>CM035172.1:20435456-20765316 GCA_020205615.1 Panax quinquefolius | reverse complement strand
TTGATCATTAGGAGGCTTATCCCTATTGTAGAATAAATATTATTTATTTAAATAAATTAATTATTTAATTTATTTATTTAAATAAGATTAGAATTATTCTAATTGATTTATTCATAACTTAGGTTTAATATGGAGAACCTAAAGGGTCACACCATAAAAGGAAGAATAATTATTTAAGAAGTTAATGGCATAATCGTAATAATATGTTATGTATATTTAATTTAATCTATGGTGATAGAATAAATTAAATAGCTTAATATTTATTATTTAATATTTTAGAAATATTAAATATAAATTAATAAGAGGAGTCTTATTAATATTATTACAATTATTATTATTTTAATTTCTAAAAGAGTTTAGGAATTAATTTAATATAAGTACTCTCATTTATTCCTAATTGGATTAGGAAGGAAAATTAGTTAAAGGAGTTTTAATTAATTATCCCTAATAAGATTAGGGAGCTTAATTAATTAAAAGAATTTAATTAATTAAATAAAACCCAATTCCTTAATTGTTAAGGTGGGTTGCCCACATCTATTAATAAGAGGAGTCTTATTATGGGTGAGGGGTTGTTGACTTTTTCAACAACGACATAATTCCAATTTGTTAGAGAGTACACCCTTTTCTATAGAGATAGGAAAAACTAGGGTTTGAGCCAATACTCCTTCTTCTTGAATTTTCTTCTTCTTGGTGGATCACCTCAGAGGCCAAACATTTGGGTGGCTAACGTTGATCGAAAGGAAGGAACCAAACCCGGTGGATTCAAGATTGAACACGAAAGGATTTGGAGGTGAACTTGTACTGAGGAAGCTCGATCTTGAGGGTATGATTTATTCTTTATCTTTTCGTTTAATTAATAATTATGCATAAAGGGTGATCCGGGTATATGGTTTGTAAAATTTTTAAACTCTGATTTTACACGCTTCCGCATTAATTTTGCAATTTTGATTGCGTTATGAATATTACAAACCTAACAGAATATTGATTTAAAACTTGTTGTCTATTGTATTCTATTAGATTTTTCCCTGTTGAAGACTAACGATAATTTGTTTTATAGTTTCTTAGTCATAATGTTCTTTACTGGGCTAGTTGAGCTCACCCTTTTCCTTGTTGTTCCATTTTTCTTCTCAGGAGGCAAGAATGTAGCGAGTACTAGTCGAGGTGTGGAATGATGGTTCTAAAAGTGGTTCTAGTAGTCCTCACTATTCTGTAGAATAGTGTATTAATAATTGTAATGAGGACTTATTTGAGTGTAGATATTGTCTAGATGGCAATATTTGTATTTAAACTCACAGTTTTTATGTTGTATTAATAAAGTTGTAGTTGTTTCTGTACCATGTATTTTGACGACTCGAGAATGGGTGTTGTATACCTATTTTGGGGGCGTCACGGTTAATATCGAGATCTTAGGGATATAATGTATATGCGGAGAGATCGGGGAATAATCTTAGGAGGGAGAGCGAGTAATCCTTATTTAGTGTATCATACCTAAGCTTATTTGTTGGTCGGTTGAAGTATATGGTTAATATGTGATATGTTAATTTGTTTAATTAACCTTTGTTTTATGGCAGTATTTAATAATGGCAGCTGAGAATATTAACGGTGGAGTTAATGAGACCGTGGAAATACCTTTAATCACCACCGAGGAGGGAATGCAGCAGGAAGGCAATATTCCTCCCGTAAACAACACCAACCGAAAGAGGCGATGAACAGCACGGATGTTTAGGAGCTTTTGCGGTTCATGCAAAACCAAACGAGGGAGACTCGTGTATGCAGAATACTGGTGGAAATGATAGCAACGCCTTGACTTGTCACTGACCAAGCGATCAAAGAGTTGGGACCACGTAGAAATTAAGGGAAAGCCGGATCCGATCATGGCGAAACATGGGTCAAGCAAATTACCAAGATATTCGATGCCTTGGGATGCGAGAGAACGAAGGTTCCATTCGCCACCTTTATGTTCCGTAAGTGGCGGCGGATTATAAGACCCCAACTTTTATAAATAAAGATGAATTTTCTATAAATATTATTTTTGAATATTATGGAATAAATTTGATATAATGTTATAGTTGTGGGTAATATTTATAAATTTTGCAAAGTAAGCAAGTTGTTATAAAATATTCGTTTGGTGGGGAATATTAAATGCGACGGCTCAATCATTGGTGGACCCCTAACGGAAATATTGTCGTAGTTAGAAAGCGACAAAATTATCTTTCTATAAAAATAACGGCGCAGAGGTGTTCTAGTTAAAGCTGTTGAACTACCCGGTAGTAAAAGTGCGATGTCTGGCGTAGTTGTATAGTAAGACACGATATTGATTATTGATGCTTACGTGAGAAGTCACTCATTTATGCTCAATTATTGCTACTGATAATTCTACGCATCATATCTCTTACATTATTGATTCAATTATTGTCACGATTATCATCGTGTAATATGTTATAGTATTAAATCAATAATTGAGGCGACAAGTTATAAATGATTAATAATTGTTGAAAGATTAAATATGTGCTGATTAAAAATAAAATGATTTGTGGTAATATTTATTCAATCCTTGATGTATATAAAGAGTCTGTTATGAGATGTTTGTGGTAAGTTTGATTATTTTATGGGGGGGCCCATATGTCATCATCTAAGAGTCTCTTTGTCAATAGTTATTACCTTCGTCAATAGTAATTACCTTTATGAATAGTAATTACCTTCGTCAATAGTAATTACCTTTACCAGACGTCAAACCACTTGCCGTTTCATATTACAAGCATCGAACCACTTGTCGTTTCACATTAAAGGCGACGAACCACTTGTCGTTTCATATTACAGGCGTCAAACCACATTTTTTTTCACATCACCAGTCGTCAAGCCACTTGCCTTTTCACATGGCAGGTGCTAAGCTAGAAATCTTCTATAAATAGAGGCCTAGTGCTTCATTATTTTTCAAGAATTCATTCAAGCTATAGAGAGAGAAAGTATAGAGAGAATAAGAGAGAAAGAAGAAGAGTATTTTGTTACTTACACTACCTGCGATATTCAATCTCCTACCAAAAGTAAGGGTGTTATTCTTTCTTATTCATGAAGAGAACTGATGTTATTCCATTGCTTATTATTACATTGGAATAACTTTTGTATCACGCTGGTTTACCCTATACTTGGTGACATTCTTCTATTATTCATTGGAACATCCACATGCATGTGTTTTTTACAAGAACTGGTTCCGTCTTTATTATTATTCTTTTGGAACATCCTGTCGTGTGTTTTTACAGGACTGGTTAAAATCTTTATTATTATTACATTGGAACATCACATGCATGTGTTTTACACCGGACCGGTTAAAATCTTTATTATTATTACATTGGAACATCCATGCGTGTGTTTTATGCGGGACTGGTTCCATTCTTTATTATTCTGTTGGAATATCACATGCATGCGTTTTTACGCGGGACTGGTTCCGTTATTTATTATTCATTGGAATAACTCCTTTGCTGTCGCGATCTATCGCATGCGTATGGTGATTTCTTTTGTTATTCCATTCTTTATTATACCCGATTGGTTAAAACTTTAACTTCTATACTCCATGAAATTAATGGAATATCCTTGATATTTGCGCTTCATCCAAAGTATCCTTTCATGGAAATATTCTTCTCAAAGATTCTTGAATTTTACTCTCAAAGCAAAGCGATGTCGTGTTGTGATTTGGATGTTATTGGTTCTAGATAAATTAATTCTTGAACTTGTTTTATTGAATTCTTATATCATTGTCATCATCCTCATGTTTATATTATGTTGAAAGTCATATGTGTTTTTGTAGTGCATAGATGGACTTGGTATGATTATGACCGAGAGACTATTCGGTGTAATCATGGTAGTAATGTTACAAATGATGTGGTAAAAATCCTCGGTGGCTCGTAGTGCATTGATGGACGATTGTTGGCATGATCATGACCATTAATGAATACACAAATATTCTTGGCCCGTAGTGCATGAATAATTGTGGTCGTGATACTAAAGAATATCCTGGCGTAGTAGTGCGGGGGTGATTTGATGATGTGGAATATTTGTTAAAGTCGAGTCTCAATTTATAATAATGATGATGAAAAATCTTTTAAATCATAAAAGATAATAGATTTTATTTTCTACTTGACTCTTTTAATGGATTCTTTGTTTCATTGTAGTTAAACTTGATGTTCATTATATTTTATCGGTTTAACTTTCATTTGTGAGGCTAATGATAATTTATTACGCATTATCTTAGTCATAATATTTCTTCTTGAGCTAGTTGAGCTCACCCTTTCTTTCACTATTCTCTTGAAATGAGAATATATTTGGGAGACGAGTCGGGGAACGGAGTAATGGTCCAGAGGATAGCATTAGTAGTCCTCACTATTCTGTGAAATAGTGTGATAATAATTGTAATGAGGACTCTTTTTGAGTTTGTATGATCTCTAGTAGACAATATTTGTATTCAAACTCACAGTTTATGTCGTATTGTACACGACAGTTATATTAGTAAGTTGTATTTAAATTTTGTACCATGTATTTGACTACCCAAGATGGGTGATGTATACCTAATTTTGGGGTCGTCACACAGACTACTGGTGGGATTCTGTGAAACGGACCCAGCCTGCCGCACTTAGCATGTCTTGGGAAACATTTCAGAAACTTTTCAACGAAAAATACTTTCCTGAAAGTATTCGCCATATGAAGGAGGTAGAGTTTATTAGACTAGAACAAAACAACATGACGGTGTCCCAATACGAGGCGAAGTTCGCAGAGTTATCGAGTTTCATACCTCATTTGGTAGAGAATGAGGAACAAATGGCGAGGATGTTTTCGAGAGGTTTAAAACTTAGAGATTGACAATATCTTATCTCTCATAAATTTGTTTTATATTAGAGATGTTGTCAAGTGAGGGCTCAATTATTAGAAGCGAGATAAGCGAGTACGTTCAACCAAGGGACATAACTAGGGTCATACCGATGGCGAATCATCGAGTAATAAAAACCATTGGGAGAAAAATATTTAGACAAAAGCGGTAACCACTCTGGTGGTAATCGTGGCCATAAAAATAGAAAAAGCGACTCGGGGAGATTTTAAAAAAGAGGAGATTTAACAATGATAATGTGAAGACGCCAAAGACCAAAGAACAACTGGTTCCAAGTGGAGGAGAACGACCACCGGTCATTATATCTTTATAAATACGGAAAGAAGGACATATCAGCCCAAAGCGCCCACAACGGTTTAAGGTATGTTATAATCTGTGAAAAGGAAGGACATATCGCTTCGAGATTGAGACCGTAAGCGAAACCAAGTCCAGCGGGATGGTGACTCAAAAGGTCGTCCCGAGAAAAGTCAAAGTCAGCGGTTCTGGAAGAGCTTTTGTCGTGGATTGGTCAATACGCGAGGAACCCAAACGAGGTGATCACGGGTAAAGCTAATCATAAATTCATGAAGTTTATACATTACTTGATATCGGTGCTACCCATTCATTTATCTCTCCTACTTGTGCTCAAGCGTTTAAACTTGACTCAGGAGAAATTAGACTTTGACCTATCTGTGGAAACTCCGTTAGGAGAAACTTTCATCACATCCTTTGTTTATAAATCTTGTTTGATCCAAGTTGGCACCATCACATTACCCGTTGACCTTATCTCTTTAAAGATACTTGCTTTTGATGTGATTTTAGGGATTGATTGGTTAACTACTCATCGTGCCAAAATTGATTGTTTTCGTAAGGTTGTTAGTTTTCATATTCCTAATCAACTTTGTTGTGCGAATTCAAACAACTAAACCATTAAAATCAATCATTGTCATATCAAGTCATAAAGCTATTCGTTTATTGAAAAGCGGATGTCAAGCTTTCTTAGCCCATGTTATGGATTTGAATAAATACACGTCGACTTTGAATAATATTCACGTTGTTAGTGACTTTCACGACGTATTTCTGAAGAACTTCCTGATTACCCCGAGCGTGAAGTTGAATTCTTTATTGACCTTGAACACAGTACAAAGCCCATTTCTAAAACCCCATATCAAATGGCTCTATTGAACTTGGGGAGTTAAAGGTCCAACTACGGAGTTGTTGGACATCGGTTTCATTCGATCTAGTACATCTCGTTGGGGTGCTCTGTTTTATTCGTAAAGAAGAAAAGGCGGAGTATGCGACTTTTATATCTACTACCGCGAATTAAACCATGTCACTATCAAGAATAGTATCCATTACCTCGTATTGATGACCTATTTGACCGGTTGTAAGAGCACAATTCTTTTCAAAAATCGATCTTCGATTACGGATATCATCATTTGAAGGTTAAAGCGAGGATATTCCAAAGGTCGCTTTCGTAACTTCGAGACGAGCATTATAAATTCTTAGTCATGTCTTTTGGATTGACTAATGCTCCTGCTGCTTTCATGGATATGATGAACCGAGTATTCAAGGAATATTTGGATCAGTTTGTTGTTGTCTTTATTGATGACATCCTCATCTATTCCAAAAGCCGTGAAGATCATGAGCGCCATTTAAAGCTGGTACTACAAAGACTTCGTGATAACAAGCTATATGCCAAACTGAAGAAATGCGAGTTCTGGCTTGAGGAAGTAGCATTCCTTGGGCACATGGTGTCAAAACATGGAGTGTCTGTTGACCTGACGAAGATTGAAGCAATACAAAGTTGGGAACAACCGAAGACGGTGACTGAAGTACGTAGCTTTCTGGGCTTAGCTGGTTATTATCGAAGATTAGTGGAAGGATTTTCTCGAATTGCTACTCCGTTAACTCAGCTGACTCGTAAAGATACAAAATTCGTATGGAGCGAGGAACGCGAAAAGAGTTTCCAAGATCTCAAGAGGAGACTCATTTCGGCACCTGTTTGGACAATACCATCTAGTTCAGATGGATTTGTTATCTACAGCGATGCTTCAGGCAAAGGGTTAGGGTGTGTTCTCATACAACGTGGGAAAGTCATAGCCTATGCCTCGCGACAACTTAAAGAATATGAGATGAATTATCCTACTCATGATCTAGAGTTGGCAGCAGTCATTTTCGCGCTAATGATCTGGAGGCACTATCTATATGGGGAGAAAGTGGAGATATATTCGGACCATAAAAGCCTCAAATATTTCTTCACTCGAAAAAAAGAACTCAACACGCAACAACGACGTTGGCTCGAATTTGTTGAAAGATTACGACCACACTATTCAATACCATCCGGAAAAGCAAACGTGGTAGTTGACGCGTTGAGTAGAAGATCATATCACGAAGGAGCGAGTGCGATGATGTCAAATATACGATAGAACCGACTTTAATCGAAAAAGTTAAAGTTGCTCGAGCCACGAACCTTGAGGTGATGCGTATGAAGAAAATGCTGAAGGTGTTATTCGAAGCAAGAATCGATGAAGAAGGAATACTTCGAGTCCACTCCAGACTTTGTGTTCCTAACGATTCTGACTTGAAGCATAGAATCATGATGGAGGCACACAACACACCGTTTGCAATCCATCCTAGGAGTACCAAAATGTATCATGATCTTCGACATACATTTTGGTGGAATAATATGAAGAGAGAGATTGCAAAGTTTATCTTGAGGTGTTTAACTTGTCAACGTGTAAAGGCGGAGCATCAAGTGCCAAAGGGTCCATTACAACCACTTGAGATTTCGAAATGGAAGTGGGAACACATTACTATGGATTTTGTTACGGGTCTTCCCACGATTTCTCAAGGCATAAATGCTATTTGGGTTATTATTGATAGATTAACCAAATCTGCTCATTTCTTGCCGATACGGGAAACTTATTCCCTTGAACGTCTTGCTCGTATGTACGTAGATGAGATTATAAGATTGCATGGCATGCCAGTATCCAAAGTTTCGGATCGTGACCCAAGATTCACTTCAAGATTTTGGGTTAGCTTGCAAAAAGCTATGGGGACGGATTTACGATTTAGTTCGGCATACCATCCTCAAACAGACGGACAATCAAAGAGGACTATTCAAACTCTTGATGATCTATTAAGACTCTGTGTCCTAAACTTCAAAGGGAGTTGGGATTAGTATTTACCATTGGTGAAATTCTCCTACAACAACAGTTATCAGGCAAGTGTAGGTGTGGCTCCATTTGAAGCATTGTATGGACGAAAGTGTAACTCTCCAATATGCTGGGATGAGGTGGGAGAAGCAACGTTGTTGGGACCAGAGTTGGTACGAATGACTACAGAAAAGATCCAAATGATTCGACAACGTATACAAACGGCACAGGATCGCCAAAAGAGTTATGCGGATCTTCATCGAAAGGACGTGGAATTTAGTATTGGGGATCACGTATTATTGCGTGTTGCTCCATGGAAAAGAGTTACAAGATTTGGGAAGAGAGAAAAGCTCAATCCACGATTTATTGGTCCATTTCAGATTCTTGACCGAGTAGGAAATGTGGCCTATTGTAAGACCCCAACTTATTATAAATAAAATCAAATTTCCACTAATTATATTTGTGAATAATAAGGTATTAATTTGATATAATTCTCTGGTTATGGGTGAAATGTGCAAATTTTGTAAAATATGCAAGTGGTTATAAAATAATCATTGTTGTCGGGGAATATTCGTTTGGTCGTGGAATATTCTTGTTGTCGGGAAATATTAAATGCAATGACACGACATCATTTCATGGGCCCCATAATGAGAATAAGCTGTAGGATGAAGAAAGCGACAAGTTTGAGTTTTTATAAATAACGGCGTAGTTAACGCGTTAACATTGTTGGAATACCGGCGGTTAAAATACGATGTCTGGCGTGGATGCGCGCAGTGATTGATGAATTATTGATCCTTACGTAAGAAGGCACTACTCAATAATTATTACGAGTAGTTACTATTTAATATTTTATTTTATTGATTCAATAATTCTTTGCGTTGATATTTTATATTATTGTTGTTTCAATAATTGTCTTTGCATGATATTTTCCATTATCGGATCAATAATTCATATTATTTGAATAATATTATTAAATAGCATTATTGGCAATGTCTAGAAAATTACATCAAGGAGAGGTTTGGTCACCTAATTCGCTTACCAATAAGGAGAAATTCTTATTGGAAAGCCCCTTTTCTGAGGGAACTTTGGTTGTCATAAATGTGATTACGTAATATTATTTATGAATAATTAATTATTGATTCATATGATAAGGAAGTATTTATTTTATGTGGATATAAATGTTGGATATATTTATTGTGGTTATAAATGAAGGAGTTAATGTTGAGGTGTTTTATCAGTATTTTTGTCGGAATGAAGGTATTAAAAATTAAACCCGTATTTTTGAGATATATTGTGTGAGTTATAATTTTTAATCCGACCTTTGGATCGTTGTAATTTTTGGATATGTTATACATATATAATTTGAGTATATGTCCACAAATTTTGAACCGTTAAAAATGAACGTATGGTTTGTTATGAATTTTAAGAGGTGACTAATTCAGAAATTAGGTTTATAAATAATTTTGGTGGAAAATTCTAGAATTGAGTGGGCCCCACTTGTGGTTGGTGAAGTAATGTCTTTGAATTTATTTCAAATGTGGTGGGTGGGAATAGTAGCATGTAAAGCCATCGGGTTCAGAAGTCAAGTCTGCTAACATTTTCCTATAAATAGAGGGCTAAGTTAGAATTGAAAATCACACCGTAAACGAGAGTTTTCTCTTTCTCTCTAGATTATTGAGTGTATTTTGTAAGTATTTAGATACTTTGTGAGTTTCTATTCATCGGTGCAAGTTTCCTTGAATTTTATCCGATATTCCGATCGTAATCTCGATATTTTGAGGTAAGGATGTTATTTTCTTCATATATGATATTATTTCTTCAATATCATTATCTTCAAGTATTGATCTGAATTTTATCAAATTTGGAACTTTTTGTGTGGGGTTACTTATTCACGATATCTGTACTTTATTCACGAATCGGCACTTTTCAATTGAAAAATGAAATTTTCTTCATTTTGTCCAAGATGTCTATTATGATTACTATCTTTGATTATATCCATGTTTTGATCTTTATTTTTGAATTCGCTTCAAAATTGGTATTTTGAAGTATTATTGATCTTGGATAAACTGTTATCTAATCCTACTATTTGTCCTTCCATTTCAATTGGATTCGTTTTCTTTAAAATATTTTTCATCATCCTCGGTCCTAAATGATGATATTACTAAATATCTTCTACTGTAGTAAAAAAAATAAATGATTAATCGATGAATATCTTTGGCGTAGTGCAAAGATGAGCAGTGTTGAGATGAACATGACCAACTGGTGATATAAAATGAATATCTTTGGCCCTGTAGTGCAAAGATGAATATTTGATTAAAGATGTATATTGATTGTTATTACTGGGGATAAAATATTGATGATGGACTTTTAAATTTTAGAAGATAGTAGAACTCATTCTTTACTTGACTCTTCTAATGGATTGTTGTTTTCGCTGCAATTGTTGATCTAAAACTTGTTGTCTATTATATTTTATCAGATTTCTCCTTGTTGAAGACTAACGATAATTTGTTGTATATTATCTTAGTCATAATATTTTTTACTGGGCTAGTTGAGCTCACCCTTTTTCCTTTTTGTTCTATTTTTCTCAGGAGGTGAGAACATAGCAGGAACTAGTCGGGGTACGGAGTGATGGTTCTAGAAAGATGTTTTAGCAGTCCTCACTATTTCTGTAAAATAGTGTTTGAATAATTGTAATGAGGACTTATTTGAGTGTGGATATTATCTAGAAGACAATATTTGTATTTAAACTCACAGTATGTGTTGTCATATTTTGCACGACAATTGTATTATTGAAGTTGTAGTTTGCTTTCTGTACCATGTATTTGGCGACTCGAGAATGGGTGTTGTATACCTATTTTCAGGGGCGTCACGGTTAGTATCGAGCTTGAGGATACGGTCTCTGGCGGAGATCGGGGAATAGAACTAGGAGGGGAGAGATGAGTAAATCCTTCGCTAGTGTGTCTTATCTAAGCTTATTTGTTGGTCAGTCATAATATAGGGATATTGTAAGACCCCAGCTTTTATAAATAAAGATGAATTTTCTATAAATATTATTTTTGAATATTATGGAATAAATTTGATATAATGTTATAGTTGTGGGTAATATTTATAAATTTTGCAAAGTAAGCAAGTTGTTATAAAATATTCGTTTGGTCGGGGAATATTCGTACGACGGCTCAATCATTGGTGGACCCCACAACGGAAGTATTTTCGTAGTTAGAAAATGACAAAATTATCTTTCTATAAAAATAACGGCGGAGGTGTTACCGTTAAAACTTTTGAACTACCCGGTGGTAAAAAGTACAAGATGTCTGGCGTGGTTCAGTAAGAAGCACACGGTATTGATTATTGATCTTTACGTGAGAAGTCACTTAGCTATACTCAATTATTCTTCTGATAATTCACGCATCATATCTCTTATATTATTGATTCAATTATTGTCACAAAGATTATAAATCGTATAATATGTTATATTATTAATTGAGATTTACAAGTTATAAATGATTAATAATTGTTGAAAGATTAAAAATGTGTTGATTAAAAATAAAATGATTTGTGGTAATATTTATTCAATCCTTGATGTATATAAAGAGTACATATATAAACGTTTGTGGGAAGTTTGATTATTTTATGGGGGGCCCATATGTCATCATCTAAGAGTCTCTTCGTCGATAGTATTTACCTTTGTGAATAGTAATTACCTTTGTCAATAGTAATTACCTTCGTCGATAGTATTTACCTTCGTCGATAGTAATTACCTTTGTGAATAGTAATTACCTTGTGAATAGTAATTACCTTCAAATCAATAGTATTTACCTTTGTGAATAGTAATTACCTTTGTCGATAAGTAATTACCTTAACCGTCGATAGTAATTACCTTTGTGAATAGTAATTACCTTTGTGAATAGTAATTACCTTCGTCAATAGTATTTACCTTCGTCAATAGTAATTACCTTCTTCAATAGTAGTTGTCCTTCAATATTACCAAGAGTTAACCGCCTTCTTCGATGTTCCAAAGGTTAATTACCCCTTCAAGAAATAGTAGTTGTCTCTTGATATTACCAAGAGTCATTTTGACCCTTCGTTAAGACCAAGAGCCACCCTCGTTTTTCTATAAATAGAAAGTTCATTCCTTCATTATTTCTTACTTAATTCATTGAAACTCAGAGAAACTATAGAAAGAAGAAAAGTGATACCAACACGCTTCACTTTTCTAATATTGATTCTTCTAAGGTAGGGAATATTATTTGTTGTACCGTAAAGGGTGTTATTCTTTCTTATTCATGAAAGAATGTTGTTATTCCATTTCTTATTATTACATTGGAATAACCAAAGATAATGTGGTTTACCTATCTACTGGTGACATTCTTCTTTATTATTCATTGGAACATCCATGCATGCAGGTGTTTTACACCGGAATTGGTTAAAATCTTTATTATTATTCGTTGGAATATCACATGCGTGTGTTTTACACCGGACTGGTTCCATTTTTATTATTCCGTCTTTATTATTCTCGCCGGAATATCACATGCATCTTATCTGGCACGGACTGGTTCCATCATTTATTATTCGCATTTATTATTCTATTGGAACATCCCGTCGATTGTAAATTTCACCCGACACGGTTCCGTTATTATTATTCTGTTGGAATAACACTGCTGTGTGCGGTCTATCGCATTTACGTGGTGATTTCTTTTGTTATTCCATTCTTTATTATACCCGGTTGGTTAAAACTTTGACTTCTATACTCCATGAAATTAGTAGAATATCCTCGATATTTGCGTTTCATCCGAAGATCTTTTCATGGAAATATTCTTCCGATCATTCTTGAATTTTACTCTACAAAACAAAGATCATGTTGACAATTTGGGCGTTAATAATTCTCGGATAAAATAATTCTTGAACTTGTTTTATTGAATTCTTATATCATTGTCATCATCCTCATGTTTATATTATGTTGAAAGTCATACGTGGCTGTAATGCATAGATGGACTTGGTATGATTATGACGAGAGACTATTCGGTGTAATCATGATCAGTAATGTTACAAATGATGTGATGAAAGTCATACGTGGCTGTAGTGCATAGATGGACTTGGTATGATTATGACGAGACTATTCAAATTGTAATCACGTAGTAATGTTACAAATAATGTGATAAAAATCCTCGATGGTAGTAGTGCATTGATGGGACGATTGTTGGCATGATCATGACCATTAATGAATACACAACTATTCTTGGCCCGTAGTGCATGAATAATTGTGGTCGTGATACTAAAGAATATCCTTGGCCGTAGTGCAGGGGTGATTCGATGATGTGGAATATTTATTAAAAGTCGAGTCTCAAATTTATAATGATGATGAAAAACCTTTTAAAATCATAAAAGATAGTAGATTTTATTTTCTACTTGACTCTTTTAATGGATTCTTTGGTTCTACCAGTAGTTAAACTTGATGTTCATTGTATCTTATCGGTTTAACACTTGTTGTAGGCTAATGATAATTTATTCGCATTATCTTAGTCATAATATTTCTTCTTGGGCTAGTTGAGCTCACTCTTTCTTTCACCGTTCTCTTCGTGAAATGAGAATATATTTGGGACAGTCGGGGAGCGAGTAATGGTCCAGAGGATAGCATTAGTAGTCCTCACTATTACGTGAAATAGTGTGATAATAATTGTAATGAGGACTCCTTTTGAGTTTGTATAAAATCTAGTAGACAATATTTGTATTCAAACTCACAGTTTATGTCGTATTGTACACGACAGTTATATTAGTAAGTTGTATTTAAATTCTGTACCATGTATCTGACTACCCAAGATGGGTGATGTATACCTAATTTTGGGGGCGTCACAGATATTATGTGATATGTTAATTTGTTTAATTAACCCTTATTTTATGGCAGTATTTAAGAATGGCGGCGAGAACGTTAACAATGGAGTGTATGAGGCGTGGAACAACCTTTAGTTACAAAATCAGAGAACGTGCAACGGGAAGGCAATATTCCTCTGTTAACAACACTACCGAGCAAACGATGAATGATGGAATGTTTAGGAGCTTTTTGCAGTTCATACAAAACCCGACGAGGGAGACTCGTGCACAAAATACGGGTGGAAATGATAGCAATGCGCGGCTTGTCACAGCCAAGCAGTTCAAAGAGTTAGGACCACTAGAATTTAAAGAAAAGCCGGATCCGATCATGGCGGAAACTTGGGTCAAGCAAATTACCAAGATATTCAATGTCTTGGGATGCACGGAGAACGAAGGTTCCATTCGCCACCTTATGTTCCACGGTGAGGGTGACATTGGTGGAGTCTCGTGAAGCGTGCTGACCGACCGTGCACACTTAATATGTCTTGGGAAGCGTTTGAGAACTATTCAATGACAAGTACTTTCCGAAAGTATTCATCATATGAAGAAGGTGGAGTTTATCGATTTGGAACAAAATAACATGAGCGGTGTCCCGAAGACGAGGCGAAGTTTGCGAGTTATCGAGTTTGCACCTCATTTGGTCGAAAATGAGGAGCGAATGACGAGGATGTTTCGAGAGAGGTCTAAAGCAGAGATTGGTAATATCTTATATCTCATAAATTTTCTTTATATTCGGATGTTGTAAGCAGTGGCTCAATTATTAGAAGCGAGATAATGAGTATGTTTAACCGAGGGACCACTGACGGGTCATACCGGTGGCCGATCATCGAGCGATGATAACCAACGAGGAGGAAAAATACGAACAAAGGCGGTAAAAACTCGAGTGGTCATCGTGGCCATGATAATAGGAGAGGTGAGTCAAGTGGAAATTTGAAAGAGGAGATTCAACAATGACGGGAAGACATCTGATGAGTACCAAAGACCAACAACAAATTCTAGGGGAGGAGAACGACCGCTTGGTTAGATGTTACAAAATGCGGGAAGAGAGACATATCACCCAAACCGCCCACAACAATCCAAGGTATGTTCTAACTGTGGAAAGGAAAGCCACATAGCTCGGGATTATTCAGAGAGCAAAACCAAGTTCAACGGGATGGTGACTCTAAGAAACATCCCGGAAAAGTCGAAATCACGGTTCCTAAGAAGGCGTTTGTCGCGAGCCGCCAAAACGCGAGGAATCCGAACGAGGTGATTACGGGTAAGCTAATCTTGAACTCTTGTGAAGTTTATACCTTACTAGATACCGGTTCTACCCATTCTTTTATCTCTCCTACTTGTGCTCAACGTTTAAACTTGACTCCGGAGAAATTGGACTTTGACTTATCTGTTGAAACTCCGTTAGGTGAAACCTTGGTTACATCTACAGTTTATAAATCTTGCATGATCCAAGTTGGCACTATCACATTACCTGTTGATCTTATATCTTTAAAGATACTTGCTTTTGATGTGATTTTAGGAATTGATTGGTTAACCACTCATCATGCCAAAATTGATTGTTTTCGTAAGGTTGTTAGTTTTCATATTCCTAACCAACCTGCCATACGAATTCAAACAACTAAACCACTAAAATCAGTCACTATCTTATCAAGCCATAAAGCTATTTGTTTATTAAAAAACGGATGTCAAGCTTTCTTTGCCCATGTTATGGATTTGAACAAAGACAAGTCAGATTTGAATAATATTTCTGTTGTTAAAGAATTTTCTGATGTATTTCCTGAAGAACTTCCCGGTCTACCCCCAGAACGTGATGTTGAATTCTTTATTGACCTTGAGTCGGGTACAAAACCCATTTCTAAAACCCCATATTGAATGGCTCCTATTGAACTTCGAGGAGTTAAAAGTCCAACTACGAAATTGTTAGACATAGGTTTCATTCGTCTAGTACATCTCCTTGGGGTGCTCTGTTTTATTAAGTAAAGAAGAAAGAGCGGGAGTATCGCGACTTTGTATTGACTCTAACGAGAATTAAACCATGTCACCATCAAGAATAGGTATCCATTACCTCGCATTGATGACACATTCGACCCGATTGCAAGGAGCACAATTCTTTTCAAAGATTGATCTTCGATTACGGATATCATCATTTGAAGATTAAAAGCGAGGATATTCCAAAGCGCGCTTTGAACTCGGTATGGGCATTATGAATTCTTAGTCATGTCTTTTAGATTGACTAATGCTCCTGCTGCTTTCATGGATATGATGAACCGTGTATTCAAGGAATATTTAGATCAGTTTGTTGTTGTCTTTATTGATGACATCCTCATCTATTCCCAAAGCCGTGAAGATCATGAACACCATTTGAAGCTGATACTTGAAAGGCTTCGTGAAAACAAACTTTATGCCAAGTGAAGAAATGCGAGTTCGGCGAGGAAGTAGCATTCCTTGGGCGCGTGGTGTCAAAACATGGAGTATCTGTCGACCGGTGAAGATTGAAGCAAGACAAAGTTGGGAGCAACCAAAGTCGGTGGCCAAGTGCGTAGCTTTCGGGCTTAAATTTGGTTATTATCGGAGATTCGTGGAAGGATTTTCTCGAATCGCTACTCTATTAACTCGATTAACTCGAAAAAGATACAAAATTTGTATGGAGCGAGGAATGCGAGAAGAGTTTCCAAGAGCTCAAGAGGAGACTCATTTTCGGCACTGTTTCTAGCAATACCATCCGCATGCAGATGGATTTGTTATATACAACGATGTTTCGTGCAAAGGGTTAGGATGCGTTCTCATGCAACATGGGAAAGTCATAGCCTATGCCTCACGACAACTCAAAGAATATGAGAGGAATTATCCTACTCATGATCTAGAGTTGTCAACAGTCGTATTCGCGTTGAAAATTTGGAGGCACTACTTGTATGGGGAGAAAGTGGAGATTTATACGGACCATAAAAGCCTCAAATATTTCTTCACCCAAAAAGAACTCAACATGCGGCAACGACGTTGGCTTGAACTATTGAAAGATTACGATCACACTATTCAATATCATCCTGGAAAAGCGAACGTAGTAGCTGACGCATTGAGTAGAAGATCATATGCGAGTACGAGTGTGATATTGTTAATGTAAAGGCCCATTCTGTATGACTTGCAAAGGATAGAGGTAGAATTAAAGACTCCAGGGACCCACATGATGATGGCGAATATACGAGTAGAACCGACTTTAATCGATAAAGTTAAAGCTGCTCAAGCTACGGACCACGGAGTCGCGACGCACGCATGAAGAAGAAAGTGCAAGAAGGAGCTATTCCAGAAGTGAGAATCGATGAAGAAGGAATACTTAGATTCAACTCTAGACTTTGTGTTCCTAACAATTCTGACTTCAAGCATAGAAGCATGATGGAGGCACACAACACCCCGTTTATAATCCATCCTGAGAGTACCAAAATGTATCATGATATTCGACATACATTTTGGTGGAACAATATGAAGAGAGAGATCGCGGAGTTTATCTCGAGGTGTTTAACTTGTTAACGTGTAAAGGCGGAGCATCAAGTGCCAAAGGGTCCATTACAACCACTTGAGATTCCGAAATGGAAGTGGGAACATATTACCATGGATTTCAATTATGTGTCTTCCCAAAGTTTCTCAAGGCATAGATGCTATTTTGGTTATTGTTGATAGATTAACCAAGTCTGCCCATTTCTTACCGATACGTGAGACTTATTCCCTTGAACGTCTTGCTCGCATGTACATGAATGAGATTGTGAGATTGAATGGCATGCTAGTATCCATAGTTTCGGATCGTGACCCAAGATTCACTTCACGATTTTGGGTTAGCTTTCAGAAAGCTATGGAGCGCAGTTCTGATTGATTCGGCAAGATACCATCCTCAAACGGACGGACAATCAGAGAGGACTATTCAAACCCTTGAAGATCTATTAAGACTTTGTGTCCTAGATTTTAAAGGATGTTGGGATAAGTACTTGCCACTAGTGGAATTCTCCTACAACAACAGTTATTAAACAAGTATTGGCATGGCTCCATTTGAGGCGTTGTATGGACAAAAGTGTCGTTCTCAAAGATCTTTGGGGACGAGGAAAGGGAGAAGCAACGTTGTTGGGACCAGAATTAGTATGCATGACTATAGAAAAGATCCAAATGATTCGACAATGTATACAAACGGCACAAGATCGACAAAAGAGTTATACGGATCTTCATCGAAAAGACGTGGAATTTAATATTGGGGATCATGTATTGTTACGTGTTGCACCATGGAAGGGAGTTACAAGATTTGGGAAGAGAGGAAAGCTCAATCCACGATTTGTTGGTCCATTTGAGATTCTTGACCGAATAGGAAATGTGAGACCCCAGATTTTATCAATAAAGATTTAAATTTTTTCAAAATAATTTTTTAATATTATGGTGTGAATTTGAGATAATATTATAGTTGTGGGTAGTATTTAAAAATTTTGCAAAGTATGCAAGTGGTTATATTATATTCGATTGGTGGGGAATATTAGGTTTAGCAGAGGAATATTAAATACAACTACTCAATCATTGGTGGACCCCTAATGTAATTATTGTCGGATTGAGAAAACGACAAAAATATTTTATTGAAATAACGGCGGAAGTTTTACCGTAGTTCTTTGTTGAACTACTCAGTAGTAAAAATACGATAATAAGTGTGGTTGCATAAGTAGACTACGGTATTGATTATTGATGCTTATGTGAGAAGTCACTCGGTTTGATTCCATTATTGTCGATTAATAATATGAATTATTATAGCGATAATGACGTTTTGTTTTATTCAGTATTATTAACGTAATAAAAGCGAAACATCTTTTATATAAAATAGAATACTTTATTAAAGTTATTCTATAAATAGAATATATTATATTTTATTATGCATAGTGTTGCATAGTGTTTTGCATAGTGTTTTTGCATAGTATTGCATAGTGTTTGCATAGTAAAATGTTTTTATATAAATAGAATATATTATATTTTATTTAAAAGATTTTTCTTTAAATATGGACCGTCCGATTAAAGTAAATCAATACGGACCGTTCATGGATTAATTCTTATGCATTCCATTTTCCTATAAATAAGCTCATTCCTTCATTATTTTCTTTACGATTCATCAAACTCTGAGAGAGAAATTATAGAGAGGTTTATAGAGAGAAAATTATAGAAAGAAGAAGAGTATTCTCGCTACTTCACTACTTCTATATTCGGTTCTTTTACGGTGAGGGTGTTATTCTTTCTTCTTGAAGAGAACTTACATTATTCCATTCATTATTATTACATTGGAATAACTTTGTAAAAGTGGCATACCCTATACATAACTTTGTATACGTGGCATACCCTATACTTGGTGAAATCCTTATGTTATTCCATTGCTTATTATTACATTGGAATAACTTTGTATCTGTGATTTACCTATACTTGGTGACATTCTTCTATTATTCATTGGAACATCCCATGCATGTGTTTTACACCCACTGGTTCCGCTTTTTTATTATTACATTGGAACATCCCACATGCGTGTGTTTTACACAGGACTGGTTAAAATCTTTATCATTACATTGGAATATCCTATCATCGTGTGTTTTACACCGGATCCGGGTTCCATCTTTATTATTCTCGTTGAAACATCCCGCTTCGGTGTGAATTTCACCTGACCTGGTTCCGTTATTATTATTCTATTGGAATAACCTGTCTATGCGAAGTACCGCATGCATGGTGATTTCTTTTGTTATTCCATTCTTTATTATACCTAGTTGGTTAAAACTTTGACTTCTATACTCCATGAAATTAGTAGAATATCCTTGATATTTGCGTTTCATCCAAAGATCTTTCATGGAAATATTCTTCCGATCATTCTTGAATTTTACTTACACGTAAACAAAGATCATGTTGATAACCGGACGTTAATAATTCATGGATTAAATAATTCTTGAACTTGTTTTATTGAATTACTATGTCATTGTCATCATCCTCATGTTATATTATGTTATCTTTCGCTTACGTGCATAGATGAACTCGGTATGATTATGACCGAGGATCATTCGGTATAATCATTACTTGATATAAATGATGTGACAAAAGTCCTCGGTGGCACGTAATGCGATTGATGGATAGTTTTTGGTATGATTATGACCGGGGGTGATTCGGTATAGTCATGACCATTGATAATTTGATGAAAATCCTTGGACCGTGGTACGGGGATGATTAGATGTGGTGGTTTATTTATTAAGTCGAGTCTCGGCCGATAAAAATTGATGAAAACCTTTTAAAACCTAAAAGATAGTAGATTTTATTCTCTACTTGACTCTTTTAATGGATTTGATATTCACCTGCAGATTAAACTGGTTGTCTATTGTATTTTATCGGTTTAACCTTTGTTCAAGGCTAATGATAATTTATTCGCATTATCTTAGTCATAATATTTCTTCTTGGGCTAGTTGAGCTCACCCTTTCTTTCACCGTTCTCTTCGTGAAATGAGAACATAATTTGGGACGAAGTCGGGGAGCGGAGTAATGGTCGAGCAGGATAGCATTAGTAGCCCTCACTATTCTCGTGAAATAGTGTGATAATAGTTGTAATGAGGACTCCTTTTGAGTTTGTATAATATCTAGTAGACAATATTTGTATTCAAACTCATAGTTTATGTCGTATTGCATACCTAGCGCTTATATTAGTAAGTTGTATTTGAATTTATGTACCATGTAAGTGGCGACTCAAGATGGGTGAAGTATACCTAATTTTGGGGGCGTCACAGGAAATGTGGCCTATAGACTCGCATTACCTCCAAGTATGTCTCGTGTTCATAATGTTTTCACATATCCATGCTTCAGTAAATATGTGAAAGACCGAACCATATTATTGCGTTAGAACCAGACGAGATAGCGAAGATTTAACGTAAAAAAAGACTGTTAAGATCTTGGATAGGAAAGAAGCATGTCCTACGCATTCAAGGTTATAGCATAAGTTAAGGTTTTATGGAGAAACCATGCTATTAAAGAAATAACACAGGAGTTGGAATCGAAATGAAAGCGAGGTATCCTCACCTTTTCGAAACACCATGTACGTATGTCAATTTCGAGGATGAAATTTCATAAGGAGGGAGGTTGTAAGACCCCAACTTATTATAAATAAAATTGAATTTCCTCTAATTATATTTGTGAATAATAAGGTATTAATTTGATATAATTCTCGGTTATGGGTGAAATGTGCAAATTTTGTAAAATATCTGAAGTGGTTATAAAATAATCATTGTTGTCGGGAATATTTATTTGGTCGTGGAATATTCTTGTTGTCGAGGAATATTTAAATGCGACAAGTAGTATGATCATTGTGGGCCCCATAACAAAATAACGTCGGATGAAGAAAACGACAAGTTTGAGTTTTTATAAATAACTACAGAAGTTGTTCTGAATTAACACTTTGTTAGAATATCCAAATTGGTTAAAATACGATGAATACGGCGTGGATGCGGATTGATGAATTATTGATCCTTACGTAAGAAGGCACTACTCAATAATTATTACGATGAGTTATTATTCAATATTTTATTTTATTGATTCAATAATTGTTGCGTTGATATTTTATATTATTGTTGTTTCAATAATTGTCACTGCAAAGTATTTTCCATTATCAAATCAATAATTCATATTATTTGAATAATATTATTAGATAGCATTATTGGCAATGTCTAGAAAATTCTGTCAAGGAGAGGTTTGGTCACCTAATTGCGCGCCAATAAGGAGAAATTCTTATTGAAAAGCCCCCTTTTTCCTGGGAACGGCCTGGTTGTCATAAATGTGATTCTGTAATATTATTTATGAATAATTAATTATTGATTCATATGATAAGGAAGTATTTATTTTATGTGGATATAAATGTTGGATATATTTATTGTGGTTATAAATGAAGGAGTTAATGTTGAGGTGTTTTATCAGTATTTTTGTCGGGATGAAGGTATTAAAAATTAAACCAGTATTTTTGAGATATATTGTGTGAGTTATAATTTTTAATCCGACCTTTGAATCGTTGTAATTTTTGGATATGTTATACATATATAATTTGAGTATATGTCCACAAATTTTGAACCGTTAAAAATGAAAGTATGGTTTGTTATGAATTTTAAGAGGTGACTGATTCAGAAATTAGGTTTATAAATGATTTTGGTGGAAAATTCTAGAATTGAGTGGGCCCCACTTGTGGTTGGTGAAGAAATGTGCTGAATTTATTTTAAATGTGGTGGGTGGGAATAGTAGCAGGTAAAGCCATCAGGTTGCAGGTCAAGTCTGCCAACATTTTCCTATAAATAGAGGACTAAGTTAGAATTGAAAATCACACCAGAAACAAGTTTTCTCTCTTTCTCTCTCTAGATTATTGAGTGTATTTTGTAAGTATTTAGATACTTTGTGAGTTTTTATTCATCAGTGCAAGTTTCCTTCAGCCTTATACCTATATTATTCCGGAAATGCGATATTTTGAGGTAAGGGATGTTATTTTCTTCATATATGATATTATTTCTTCAATATCATTATCGCCAAGTATTGATCTGAACTTTTATCAAATTTGGAACTTTTTGTGTGGGGTTCTTATTCACGATATCAAGACTTTATTCACGAATACGACACTATTCACCGAAAAATGAAATTTTCTTCATTTTGTCCAAGATGTCTATTATGGTTACTATCTTTGATTGTATCCATGTTTTGATCTTTATTTTTGAATTCTACTTCAAAATTGGTATTTATGAAGTATTATTGATATTGGATAAACTGTTATACGAATCCCTACTATTTGTCCTTCCGTTTCACTAGATTCGTTTTCTTTAAAATATTTTTCATCATCCTCAGTCCTAAATGATGATATTACTAAATATCTTCGGCCTGTAGTGCAAAAATAAATGATTAACTGATGAATATCTTTGGCCAGTAGTGCAAAAAGATGAGCAGTGTTGAGATGAACATGACTAATTTGGTGATACAAATGAATATCTTTGGCCTGTAGTGCAAAGATGAATATTTGATTAAAGATGTATATTGATTGTTGTTACAGGGATAAAATATTGATGATGGACTTTTAAATTTTAGAAGATAGTAGAACTCATTCTTTACTTGACTCTTCTAATGGATTGTTGTTTTCGCTGCAATTGTTGATCTAAAACTTGTTGTCTATTATATTTTATCAGATTTCTCCTTGTTGAAGACTAACGATAATTTGTTGTATATTATCTTAGTCATAATATTTTTTACTGGGCTAGTTGAGCTCACCCTTTTTCCTTTTTGTTCTATTTTTCTCAGGAGGTGAGAACATAGCAGAACTAGTCGAGTGCGGAGTGATGGTTCTAGAAAGATGTTTTTAGCGATCCTCACTATTTCGTAAAATAGTGTTTGAATAATTGTAACGAGGACTTATTTGAGTGTGGATATTGTCTAGAAGACAATATTTGTATTTAAACTCACAGTATATGTTGTCATATTTTGCACTACAATTGTATTATTGAAGTTGTAGTTTGCTTTCTGTACCATGTATTTGGCGACTCAGAATGGGTGTTGTATACCTATTTTGGGGGCGTCACACCTATAGACTCGCATTACCTCCAAGTATGTCTCGTGTTCATAATGTTTTTCACGTATCCGTGCTTCGTAAATATGTGAAAGACCCAAACCATGTTATTGAGTTAGAACCGGACAAGATAGCCGAAGACTTAACGTATAAAGAGGTACCTGTCAAGATCTTGGATAGGAAAGAGCATGTCTTACGCACTAAGGTTATACCACAAGTTAAGGTTTTGTGGAGAAACCATGTTATTGAAGAAATGACACGGGAGTTATAATCGAAATGAAAGCGAGGTATCCTCATCTTTTGAAAACACTGTACGTCACGCCAATTTCGAGGATGAAATTTCATAAGGAGGAGGTTGTAAGACCCCAAATTATTAATAAATAAAATTTATTTTCCTCTATTTATTATTTTGAAATAGTAAGGGTTGATTTGATTAATGTGGTTAGTTATGGGTAAAATCATGTAAATATTTTAAATAAGCGAGATGGTTATAAAATATTCATTGTTGTTTGGGAATATTCGTTTGGTCGTTAAATATTCTTGCTATCGGGGAATATTAAATGACCTTGGCACTTTTTGTGGGCCCCATAACGGAAAAGCGATTGGATGAAGAAAATGACAAGTATAAGTTGTTTATAAATAACTTGGTAGCGATTGTTACCATTAATCTTGTTGGAATACCCGGTGGTTAAAACACGATGAATACGCGTTGTTACGAAGTAGCGCAGATTGCACCAATTATTGATTCTTACGTAAGAAGGCACTACTCAATAATTGTTACAGTGAGTTCTTATTCGATATTTTATTTTATTGATTCAATAATTCTTCGCGTTGATATTTTATATTATTGTTGTTTCAATAATTGTCACTACACAAGATTTTCTATTATCGAAGTAATAATTCATATTATCTGAATAATATTATTAGAAAATATTATTGGCAATGTCTAGAAAGTTCTGTCTCAAGGAGAGGTTTGGTCACCTAATTCTTGCCACCAAGAAGGAGAAATTCTTATTGGAAAGTCCCTCTTTCTGAGAGCTACCGACGATTGCCCGATCTTGTGATTCTCGTAATATTATTTGTGAATAATTAATTATTAATTTATATGATGAGAAAAATATTGATTTTATGTGGATATAGATGGAGAAAAATTTTAAAGTGGCAATTGTTGAAAAATGATATTTTATCTTTTCTGATAAAATAATTTATTATTATATTTTAATAATATAATAATGGTGATAGTTTTACAATGAATGTGGGATATATGAGTATATGAGGAGGAAGAGTATTTTTGTTGCATTAAATGATTAACACATGTTTTGTGTGTCGGTGGACCCCATTTCTTGACTGAAATTTGATTATAGACTGTAAAATCGCCTGTTTATGGATTTCGGTCAATTTCTATTTGGAATTTGGAAAAACTTTTTTCTGCAAAGTTGTAGAGAATTGAATTTCCTATATATAGTCGTGAGATTCGAATTTTCTGATAAAAGGGCTATTTATTATGAATTATTGAAGTTCTGAAGTTCCGATATAATTGATTTTTGGAAGTTTTAATTATTTTTAATATAAAAACATTTTTGTCATTAATTGTGGGTCTTGCATGTGATTTCAATTGCTGAATTCAGATCAAGGAAGGTTGGCGTAGAAATTTTAATATATATATTAATATTTTATTAAATTTTCTGCTTTGGTGTTCTAAGCATTTTCCTATAAATAGGGTGCTTAGGTTAGAATTGAAAATCACACCAAAAACTAAAATCTTCTCTCTCTTTCTCTCTCGATATATTGAGCGTATTCTTGTGAGTATTTTAGTACTTTGAATATTGCTTTATACGGTCTGCAAGTCCTTTCAAAGACTATATCCAAATTATACCGATCGAAATCTTTATCCTTTTTTAGGTAAAGGGTGTTATTTTTTTCTCAAATGATATTATTTCTTCAATATCATTATCTTTGAAATATTGGTTGGAACTTTTTATCAAATTTGGAACTTTTTCATGGGAGTTCTTATTCATGAGTTCTTATTCACGAGTTACTTATTCATGAGTTACTTATTCACGAGTACTATTCAAGAAGCATGATGATGTTTTTTGTGAAATTTCTATCTTTTGGTGTGAGTTACTTATTCACGTATCTAAGACTATTCACGAATCTGACACTATTATTCACGGAAAAATTAAATTTTAATTTTTTCGTCTAAGATATCTATTATGGATACTAGTTTTGATTGTATCCATGTTTTGATCATTCTTGAATTTTACTCCACTCTAGTTATTTATGAAGTATTTTTGAAGTTGGATTGTTTAAAGTACGAATCCTTAATATTTGTTCTTTTGTTTCACTGGATTCGTTTTTTTTTAATATTTTTCATCATCCTCAGTCCTAAATGATGATATAATTGAATATCTTTGGCTTTTGTAGTGCAAAAGATGAAGCAGTGTTTAGATGAACATGACCAATGATGAATATCTTTGGCTGTAGTGCAAAGATGAATATTTGATTCGAGATATATATTGATTGATGTTACGGGGATAAAAGATAGAGCGATGAACTTTTAAATTCATATATAGAAGATAGTAGTTTGCATTCTCTACTTAACTCTTCTAATGAATTATTATTTCACGCTGCGAATATTGATTTAAAACTTGTTGTCATTGTATTCTATTAGATTTTTCCCTGTTGAAGACTAACGATAATTTGTTTTATATTATCTTAGTCATAATGTTCTTTACTGGGCTAGTTGAGCTCACCATTTTCTTTGTTGTTCCATTTTTCTTCTCAGGAGGCGAGTACTAGTCGGGGTATGGAATGATGGTTCTAGAAATGGTTCTAGTAGTCCTCACTATTCTGTAGAATAGTGTATTAATAATTGTAATGAGGACTTATTTGAGTGTGGATATTGTCTAGATGACAATATTTGTATTTAAACTCACAGTTTTTATGTTGTATTGATAAAGTTGTAGTTGTTTCTGTACCATATATTTTGACGACTCAGAATGGGTGTTGTATACCTATTTTGGGGGCTTCACAATCATGATTCAGCATCAACATATGAGACAGTCTTGCAGTCTCCCAAGTCCCAATAACAATAATAAAAAAAACAGTTGTATACTGATAGCACCTTACTAGTTACTATCTAGATGGAAAAACTGAAAGTGATAGATAAAACAGTTGTTAAATACCTAACATATTTTTAAATGCAGGAGGCATATTTCCACTTGGGATTGGTTCAATCTGCAAAAGGAAAAATGACATACAAATGCATCAAATTATGCAGTAAAAGTATACACTAGTCTAGCATCATACGACAACATGAGAAAGACTATCATCACAGAAAAAGCCAAAAGGGATCACTATAAACCAACACTGCAGGTAACATAAACCAACACTGCAGAAAAGGCCAAAATGGATCACATAAATTCTACAGGTCATTAGCAAAACAAGCAGAACATTAGAAATTTAGATCACAAAGGTTGTCTGGTTTGATCACAAGGTCATTAGGAACATTAGAAATTTAGAAACAGGTCATTAAGAACATTAGTATTAACTGTTAAGCCAAGGCAGATCACAAGGTTGTCCTGGTTTGAGAGATGACCCTTCAGCCTAACTCTTCTACTTATATAAACCAACACTACTGCAGTATGTATTCAACTGGACCTAGAGTTTATACATGGATAGATATACACCAGGTTGTGCTAGCTACTGAAGGTACGAATTATAAAAAATTATGATTAACTTTGAAAGAATCAAATGATTACCCACCTTAGAAATCATAACCCTAAGTCCTAACTAACAAAATCAGATCGAATAACCCGTAAAAGGGTTGAAATCAAAATCAGATGCAAGTATGGAACAACTAACAAAAGTACAAAACAAACATACCACCAATTTCCAATCGTAAGAGAGTCGAGAGGTCGAAGGGGGAGAGGGCAGAGCCGCCGAGGGCACTGGGCTGGTCCGGCTGGAGACTCTCCAGAGGCAGAGAGAGGCGGAGGCTGGACGACTTTCGAGACTCAAGGTAGGCATGCGAAGCAAGTAAGCAACTGAAATGTGATCTAAGCTCGATTGCTCGAAGCAAGAGGATCTCAGATAGTCAGATCTAAAATGTCTTGCTTCACTAGCAACTGAATTGTGATCTAGGCTCGATTGCTCGAAGCAAGAGGATCTCGATTGCTCGAAGCAAGAGGATCTTAGATAGTCAGATAGGAGCGGGCTAAGCTAGGGCAAAATGAAAATGGGATGTGAAATACTGAAATGTAAAGAGTAAAGACTCAAATGAAATCAAATGGACTCGCCGACTCGCCGAGTGAGATATCAGATAATAATAATATTATAAAATTAATTTTTTTTTTTAATAATTAAGATTCGGTTATTCGGATACCCGAATAACCTATTTTTCCAAACCGAAACCGTAACCGAATACTAAATAATAATTCGGATATAACCGAAATTGTAAAAAAAAACCAAAAAATTGAAATAATTCGGTTAAAAAATTTCGATTCGATATTTCAATTTTATCCATTTTTTGCTCACTCCTACATGCCGCTACATAGTGTAACTGCTGACTTATTTTCGCGGCGGGAACTGCTTGTAAGGAATAAGTGACTTGCTTATCTATTTAATTATTTATGTTGGGTGAAATTAACCCATCGCTTAAAGTGATCAAATTAACATAATACATGGAAATGTTTTAAAATTATAAATCAATTAGTATACATTTGTGAGTCATAATTATATACTTTATAATTATAATTATAAAGTATATACAAATTATAATTATAATTATATTTTACAAAAGTATACTAATTGATTTATGATTTTGAAACTTATGATTCTAAATTTTATCATAAAATAGTTACAATTTTAGAAACTTTTGTGAGTTATACTAATTTTGAAATTTAATATGTCGTCGTTTGACCTTTAAAAGTTAAATTTTATCTCTAATTTGAAAACGGATATAATATTTTATAAATTGCAAGAAATATACTTAATACATGCTCACCAACAAAATTATTAAGCCTTTAATATAGTATAATAGTGATAATATAATAATAAAATTATAAATTATTAAGCCTTTAATAAGACAATAGTGATAATATGTTAATAAAATTATAATAATAAACTTGAAAATATCGTAATATTATATATACTGTTGTCAAAAGAAATAAAACTCTTTTAATTAATAAAAAATTATAAATGAAATTTCTTTTGAAAATAAATACATATAACACTTCGTAACTGTTCTGAAATTTTTTTATGACTATTTAGTTACCCACAAAAACTAAAATGGTTACTTGTGTATGAAAGATTGGTTATCAACTGCATCATATTCAAAATAATTTTATTTTGAAAAGGTTAATTATAAGTAACCAATATGATGAAGTTATGTCACTCACAAACAAACAAACTACTGGTAATATGAACAAAAAATCCAATATGAACAAACAAACAATGTCAAACTACTGGTAATAGAATCAAAGACCAATCATCAGTATCCAACTATATAAGCTATAGTAACCAAAACACAATCAGCAGGTTTCCAAAATCAATTTAATCAACCTCCATATTGTCAAAAAGTACCTAGTAACCAAATTAGAATATAATAGTAACCAAATGAAGCAACTAATTAGTAATTGAAGTACAATATTGGACAATTATATAGTTGTTGAGTAAAGAGGTTCCATCGGGCAAAGCGCTGCTGAGTAAAGAGGTGATAGAGGGATTTCTTGAGAAGTTTCCGACAATGAAGATTTTACAGGGGTATGGATTAACGGAATCGATCGGGATAGGGTCGACGACGATTTTGTTGGAGGAGAGTAGAAGATACGGGTCGATGGGGTTGTTGGCGCCAATCATAGAGGCTGAGATTGTTGATCCAGAGAGCGGAGAGGCATTGTTTTAATCGTAATGGGGAGTTTTGGCTTAGAAGTCTCGCTGATTTGTCACATCAGTGAAAATAAAATATTTGTAAGTTAACGGGATGAATCACTGCCAACTCATAGATTAGAATTTTGTAAGTTAACGGTAGAAAATTGAATTGGAGGTTTAATTTCCAAGTTAATTTTAAAATAATAAATATTTTAAGATTAGAATTTTCTAAGTTAACTGTAGAAAATTGAATTGGAGATTAAATTTTGCATAAGTTATCGTTTTCAAGTTGACGATTTTTAATTGTCAATGCAAAATTTAATCATTCACAATTAAAAACTTTGTGCAAAAGATAACTTATTATATGAAAATTAAATCTCCAATTCAATTTTCTACAGTTAACTTGGAAAATTCTAATCTCAAAATATTTATTATTTTCATAAATCATGTCAATTTTATTTGACATTTTATTTAGTAATATAATAATATAACGGGGAGGATCTCCAGCGGACCAAATAAGCGGACGATGAGCGGACGAGAAAAAAAAAACACATGGTCGGGTTAAACCGTGTGTTTTCTTGAGTTCAACCCGACCGGCGTGTATTTTTTGCCTTGGTCCGTTCATTAGTCCGCTTATTTGGTCCGCTTTAGAATGGCTCCGAATAATATAATATTACATATTAATAATATAATTTATTAATATTACAATAATAATATAATATTAAAAGCGGAAGTAATATATTGGGATTCAAGTATAAGTTGTGATCTGCCTCTACATGTTGTAGCGACATGACATTATTTAATTTGATGAGAATAATATAATAATTAATTATATGAGGGTCGTTTTAGTAACTGCACGAGCCGCTACAAGTATTTTTAATGCTGCTACGGTTGGGACATGTATTTTTTTTAATCTCGGCCATTAAATATGTTGATCAACGATGGAGATGATGGTTATTATAATAGTTCTTCTAGCAACTGATTGCCATTGATTAGAATCCATATATATATATATATATATACATATATATATATATATATACTTTAATTTTATGCATGCAATAGTTAACTTACACTAATATAAATTAGATGAACAAAGTATAAAATTATTAATTCTTTTTCCATTGTCAAAACTGCTGAGTTAATTTAGATTTTTGTCTTTTATGAAGGTACACATTTAAAAAGTGTTTTGAGTAATGTAGATCAAAGTTTGAAATCTTATAGTGTAAAAGTTGCAAAGGTGACAATATTTTCTAACAAAAAAAGGAATAAGATTAGGTATGAGGATGGTGCCCCTTGAAAGCGCGCGTAAGATAATTATCATTTTCTTGTAGTTATAGTTTATCATATTTGGAGTCCCACCATGAAAATATATTATAAAGACTACTCACTAATGTTGCGTTTGAGGTATCGGATTGGATGGAAAAGGAAGGAAAAGTATAAGAGGGGGAGGGATAGGAAATGATGAGAAGTAATTATATGAGTTTTAGAAATGAATGGAAGAGATAATATTTTAATTATATTTTTCCTTATTTGTGAGTTTAGAATAAGTGAAAAAAAGGGAAAATATTTTTATTTTTAAATTATACTATTATTATATTACCCTTACATATTAATGTAATAAATGACATGATTTATTTTGAAAGATTATTTTAGATAATATATAAAATATCTAACTTTCTCATCTCTCCAAATCCTCAACTTTTTGGGAGAGTTTTGAGCCAAAACCTCCAAATCTCTTCTTTCTTCCTAAAAAAAACTCATAAATATGTGATTTGGAGAGATTTTATTTATTTTCCCTTTCCTTCTCTTCTCATCCTTTACCCTAAAAAAAACTTACAAACACAAAAAATGTCAAAATATTCAAAACTCCATATAATAGGATAGGGTTTAATTCTTGTGAACCCTTCAACTCTATGTAGTAGTAAAATCGTCCAAACTCTCACATGTAAATTCCAGTACTCATATCCTCAGAGGCGAGGGACACTTTGCATTTTTGATTGAGGTATTTGTTAAAATAAAATATTTTAAAAAAATTATGAAACACTCTTTAATACATAATATGTGAGAAAATGTATTCGGTCGCACAATACGACGTAGTTTTTATATAGTAGCTCACGTAATAATATAAAGTATTGTTCATCACCTTCTTTTTTGACTAATTTATTTTAATATTATTATAAACTTGAAAAATTGATCTCACCTAATTTGTTCATTTGTTGGCAAGGAATTAAAATCCTATTTTGTAGCAAGTCCAAAGAAGATCGAGTACATATAAATCAAGTGTGTTTCTATTTCTCCCTCTTTTTCTTTTTTCTTCTTCTTTTTTGTAGAATTAATTTGGAGAGGCCAGGGCTCTCCTTTTGGAGATACTTTTTTTTCTTTCTAAATCTCTCTTATTTTGATCTAATAAATTATTCTCACTTCTTGTAGACTTTGTTTTTCCCATTTGTGACACTTGTTTTTTTCAAAAGATGATTGGTTTCTTTCGTTTTTGTAAGGGAATTTTATTTTTTTTCTCTCTTGAGAGATTTTGCTTAATTTCTCCATTTGTAAGATTTTTTCATGCATTCGTAAGATTTTTTCGATGGATGAATCGTTGAAAGTAGATTGTTCATATTTGAATGTGGCGTACATTATCATGTCGACTTATTCTTTTATCACTCATGTTGAAGAACAGTGCATATAATTTTAGATTATATAAGAATGTATTTCAGGAGTTTGTATGGTATTCACTAACGACATTGCTACAATTTGCCATTTTTTCTAATTATATGTTATTTTGTTTAAAAGAATCACTATTTCAAATATTTTAGTGGAATACAAAGATACCTTGCAGGGTATATGACTAATATATTTCAAAGGATTAATAAGTTAATACTATTTCATGAAGTTTGGTGATATCTATATTTAAAAAGTTCAAAAAATCAAAGTATACTTATTTTATAAGGTTATAAAATGATGTTACACAACTTCAAATGAAATAAATATTTACAATATTTGATATGTTTGTATGATTTTTTTCGTCTGAACAGTTTAATTTTATTAAAATATTATTATGAAATCGTTTATGAAACAAATGTATATAACTTATATACCCTAGAGTACCTCGCACAAGTCTAATTTTTATGATAATCATTTCATCTTTTATTACAGATTATATTTTTAATATATTTTAATATTTTGAACTGTTTGATAAAATAAAAAAAATAAAAATAAGAAGTAAGTAAATCAAGTGGAAACTCAACCACATTAAAATGCGTAGTATAGTTAAATACTACAATATAAAAAGCCTAACATTAAAAAAAATAAGAAATAAATAAATAATCTAATTGGAGATGCAAGATTCAATTCCTTAAGCAAGAATCTAAGCAAAGAATCGAAAGTCAACAGTTCAAACGATGAACTCAAAGTCGAGTATGCGGCAATATGCGACACAAAGCTCAAAATCGCAGCTCAGCGGAGCAGTGCAGGGCGGAATTGTCAAAGAACCAACCCACGCCACCCCACCCCTCCCCCCCCCAACCCCCCCACTCAACCTTACCCCCAAGGCCCAAGGACATTACTTTATATTTCCAGTCGTTAGACAGTCTAATCCAACACAGCACACCTAAGAGAAAAAATAATAAAATAATCATTGTTTCTCCCAAAACCAAACACTAGGCTCCAAAATCCCATGTCCAAAAACTATTACTCATCCCTAATTATTTGACGTTTTAAAATTTTTTATTTTTCTCTAATTATTTAACGTTTATTCAAATTTAAGAGAATTAATGATCATTTTTCTAAAATTATCCCTCATTACTCGGTCTATTTTTTTTATACTTTAAACTCTTTCTCTCCTTATCCTAACAAAACTCTTCTTATCCCAACAAAAAATTTAAAAATATTATAGATAATTGAGTACTATATTTAATATTTTTCAATCATTATCTTAATTCTTGTGTCCACCTCTAAAACGTCAAATAATTAAAAACGAAGAGAATAATTCCCATTTCTCTTTTCCAAATACACTATAAAATGATTGAAAATTTTGGAGTCAGATACTCATTCTGTCTCTTAATATAAATTTTTTTAGAATTATACATAAATATTAAAAAAATGATTGTATAGTATTAAATATAATATCACTTATCTATATTACCTGTATTGAAAAAATAGATTGTTATTTATTGGACAAAAATAATAAGAGAACCAAAATTATATTTAATATTTAGGTTAATATTAAACCAAGCAATTAATGTTTACTTATAATTCTAAAAGCGTATTATATTAAGGGATAAAAATATTTATCCAAAACATTTTATATTAAGAGACGAAATGAATAATTCATAGGTTAATCTCCATTCCACTTGTTTATTTTTTTTAATAAGATATTCAGAAAAAAAGTAAATATGATATATTCATAAATTTACTCGTTGTTACACACTAGTAGTATCAATTTGGGCCTCACTAACACCCCCCGCCCCACCCCTTCCACCCACCCACCCACCCACCAACCCAAATTGACACGTGTCAACTTGTCACCATAACAACACTGTTGCTTTGCTATTTTATTTGTGCTTTTTATTTTTATTTGATCGTTAGTTACGTAAATAAATATTATCGATAATTTTTATTAAAAAATGTGTAATAAGTTAAATTTTTTTATAATTTATATTAATCTTATGTATTTATAAATTTCACAATTATAAGTCAACATAAATTTATTGTAATACATTACAAGACTATTTAAATTTATTTAAAACTTAAATAAGTTGAATTAGGCGAGTCAGACTAAAATTTAGTATATAACCGTGACCTTTTTAATAAATGAGCTCAAAATAGCTCAAATCAAGTTGGTTTAATCGAGTTTAAATTTGATATTTAAATTTTTTATGATAAAAAAATATATATTGTTAGTTTAATTCGAGTATATGAGTCGAGCGTATTCGAATCGAGTTAGATTCAGCTCATTTAGTTAAATGAATAAAAATATTTACTTTCCAACCTTTCTATTAATATCACACGTGCTGCCAGACATCGCCGGAAATCCCTCCAATTTCCTTTCTTTTACTCCGTTCAAAACCCAACACGTACCCAAGAAATAAACAAAGTGTATATACTTACTTCATCAGCTGTAATATGACAAAATCCCTCATTACTAATCATTATAGCAATTAGCATAAGTATTTAAGAGAAAGACGGAGTGTTTGATTGAAGATGGGGATGGTGGCGTCGTCCATGGCGGCTAAGTTTGCTTTCTTTCCGCCGAATCCGGCGTCGTACAAGGTGGTGTCAGACGAGGAATCAGGTGGGAAATTGAAGATGACTGACGTGGCGGAGAGAGAAAACGTGGACGTATTGAAGCTGAAGACTAGGAGGGGGACCCAGATTGTGGCGGTTTACGTGAAGAATCAGGCGGCTTCGCTGACGGTGCTCTACTCCCACGGCAACGCGGCTGATCTGGGTCAGATGTACGAGTTGTTCAGTGAACTCAGTGCTCATCTTCGAGTCAACTTAATGGGGTCAGTGCTACATTCATATTATATATATTTACAGAAACGCACACTTCATGTTGGGTTTTAGATGAAATTTTATCTGCCCCTTTTGTAATAGATCAGAATCTGAGTTAATATGATGGGTCGGTTTGAACTGCAATTGTAAGGATGAATAAAAGTAACATGTTTGGTTGTGCATTTTGGTAAATTAAAAATTCAAAACTTTTTGGGAATTAACTTGACTGACATATCTTGGAATTGTTAATAAAGTTTTAATCTTTTTTCAGAATTCTTGATATTTCAGAACAGTAACTATTGAATCATAAGGTTTGTTAAATAATCGGAATTAGAAGAAGCTGAATCAAATATTCACTGGACAAGAAAGTTTAAATTCTGAAGTTCTTATTCTTTGCAGATATGACTATTCAGGGTATGGACAGTCCACGGGAAAGGTAAAAACAAAGTTGTAGATTAACTTGGAAGAAGTTAATCAGTTACTAGCATGCTAAATTATGTGCTCTTTTGTTTTGCATAGCCAAGTGAGCAGAACACTTACGCAGACATTGAAGCTGTATATAGATGCCTACAACAGACATATGGAGTAAAAGGACAAGATATTATATTATATGGGCAATCCGTGGGGAGTGGGCCAACTTTAGATTTAGCATCCCGTATATCAAGATTGAGGGCCGTGGTTCTTCACAGTCCGATTCTATCTGGACTTCGAGTCATGTATCCAGTGAAGCGGACTTACTGGTTTGACATATATAAGGTTAATTTCTTTATTTGAACACTAGTAAAGTTTTTTTCATATTAAGTGCTGAACTCTTTATTAATTAGTAAGTGTATTTCTTTTGATGCAGAACATCGATAAGATACTGTTGGTTGAATGTCCAGTTCTGGTAATTCATGTGAGTACTTTCTTAAGATGTTTGTGTAATCACACATGCCATGCCAGCATGGTATAGTTTGATGGCTTGTTTTATGCTTAATAAAGAGAGTTTCAAGTATTGAGTAGCACTTTACTATTGTTTCAATTTCAGATACAGTCACATTTTCTTTGCCTCTGCCCTCATCATTCATTAAGATTGTGCAACTTAATGAATCTAGACATGTTCATTAGTTTTATTTTAGCTTTGTACACACACTCTCGTCAATAATTTTCTGTAGAACTGTAATCTAAGAACTAATGCAGTGATATCAAACAACTCATTTTCCCAGACTTTTTAATTTCCCTTACAGCTGTTCACATGCAATTGTTACTCATCATTGAATTCATTACTTAACAAGAAATGTAGAGTCTAGACAACATATTACGGAAACCATAACTTCAACCAGCATTTTGCATCAAGTAAAAATGTGTCTGAGTAACTTGGAGTTCGGTCTTGGTTCACAGTTTCAAATAGGATGCATGCCAATTTGTTGGGTTTGTACACTTGAACTAAACATCTTTAATCATAACATCCTTTGACAATCTTTTGTAACGATTTCGCCATTATGTGTAATTTGGTTTTGGATGTCATTGATTGCAGTCTATTACAAGTAAGAAATATTATGTGTCAAGAGATGCCTATACATCTCTTGACGTTATTGCCTTGCCTCTCAGAAAACAGAAATTCAATGCTTTAAAAAGTTAACATTTTTGTGATAAGTTTTCCTTTTTGGCTTTGTTTGATATCCTTTTTTGCTGTTGGTATTTGTAGGGTACCGCAGATGATGTTGTGGATCACTCCCATGGGAAGCAGCTTTGGGATCTCTGTAAAGAGAAGTATGAACCCTTATGGATAAAAGGAGGGAATCATTGTGATCTGGAGCTCTATCCAGAGTACATTAGGCATCTGAAGAAGTTCATTTTAGCTGTCGAGAAGTTGATGCGTTTGAGAAATAGATCTGGACCATACACAGATCATATAGACCACGCACGAAACAGCACAGACTATAGAGACAAACCCAGGCCAAGCACAGATCATAGAGATGCGTCTAGGGCAAGTACAGACAAGAGAGAAAACCCAAGGCTCAGCACAGATTGCAGAGAAAAATCGCTAGGCAGTTTTGAGAGGAGAGAAAAATCAAGAAAGAGTGTGGATTATACAGAAAAGGCAAATAACAGCTCAGACCAGCCAGAGAAAGCAAGGAACAGCATTGATCGGTTCGAATAAACTTAATAAACTTAGCTAGCTAAGATATTTTTTTTTCATTTTCATGCTTTCTTTTCTCTCTTCTTTTTGCCCAATGTGGCATGTCATATTTGAATGCTAAACTGGCTTTCTTGACTGTTGGATCGAATGGTGGCAGCTTTGGAGATATGATGAGATCAGCTGTATTGTGCAATATCGACTGTTTCAAGCCCGCAGGAGCACATCACGGATCTAAGGATTGTTAGAGGTCAGTCCAAAAGGTCAGATTTCATCAGGTTCTGTGTATTCTTTAGATTGGTCAATTGGTTGATTGGGTGATGGAAAATGTAATTGTTTCCTTTATGTTCCACAGTAACTATATATCTCATATATTTGGGAAAACTAATAAATTTCCACTCTCTGTCTCCTGAATTAGATTTGCTTGTTGCAGTCTTTGCAACTGTTCTCTCTTTGTTTTAAGTTGACCATCTTGCAACTGAGAGAGACATACATTACTTGCCAATGTAGTTTTCTAAGTGTACCATATGTAGCAAGAAATATATGTTAGTATCAGGGCTGTAAGAGAAGACTTAACCTCTTCTTAGTGGAACTTCCGATATTATTCAATAGTGAATATAAGAGTAGTAACTTAAGGGTTTCCTGAACTACTTTGTTTGTACTGGGAATTTCTGTACGAGTACGACGGATGTCAAAGTAGGGTTCTCAACTGCCTTTCTTTTGACACTTGGGAATTTGAGCAATTTTTCATTTGCATTTATCTAAGCCACCTATAATAATGATTAATTCTTAAAGAGATCCTTCAATTCTAAAATTTGTTAGTAATATGTAATTTCTGGAATTTCACTAGAGTTTTTGGTAATGATGGGAAACTCTTTTAAATGAAACATAAAAGGATAGCTGCGTTGTAGATTTTTTGAGCTAGGGGAAGCCTGCTTCAAAGAATCTTCTTCTGGGATTCTTAAACTTAACATAAGCTTCTTTACTCAATTTTGAGACTAGCTTTGCACGTTAATGGAATTTCGTTAACTGTGAAGATTAATGCACTGGATATACAAAATGGTGAATATTCATCTGGCTCGACGTTTGGATTCAGACTCCCACTTTAATGTATTGGCAACGTGCTTGGATGTCTCATCTTTTGCAAATTTTGAGCCGAGTAAAAACCTCTTAACCAGGTTAGGAAGGAAATTGTTTTCTGGATCAGTCAAGTTGATGTTTGGTACTATAATCATGTAGCAGATAAAAACTCACATATTCACATGCAAGAAAGTGGTCGTCCCTTTGCGGTGGAGATGTGATACAATCCTGATCGGGCTCGCATCAAGCATTAACAACTCAACTCAAGTTTCAGGGATTCATAAAATGATTCTAAGCAATTGGGCTGAAACAAATCTAAAAATTTGTTCAATGATATGCTTGAAATGGAGCTCAAGGAAAGGTTGTATGATTTGGGTCTTCTAAATTCAACATATTTAGCAAGACCAAATCAATGCAAGTCAAGTCATCAAACTCGTGTTCATTTATGTCGCTTAATCCTCGGCAAAGTTATATTTCAGTTCATGGAGGGATTAGCGTTTACGCGACAATGTGGATGTCCAAGCATGGCAAAGAGTTTACAATCTATCACGCGACAACACAAGGTTGAAATGCTCGGAACAAAGGAAAAGGATTCAAGCTACGTGACAAGACATTCGTTATGGGATATATTTCTAAGTTCATTAACTTGGTCCAAACATATTCAGCAAGACCAAATCAATGCAAGCCAAGTCATCAAACTCGTGTTCATTTATGTCGTTGAATCCTCGGCAAAGCTATATTTCAGTTCATGGAGGGATTAGCGTTTACGCGACAATGGGGATGTTCAAGCATGGCAAAGAGTTTACAATATATCACGAGACAACATAAAGTTGAAATGCACGGAACAAAGGAAAAGGATTCAAGCTACGCGACAAGGCATTTGTTATGAGATGTTTCTAAGTTCATTAACGTGGCCCAAACAAATATTCAAGTTTGGTGGAGGAAGCAAAAGAAGGGCAAAGAATCAAATTCGGAACTTAAAAACATTGAATGATGACAGTTTTTGGCAGACCGGCATTGTTGCGCCAGAAAATGTATTGATGAGACAGTATTTGTCGTCGCCCATAGTAGTGAGAGCGGTTCTAGAGGATGGTATTTGCCAGCACCAATTTCGAACCAAATTGTATGGCGGCCGCTTTGATGCTCGATTTTGAAAATTCTAATTTGCTGATTTAACGGGATTTTGAGGGTTTTTAGTAGTTTTTCCAATTCTATTGTAATTAGGAATCTTTTTTGCTAGGATTTTGATTCCAAATTGATTGCTATTTAGAAGTTCAATTCTTTATAGGAATTAGGGTTATTTTTACTAGTATAAATATGAAATATGGAAGATGTAAAGTAACACATTATTATTATTCAATACAATACTTGTGAGATTATTCTCTTCTTTTGGTTCTTTGAAGAATTTCTAAGTTATTCTTAGTTATTCTTTGAGATTCAATTTTGACTTATCATACAACAATTCATAGTTGTGTGTGGCGTCTTCTACCGCATCAATCGTCGAACGTACCAAGGTTCCTACTTCCATATAATCATGGGGTCAAGGTGTCATTGGTATTCCATTCAACGCAAATTTCATTGCACTATTGATTGTACCAAGGTTCTCGTCTCAATAAAAGCGAAGAGTTGAGGTGTCGAGCGTGTTCCACCATACAACTTTGTTAGAAACGATTTGAGCGACGACCACCTCACGCAAGCGTGCCGTGGAGTCTATCAAGATGTTTAGGTAAACAGATTACACAAGGGGGAGGTCCATGTGGTTGGTAACTTAGTAAGCATTCATTTAAGATTCTAATGAATGTAGTTTGGACTGCCAGAATGAGACTTCTAGTAAGTTAAGTATAGAAGTAAGGGAATAATTCGGATTGACAGAGACGGTTTGTGTTTTCTTACTTTAGAAATGGCTACTGAAAGTTAATCCGCTACCCCTATCCCAGCCCCTCTTCTTTCCTACTGGCAATAGTTTAGGTTATGAAAATAATATTAGAAAATGACGATTCTTTTTTATATTGCTGTACCACTACCAAGGTTTTTATATACTCATGAAGTTCTGGGAGAATGCTTCTACCAAGTTCTTTCCAAATTCACAATTTGGATTTTGCTGTTTAAGGCTTGGTATAACACGAAATCAGTATCTGTTGATGTGTAATTTATGGCGTGATAAGTGCACCGTGCACTATAGGTTTTGAATTGAAGAACAAAGTGCTCCTGCTGTAAACCACCTATCCGTCAAACCAAAGCAATGTACTCGTGGTGTCTGTGCATGCGCCTGTGCCTGTGAGTCAGTTAAGAACTGAAACGATTCTCTCACCTAGCTTAACTGGTAGCAGTTTTTGTTGAAACTCGCGAATGCTCAAGTATCGTCTCTTAGCTGGAGCATGGTTTGTATGGATTGAATTCTCTAAACAAGTCTCAAGAGGGTTTAAATATAAATTTTTTTAATTTTTTTTGCAATTCGTGCGAACAATGTCAGTAATTTTTTGGTTAATATGCAATGTCCCAATGAGAGAAAGAATGTTTTGTGCACTAGGTCCTTAACTTTGCGGTGCTGTGTCGAGTTTGCAGTTTAGTTTCAATCCACTCATGATACTTTCTTACCGTGCAATGTGCTTATCTTTAGGATATATGAGGGGGTTTATTGTCTCAAGGCTTGGCACTAAAGTATTTTTACACGTAAATGGCTAACAATGAAAGTTGTATATAAGTTTTTCACACATTCAAGATGATGGATGAAATTTCATGTTACATGCTCCCTCCCTCCTTAGACAAACAATGTACAAATGGCTCGTATGCTTTTTATTATCACGGAATTATCTCACTTTCAAATTTTCACAGAATTCTTCTTCTTCTTTTTTTAAAATCCTTCTGCATATAACCGGTCAACCATTACTGCATACAAGCCGCCTACGAAACAGGTTGTAAATCCTAAATATAATCCAAATTATGCACAAGGGAAAAATACTACATGTGATGCAAAATAGGGTGTCTGGGCATGACTGGTATCATGATTTAATCACATCTATTCCCTTACAACTGGAGTTGATAAATAAAAATATGGTTTCGATATTAAACCAAATACTGAAGGGGAATGCCACCAAATCTCGCATGTAATCCAATCAGTGAAAATCACTGCTTAATCCTTTTTAACCATTCAAGATTTTAGATATTATTATTATTTATTTATTTATTTTTTAAAAAAGGAAACATTAGAGGGGAACACAAGAAATAACAGTACCAATGAGCTCTAGCTCAGTTGGTGTAGCAAAGCAACAAGTCCTAGGTTCTGTCCTTGGCATTTGGCAATGGCCAAGGTAAGGGGTGTGTTTAAATTCAGTCTAAAAAACACACAGTAATCCAATTTACCAGGATGCAGCATAACAAAGCAGTGTGTTCAATTGCTAGGGATTTGATTTATGCCTTCACAGTCTCAATCAAATGGCACCCATTTCAAAAAGGTAGTCCTTCACTTGTGATCATGAGCAACTCAAAATTGCAGCTACATCAAAAGTATTAAACTTACAAGTCTATATGAGAATGCTAGCAAAATAAGAAACCAAATCAATCAAATTTAATCAACGAAAGTAAAGAATACAACTATATTTGTGGAGGTGGAATCTTGTAAACAGAATGCACTTTGGATTCCAACAAAGAAACATATTTATCAAGCATTGAAATTACAGCTTCAAATTCAGTCACTTGCTGCTCTATTGCATCAACTTGCTGAACATACTCGTCAAAGTTGCCACTTTTTGACTTCAGCCATTCTACAAAAACCCTTAACCCAGATGCCACATCACCAAAACCATTGTACTCATCTGCCACTCTGAGATTCATCTTCTCTATAAGTTCAAGTAGATTATTTGTCCCCTGGAAGATTTAAACATTTGTCAATATTCATAGAAACGATATACACTTGGTAATAGCAGGAGAAATTGGGGTGGGGGTGGGGGTGGGGATGGGGGGGGGGGGGGTTGTCTAAGCAACAATTAGGCAAAAAAGTTAGCAGATTAGCAAATGCAGAGTTAAAAAGTATGCTTTCTGTGTCAGGCCCATTAGCTTTCCACTTCTCTTGGCAACACTTTTATGCATTCTTTCCGCAAAAATATTCATTTGCAAGGTGTGCAACCTTGAAGGCTTTCCTTTTATCAGGATGGCATAGACCAGGTCCCATTATTAGCTACTAGCCTACTACTATGCACTCTTTCTGCATTACTTTTCATGTACCTGTGTTAAACTTTGAAGCTCTCTAATGTTGGAATGCTAGACCTCCATCTGATGGTTTTATCTTTGGGCTTCTTTATTCTTCTTACTGAACTGGCTTGGGTACGCACTCCCCTCCAAAAACTATACTGCTAAACTCAACTTATAAAGGAATAACATATAAGAAAAAAGCTTGTTTTTTTGTTTATATTCATCCTGTATACGATTCTTTTTACTTTATTTCCTTGTTCCATTTCTTCAAATGGAGACCAAAGCTAAAACAGTATTAGCTCTAAGACGCATTACAAAAGCTTAAGCTTTTAGGGTAATAAACCTTTAATTAAATGGATCTTTGCCTGTACGTGTGTTAATGGGAACCGTGGAAAAATCCACATCATCAATGTACTCCCTCCGTTTTAGAAGAAAAAATTTGTTTCAAAATATTTGTCGTTTACAATTTTCGAGAAGAATAAATTATTTTCTTTCCTATATTGCCCCTACCTTCTCTCATTGACCCAAGAAATTTTCTCCCTTATATTAATAGTTTTTAACTTTCCAAAAAGAGGTAGTGATGGAATTTAAAATAAATTTTACTTGGTAAATGATACTTTCTTAATTCATGTGCAAAAACTTTAAACCACAATCTTTTAGGAACAGAGGTAATAATAATTAGTAGATTCTGAAACTTCAGGAGAATAAACAAAAGGAAATAAGAATATTGATGGTATGTGGAATTTCTTAAAATTAACTTAACAAAGCCGGACGTCAGTCTACAAACAACCCGATAAAGTAATTCTGCTGTTAATTATCTTAAAATCTCAGCTCCAACATAGAATACAGGAATAAAACATTGGGAGATGGATCTATTTCGCTCAAATTACAATCACAAAATTAAAGATCCAGAAAACAGAAGTCAAAGAAATTGGAGAGAAAACCTGAAGTTCGCCTTTAATCATGGTGTAGACACTGGTGAAGAGATCATTAACTGATTCGGCCAGTTCGTCTTGCTCATTCGTCCCAGCCATGGAATTGACGATAACTACTGGAACTATTTCCACAGCCCAAGCCCTTAGAAACAACTTATATGAAATTTGGAATAAAAAGCCACTGTTTTTTGACTCATAAGTTCTATTTAAAATGATTATAAGTAAAAGTGTGCGGGGTCTTAATAGTTAAAAATTAAAATAAAATAAATTAGAAATGTGTTCGGTTCATAATTATTATTTATAAGTTAAAATAAATATAATAATTATTAAAAAATATATTAATAAAAAATAGATAAAATAGACATTATATTTGGTTAAACTAACTTATTTTAAAATAATTTATGAATTATTTTAAAATAAATTCTAAATCTTATTTTTATATTTAAAACTTAACTTATAAATAAAAAAAATAAGTCATTTTCGAACAGGTAAATAGTAACAAATTACTTATAAATCATTCCCAGCTGAGTTCCAAAGCCTTTGGATGTAATTTATTTTTATTTTTTTATTTAGTTTTATTTTCAAAAACTAATAGAAAAATGTTAACGAAATTATCTATCTAATAAAATACAAATGATTTTGAATTTCTCGCTCACTCAATAAATCATCTGGGCCGTTCAAAATTTGGGATAAATCTCACCGTCCATACATCTATCTAATAAAATATATCTATCTATCTATCTAATAAAATACAAATGATTTTGAATTTTCCGCTTACTCAATAAATCATCTGAACCGTTCAAAATTTGAGATAAATCGCATTGTCTATACAGGACCGGAGGCACGGGACCCAACTAGTAATTCAATATTTCTTGAGTAAATTTTAATATGGGTCAGATAAAAGAATCAACACGTGTGGTGTTTATATTCACCGAAACTCTTCTTATGTTATTTGGGTCGAGTTCCATTTATTAAAAAAAAAAAATTACTAGAGTGACAGGAATATTTTTTTTGATGTTAAACAAATTAGAAAGAAATAATAAAACACTTAATCATCTATTTGTTTATAAATTTATAACAAGTAATGAAACAATAAGAAAAATTCTCCAAATAAAACTTGTACGAATTACAAGCATCGTTTTGAATCTAAGATTTTGTAATAGTAAATATAAAGATACATGGCGACATCATACCAGCGAATCTAATAAATAATTTTCAGATCTAAAAAATGAAGGAAATGGAAGTCCATATTCACCCCAACTAGAAAATGAAAAGGACTATATATAATATGCTATATTGAGTTTGGCTCGTTACCACCAAAGAGAAAATTACAACAACAATCAAGTAGCAAGGCTGAGTAATTATGCAGGCCTAAATTTATGTCGTTTTGGATCCATATGCCATCTCAAATAGCCCTCAAGTTGGCACGTCTGGAAGGCCCCTCTACTCTGCCTTGTAGTCACTGCATGCACAAGCATTAATCAAAGTTGGACGAATTGTGAAGCAAAGAGTTTGCATTGCTGTATATGGCCACTAGATTCGAGAACAGTGCAAGGATTATCAAAACAATGGACAAAAACTTGTCTTTCCTCGTTGCTATAGAATGACGGTCCCTGCAAAGATGGAAATGAATTGCATGTGAATTTGATGTTTGAAAATTTCAAAACAATAAGTAATTAAAAATCAAAAGCAGTCCCTTTTTTTGTTATTATTATCATAGCAATTATCCTTTGCATATTGAAACCATAGTCATGACCTATGCCTTGTAAAGTATTTATCACTAAGCTCAAAAGCCTAAACATTGGTTCTACTCAAGTATATTCTATGGATTATATAAATTTTAGACCAACAAATTTTAAAAGTTTACATCAAATATGACTTGAACAGAGTTGAATAACAAGGCTCATGATTCTTTTCTTAACTATGAAGTTTTACATATCACATTCATGTCCATGTTGCTGAATCTGATAATTTTGGGGTCAAAGATGATTTTTTTTGGGAAGCTGCACTCCTTTTTAGAGTTTTTGAAGGAATTCAGACCGGGGTAGTTTTTAATAACTCAAATGTTTTGGGAGGTATAGGAGTTTAGTCCCCTTGCTATTTCCCCACATCAATGTGGTCAATGTGCTGCTTTAAATACTCTTTGTGGGTTCTTCCCCTCTAGAAGATGTTATTATGTACATACTTAACTTGCCAAAACAAATACTCAGGAAATAAAATTACTTACTTGAGAGTGATGGCAGCAGGAAATATGAATAGAAGCATAAATCCAACCGTTCCTCCAATAAACTCGAACGCTATCCAGATGCTGGGTATGTACATTGCTCCGTAGAGAGATACAACTAGTAGTCCCATGCTTACTAATGAGAACCTCAAGTTGTGCGAGGCAAAAGGCCTTGCTGAGGGAAAAAGTAGGCCATCCAAATTGAGCCGTAGTGGATGAAATATGATGGGAAAAATAAGTATAATGTGGACTGCGTAGCTGATGTGAACAACATCATTGAAAAAAGAGCTATAAGGAACGACGAGGTTGGCATCGAAGTTGGAAAGCACATCAGCAAGTGTTGAATCACCGAACAGAAGGAACCCAAATAGGCCTGTCATTGCATAGACCATTGCACATAAAGCAAGTGACGTTTGGACAACAGCTTGCATCCTGGTAGACTCTCCAAGCTCATTTTCAATTGTATGAACTGCAAATTAGCAAACTTTTAGAATCGCACTAGAAATTAGTTCAACATGTTAGCTACTATGTATTATAAAGTTGAAGAGAGTGAGCAAGATTTTTGAAGAGGCAAAAACTAGGAATAATATATATATATATATATATATATATATAAAGGAAAAAGAATTAATAAAAATAAGGGGATAAACAAGAAAAATTAATTAAAAAAAGTGAGATGCATAAGTTGTCTAGCCAAATTGAGCAAACAAGATAAGGTCTGCATACAAAGAGATGATCAGTTTGCATACCATTAAAGTGGCAGAGATATGCACAAACAAGAACTGGGACTGCAGCGAAAAGATTTAAGAAGGATGATGTATCATCAACACTTGGAAACCATTTAGGTGCCTTTATGCTTCCTTCTATTAGTTTGTATAATGTTATACCAATTAGTACAACAATAAACAAAACCGCCAGAGCAAATGATATAGCAGATGTGAATCTCAATGAATCTGCAACCACACAAGATGGTGACTTTCACATTAGCAGGTAATATTGTTATGTATCAAGTCAAGGAATTCAGAACATATATCAGGCAGGAATTCTTGCAGTGACAAGTCAATGTAGTCATGTAGAAGTAAATACTAACCAATCCGCCTGAAGCATATCAATGGGATAAAAACAACAGTGGTTATGACAAGAAGCACAAAGGCACGCCCAGTCCACCAGTGCTCCCCAAACCATCCTTCTAAAATGCCAGCATGGTGAATCCCACTTGAGTTTGAACCAGAAATCACATCCTCTGCTCAATTAAGGATAAAATGCAATACATTTACTACAAAAATTCACTCTATGGTCGTTAAAAGAAGCAAACTATCTTAAGAATGTAAATACGAATGAAATTTTGTCCTGTAAATGCTAATATAACAAAAAGGGAGCATTGGAGTAACACCGATTATAATCAAGTAAATGATAACTGCACCGATGTTGTTGATGACGACACAAATCTGAAGCAACACCCTTCCGGTTGTTCCAAAGGCATCTCCCATAACATCACCATAAGAAAATGCTGAACATGGCTTGCTGAGTCGAAGCAACAGCTCAATAGAAGCCTCCGTTAAGAATGCAGAAACCATGACAAGTGCAATACCCGGAACAACTCCTAATAATTTAAAGATAGAAGGCAAACTCATAATCCCAGCACCCACGGTGGTGCAGGACAGATTGAACACTGACCCAGTAAAGGAAGCTCTCTTAAATTTCTTCAGCTCAACTTTATCGCCTTCTCCATTTCTTGATAGCATAGGAGCCCTCTCATCTATCATCTGACCAACCTTTTCAGAATTCTTACCAAAACTCATCTTTGAAGACTGAATTGTATAATAAATCTTTACAAGCGGGTACTTTGAAACATCAAAACTTGAATCTTGAGTTACAGGATCTCCAAAAGGTCTTTCCTATCTAGAAACTTCGAAGTACATCTGAAAATTGGTTTATTTTTTTAATATATATACAAAAAATCTAATAGAAAAACCAATGAAAACAAAAGCTAATCTGGAAATTGGTTTATTTCACCACCATTTTGTTTCTTTTTTTTTCCTTTTTCCGATTGAAGATGGGAATGGTGGCTATGGATGATTGTTGAAGCACTCTACGATTTTTGATCGGCTATTACAAGTGATAAAGCGATGATCGTAGATGATGGTGGTGGTGGGGTTAGGGTTTCACCCTCGTCAAGAGCACCAATCCCACAACACCCTAATTAATCAAATTTCTTGTTTTTGATATTTTTTTCTTTTCGTTTTTTAAATCCATGTTTAGTAATATATGTTTAATTTGTTGTTTTTGTTGTTGTTAATAAGAAATGTATTGAGTAGTCTTGATTTAAATTCCATTTTATATATTCACTAGTAACAATTTTGTGCCTCCGGCACTATGGACGATTAGATTTATCTCAAACTTTGGACAACTTAGATGATTTATTAGGATGAGCAAGAAATTTAAAATCATTTTTATTTTGTTAGATAGACTAGATAGATGTGTCCCAGCCTCCGGCACTATATGGACGGTGGGATTTATCCCAAACTTTGGACGATCCAGATGATTTATTGAGTGACTGAAAAATTCAAAACCATTTGTATTTTATTGGATAGACTAGCTGGGTCCCGTGCCTCTGGCACTGTATGGACGGTGGGATTTATTTCAAACATTGAACGGTCCATATAATTTATTGAGTGAGCGGAAAATTCAAAATTATTTGAATTTTATTAGATAGATGGATGGTGGGATTTATCCCAAACTTTGGCCGGCCCAGATGATTTATTGAGTGAGCGGAAAATTCAAAATCATTTGTATTTTATTAGATAGAAGATAGATAGATAGATGGATGATGAATTTATCCCAAACTTTGGACTGTTCAGATGATTTATTGAGTGAACGAAAAATTCAAAATTATTTGTATTTTATTAGATAGATTAATTATTTGATTTTTCCTTGACTTAATGTGTGAAATTGTTTTGATTTTATTAATTTTAGTTATGTTGTATTTATATTTTTACTCTTGTAAAATATTAAAAATGAATTAAATAAGTATTTTTTTTAATAAATTAGCACCAATATTTTATGTGTCTTTATCATGTCATCAATTAATAATGTGATGGCTTTAATTGAACTAAAATAAAATAAATAATTAATAATTAAATATTTTTATTGGAAAAATGAAAATATCGATTATTAAAATAAAAAATTTAATAATTTAAAATAATAATTTATATTTAATCCTATACTATTTGTGAAAGTATATTTATAATTTGAGCATTCAAGAAGCCAGCCACACTCCATAGCAAATAATATCACTAAACTAATATAGTTACTTAAACCTTAATCAAATTATTCCAATATCCAACCATATATTTGCCTAATTATTTGTCTCTCTCTCTCTCTCTATATATATATATATATATATATGATTAGTAGAAGTTTTTTTAACGTTAAAAGTCAAATTACTTATTCTTTTTCTAATTCAATTTTTCTTTTTCAACTAAAATTTAAAATTACATAACTTGTTTGTCTAAAATTATCAGTCTATATATAGTTAGAAAACTCTCGTTAAAATCTTCAAAACAATATATATTGTTGATATATTTTTTCTGTTAAAATCACCAAAATTTAAGTTAAATTTTATATTTTGAAATACACTATTGCAAATTTTGATTATAAATTTTGATATTTTAACAATAATAAAACATATCAATTATAGATTTTGTTTTGAAGATTGACGAGAGCTTTCTAACGATATATAGATTGCCAAATTTAGATTTGTAACAAAAAAAATTATTAAATTTTAGAATTTGATTGATGAAAGAGAAAAAAAAAATTAGGAGAGAGAATGCGTGATTTAATTTTTTTTACAATAAGTATATGCAGACAGATTTGACCGGAAGAATAAAATGAATTTATTCCCGCTAACAAATAGATTGTAAATTCATTTTTTCCTTTCGATCCAATTTTTCTGTTCGCGTATAACTACTCTTTTTTTAATATACAAAACTTATCCGCACATAAAAGATCACAATTAACTGCTCACGATAAGTTGGTTGAGATATGAGTCACAACCAGATATGACCGTGGATGGGAGTGGTTAGCATGAAGTTCATTTTTAAGTAAGTTGGTTAATTGATCAATAAAGTCTTTCGCGCGCGGTAGGGCTACATACATGTGTGTCGGATGATACAGTAATGGAATTGATCAATTTATAAAAAAATAAACTTCATGCTAATCGGATCCGACTGTGGATCATGTCCCTCTATGTATACTACTGTGTTCATGTTCAAATGAATTGACTAACCAATTTTCAGCAAAAACCATAATTTAGGTTTAAAAAGCAGATGAACCCAGACTTTAGGTTTAGCCGTTTAGGTACTAAAAACAAGCCATCTTGTCAAATGAAAATGAACATAGCTTTAATTCAAATTATTAAAGATATGAACATATAATATCACAGACCATACAAAAATATGCAATAAAAAATTCTACAGATAAAATCGTTAGATATATTATTTTTTATTTAAATTTTTCATTTTGATTTTGTGATTTTGTTCTTCGTATTTATATTATCCATTGTTGATTCTGTTACAAACTCTAAATAATAAATTGTTACTTATGAGGATCATATATAAATGTTAAATAAATTATATCATATCGTGTTATTACATAAAATAAAATTAATTAATCAATTAGGTACTTACATAAATTAAGAATAAATCTTCACGTTTCTGCTGCGTGGGTGAAAAAGTCTTCAATTGTGTATGTCTCTCAATCTTATGATAGATGTATAGGTGTGTATAAAATTATTGATATTACAATTGAGACCAAACTCTAACTGTTTTATTAATAAAAATAGTTAAGGGTCAAAATCATCATCAAGATTATGAAATCATATGGCCCATCATGCCAAATTAATATTAGTAATAATATTTATGAGCCACATAATTATCAAACTCATAAATAAGGTAATTAAATTAATGCAATATGTAAAGCTCAATAATTTCATAAAATAGTAGAGGTCACATAAAGAATTATATTAAAATAAAATATTCTAATATTATCTCACTTGGCTGAAATTCTATTTATATATAAAATATAATGCTTACAATCATTAATTTGGTAAGACATTAATTTAATGTCTACATCATATTCAAATAAAAACATCAATGCGAATTAATACAATATTTGTATCACTATTAACACAAGATCTCCATTATTACACAATTAGTATATGTATTTCAAAATTAGGTATCGTCGTCACCCATCTTGGGTCGCCACTTACATGGTACATAAATTCAAATACAACTTACTAATATAAGCGCAAGTACAATACGACATAAGCTATGAGTTTGAATACAAATATTGTCTACTAGATATTATACAAACTCAAAAGGAGTCCTCATTACTACTATTATCACACTATTTCACGAATAGTGAGGACTACTAATGTTATCCTCTCGGACCATTACTCCGTTCCCGAGGCTCGTCAAATTTATGTTCTCATTTCACGAAGAGAACGGTTGAGAAAAAGGTGAGCTCAACTAGCCCGATAAGAAATATTATGACTAAGATAATGCGAGAATAATTTATCATTAGCCTTGACGATGTTAAACTCATAAAATCTGATAGACAACAAGTTTAAGCTGCGGTGAATAAGCAATCCATTAAAAGAGTCAAGTAGAGAATAAAGTCTACTATCTTTTAGGTTTTAAAAGGTTTTCATCAACTTTGTTATAAATTTGAGACTCGACTTTAATAAATAATCCACATCATCGAATCACCTTACACTACTCTGACGAGGATATTCATCAAATTATCAATGGTCAGTGACTATACCGGATCACCCACGGTCATAATCATACCAAAAACTATCCATCACTTTGCATTACAGCCACCGAGGACTTTTATCACATCATTTATAACAAGCCGTGATTATCTAGAATGATTCATGGTCATAATAATCATACTAAGTTCATCTATACGCGTAAGTAGAAGATAACATAATATAACATGAGGATGATGACAATGACATAATAATTCAATAAAACAAGTTCAAGAATTATTTTATCCGGGAATTATTAACGTCCAAATTGTCAAAATGATCTTTTTTTTGTAGAGTAAAATTCAAGAATGATCGGAAGAATATTTCCATGAAAAGATCTTTGGATGAAACGCAAATATCGAGGATATTCTACTAATTTCATGGAGTATAGAAGTCAAAGTTTTAACCAATTTGGGTATAATAAAGAATGGAATAACAAAAGAAATCACCATGCATGCGATTACAGATGTAGGAAGGTTATTCAAGCGAATAATAATAACGGAACCGGTCGGTGAAATTCACACCGATAGGATGTTCCAACGAGAATAATAAAGATGGAACCGGATCCGGTGTAAAACACACGATAGGATATTCCAACGGAGAATGATAAAAGGCGGAACTAGGTCGGTGTAAAACACATGTATGACATGATGTTCCAGCAGAATAATAATAAAAAAGCGGAACCAGTCAGGTGTAAAACACATGACAGGATGTTCCAATGAATAATAATAAAGAATGTCACCAAGTATAGGGTAAACCACGTATACTGAGGTTATTCCAAGCAGAATAATAAGCAATTGAATAACAACGAGTTCTCTTTATGAATAAGAAGAATAACACCCCTTACAGGTACAACAAATAATATTCCCTACCTTAGAAGAAACTGAATATTGGCGAGGTGAAGTAGCGAGAATACTTTTCTTCTTTCTCTCTATAGTTTCTCTCTACAGAGTTTGATTGAATTAAGTGAAAAATAATGAAGCACTAGGCCTCTATTTATAGAAGATTTCTAGCTTAAGCTTTTGCCACGTGAAAAGGAAAATGGCTTGGATGGTGATGTGAAAAGAAAAGTGGTTTGGCGCTTTTGTAATGTGAAACGACAAGTGGTTTGACGCCTTTGTAATGTGAAGCGGCAAGTGGTTTGGACGTCTGGTAAAGGTAATTACTATTGACGAAGGTAATTACTATTCACAAAGGTAATTACTATTGGCGAAGGTAATTACTATTGACGAAGGTAAATATTATTGACGAAGGTAATTACTATTCACAAAGGTAATTACTTATTGTGAAGGTAATTACTTATTCACAAAGGTAATTACTATTGACGAAGAAAGTAATTACTATTATTGTGAAAATAATTACTATTCACAAAGGTAATTACTATTGACGAAGGTAATTACTATTGTGAAGAGACTCTTAGATGATGACATATGGGCCCCCATAAAATAATCAAACTTACCACAAATGTCTCATATAATGGACTCTTTATATACATCGAGGATTGAATAAATATTATCACAAATCATTTTATTTTTAATCAACACATATTTAATCTTTCAACAATTATTAATCATTTATAACTTGTCGTCTCAATTATTGATTTAATACTATAACATATTATCTGAGATGATCTTTGTGACAATAATTGAATCAATAATATAAGAGATATGATCACGCAACAATTCTTTGTAGCAATAATTGAGCATAGGTGAGTGACTTCTCACGTAAGCATCGATAATCAATATCGTGTGCTACTCTTATCAACTACTGGCGTATTCTTGTACTTTTACTACTAGGGTAGTTCAAGCGTTTTAACGGTAACACCTCTGCTAGTTATTTTTATAGAAAGATAATTTTTGTCGTTTTTAACTACTTGACAATACTTAGATTAATGGGGTCCACTAATGATTGGTAGTCGTCGTATACGAATATTCCCGACAAAAAGAATATTCCCAGACTAAACGAATATTTTATAACAACTTGCATACTTTGCAAAATTTATAAATACTACCCACAACTATAATATTATCTTAAATTCACCATAATAAAAAATTATTTCGACAAAATTTAAATCTTTATTGATAAAATCTGGGGTCTCTGATCTCCCTCTCTTATGGAATTTAGCCCTCGAAATTAGGGTGCGATACACTGGTATGATAAAGAGGTGAGGATACCTTGAATACCTTTATTGTTGAAAACATTAAATTCATCTTTGCAATCCGGCCAAAGATATTTATTCACAATTCATCTTTGCACTACAGGCCAAAGATATACAATTTGTAAAACTAATAATCTTTGAGACGCGACTTAATAGTATCACGACCACGAATTATCCATGCACTTTGGCAAGGATATTCGTGTTTTTTCATTCTGATCGTGATTATCCGAATCACCCTTGGTCATAATCATACCAAGTCTATCAATGCACTTCTGACAAAGATGACTTTTACCACATCCATGAATTAATATTTCATTCTTTGAGACTCAAATTTCGATAATTAATCCACATCATCGAATCATCCTGCGCACTACGGGCCGAGGATATTCTTTAGTATCACCACCACAAATTATCCATGACTACGTGCAAAGATAATCGATGTATTCATTAGTATCACGACCACAAATTATCCATGCACTACGTGCAAAGATAATCGTGTATTCATTAAGTATCACGACCACAAATTATCCATGCACTATGGCCAAAGATAATCGTGTATTCATTAGTATCACGACCACAAATTATCCATACACTACGACCAAAGATAATCGTGTATTCATTAGTATCACGACCACAAATTATCCATGCACTACGGCGAAGATAATCGTGTATTCATTAGTATCACGACCACAAATTATCCATGCACTACTACCAAAGATAATCGTGTATTCATTAGTATCACGACCACAAATTATCCATTACTACGACCAAAGATAATCGTGTTTTCAATTACGGTTATGATTATACCGAACAATCCACGGTCATAATCATACCAAGTCCATCTATGCACTACTGGCCATGAGATGACTTTCAACATAATATAAACATGAGGATAATGGTATAAAGAATCAATCAAATGAGATAAAGGATAAATATTAAACATTTATAATATAATTTATCCGAGGATTCAAGAATATCCCATGTTATCAATCACTTAATAATCTTATAATCTAATATTATTATAACAATATTTTAATCACTTCTTAAATTTATAAACAATTTATCTCAATTGTTTACGCTTTACCATATAATGCATTTAATCATTCAAAATGCCATACTTATAAGATATCATCACCAATTATCAAATCCCTCAAAAAAAAATATGCATATATACTCTATATAGGATTCTCTAGCCATAAAATCCTATTTTCAACTTTGTTACTTCACATAACATATTTAACTCATATGTAAGTAACTAAACTATTTTCATGAAAAATACCAAATCGGTTTCAAAAATATTTCTTTTCTGGGATTTAGCATAATATAGTCCCATAATGAAAATATATTTTCTCGGAATTTTTAAAATTCATTTACTATTTTTCAAAAATCAATTTCTAATTAATTCCTTAAGAAATTAGCTACCTCAATTTTAACTCCAAAATTCCCAAATCTTGACAGGACCTTACCCATGTTAACGTGAGCTTCCAGTTTAAATTTCATGGTCATCGGAGTTATAGAACTCGGTTATAGCGTTTTCGTCGGAAAAACCTAAATATTGAAATAGTCATAACTTGCTCATTTTAAGTCGAGAATGAGCTCATTTTTGGACAGGAGGTACTTTATACCATATACCTTCATGTCCCAAAAGGCCAGAATTTTTCTCATAATTTAAGTGGCCGAAACAGCCCCTTTAAAATCATGGCGTGACTTTTTTGGTTTTTGCGACTTTTGCCCTCCTTTGCTAAAATCAGTCCACACAAAAATCTACAACACCTTTTCCAGTAATTCCACTTGGATTAGTTAGGTAACTCATAAATCTAACTCTAGGACTTGACCACACTCAAAAATTCAAAATATAATAGGAGATATGGTCGATTGAATTTCATATTACGTTTTTCACCAAAATCGATTTTCAACTCTTTGTGATTTCTAAGAAACTTTCATGTTTTCACATACCAACCAACATAACTCATCATAAAACTTACTAATACTTCATATACCCATGATTTTCATCAGTTCTATACTTTTATTATGACTTTCATCATAATCCACGTAAGCAGATCCTTTTAGTTGAAGAAATATTTGAGGGTTTAAGAAATGGGTTTTTGTCTTTGGGGTCGATAAAAATTCGATTTCACGCTCTAAGTAGGCTAAGAAGTCTTCAAGAATACACCAGAAATTTATTAATAATAGAAATATTATTCAAAGCTATTGACTCTCATCCAAGACTTGGATAAGTACGTCACATTAATACAAATTGTGACTTCTATCCCTTAACTTTGGATAGTACCTCACAATGATACCTTTCAACTTGCCATCTTGATCACGGCGTCGCCTCTGAAGAAAGTGCGGCGGTGCATTTCACACAAGGAAGTAAACAACGAAAGGATCGGGGCTCTTTACTTATGGCTTGATATGATGATGATTGACTTTAGTGGTTTGGTTACTTTGAATTCGCACAACAAGTTGGTTATGAATATAAAAGCTAACAACCTTACGAAAAAAGCATGATGAGTAGTTAACCAATTGATTCCTAAAATCACATCAAAGGCAAATATTTCAAAAAAGATAAGATCGACGAAGTAGCGTGAAAATATTTATTTGAATCAAACAAGATTTAAAAATAGTAAGCGATAACGAAGGCTCCTACTAACGAAGTTTCAAACCAATAAGTCAAAGTTTAACTTCTTGAGTCAAATTTAAGCGTTGAACACAACTAGGTGAAATAAAAGAGTGGGTAGAGGCGGTATCTAACACGGTATATACTTGCAAGAGCTTATGATTAACTTACCGTGATAATTTTATTCGGGTTCCTCGTCACGAGAAAAAAGCGCTCTCTCTTAAACTCACGGGCTTTGGTTTATCTGGGATGACCTTTGGTGCCTCCATCCTAGTTGAATTTGTCTTGATGGCGACAAAATCGAGCTAAGTGACCTTCTCTTCCACAATTATAACATGCTTTTGAATGGCATAGCGTGATTCGGATGATGTGTCCTCTCCTCCGCATTTGAAGCATATGATAGGTGGTCTTTCTCCTTCCTTAACAACGGGTCTTTGGTCTTTGGCGTCTTTCCATCATTGTTGAATCTCCTTTTCTTGAAATGTCCATTCTTATTGTTTTGTACGATTACCACCAAAGTGGTTACCATATTTGGCCTGTTGATTCCTCCACGCTTGTTGTCACCGCTCGATGACTACTCATTTGGTATTATAATTTTTCCTAGGCTCTTTTCTGCGTTGACTCGTTATCGCGCTCCACTAAGCGAGCCCTATTTACAACATCCGAATAAAAGCGGTTTATGAGAAATAAGATGTTGGCGTATCTCTCGATTCAAACCTCTTAAAAACATTCGCGCCATTCTCTCTTCATTATCCACCGAGTGGCCTTGAACGAAGTGATAACTCCGCAAATTTTGCCTCGTATTGCGACACGGTCATATTGTTTTGTTCAACTTGATAAACTCCACCTCCTTTATGTGGCGAATACTTTCGGGGAAAGTATTTGTCGTTAAATGACTCTGGAACTTCTCCCAAGATATCTTGATGACAATGAGTTGAGTACGTTTATCGATTCCCACCGATGAATCGCCTCGCGCGCATGATATAAAAGCGGCAAAAGGAACCTTTTGCTCCTCGGAGCATCAAGACATCAAATATCTTGGTAATCTGCTTTATCCATGCTTCCGCCGAAGTGGTTTTGGCTCTCCTTAAACTCCGGTGGTCCCGGCTCCTTTAATTGTTTAGCGGTGACCGCAGAGAGTTTTCCGTGTTTCCACCACGTTTGGGAATGATCGCTTTACGCACGATGTTGCATGAATTCTAAAAACTTCTTAAGCGTGCTCGTCGTTCGTCGATTGGTCGGTGTTGTTGTTTACGGGAGGATTATCGCCATCACATTGCACATTGTCCGATTATTGATCTTTGAAGAATCAACGGTCTCGTGCTCCATTACTATTCTCAACATTCTCGGATGCCATTTTCAAACACCGCCACAAAATAAGGGTTAATTGACATGCAACATATTATCACTATACTCGGTAGATCAATCAAATACCAAATAAACTTAGGTAGGTCATACTAGCGAAGGTATTCCCGTCTCTCCCCTCCTAGTACTATTCTCACATCTTAGCGAGGATCATATCCTAAGCTCGCGATACCAGTATAACGCCCCAAAATTAGGTATCGTCACCCATCTTGGGTCGCCACTTACATGGTACATAAATTCAAATACAACTTACTAATATAGCATGCGTGGTACAACACGACATAAAGCTATGAGTTTGAATACAAATATTATCTACTAGATATTATACAAACTCAAAAGGAGTCCTCATTACTACTATTATCACACTATTTCACAGAATAGTGAGGGACTACTAATGCTATCCTCTCAGACCATTACTCCGTTCCCAGGACTTCGTCCCGACTATGTTCTCATTTCACAAGAGAAACGGTGAAAGAAAAAGGTGAGCTCAACTAGCCCGATAAGAAATATTATGACTAAGATAATGCAGAATAATTTATCATTAGCCTTCAACGGTGTTAAACTCATAAAATACAATAGACAACAAGTTTAAGCTGCGGTGAATAAGCGATCCATTAAAAGAGTCAGTAGAGAATAAAGTCTACTATCTTTTAGGTTTTAAAAAAGGTTTTTCATCTTTGTTATAATTTGAGACTCGACTTTAATAAATAATCCACATCATCGAATCACCCACACTACTACTGACCGGATATTCATCAAATTATCAATGGTGGCGACTATATCCGGATCACCCACGGTCATAATCATACCAAAAACTATCCATCAACATTGCATTACTGTGTCACCGAGGACTTTTATCACATCATTTATAACAAGCCATGATTATACCGAATGATCACAGTGGTCATAATCATACTAAGTTCATCTATACACGTAAGCAGAAGATAACATAATATAACATGAGGATGATGACAATGACATAATAATTCAATAAAACAAGTTCAAGAATTATTTTATCGAGAATTATTAACGTCCAAATTGTCAAAATGATCTTTGTTTTGTGAGTAAAATTCAAGAATGATCGTGAGAATATTTCATGAAAAGATCTTTGGATGAAACGCAAATATCAAGGATATTCTACTAATTTAATGGAGTATAGAAGTCAAAGTTTTAACCAATTTGGGTATAATAAAGAATGGAATAACAAAAGAAATCACCATGCATGCGGTACTTGCATAGCATGAGTTATTCAAGCAGAATAATAATAACGGAACGAAGTCGGTGAAATCACACGCAAGCGGGATGTTCCAACGTAATAATAAAGATGGAACCGGATCCGGTGTAAAACACACACAGATAGGATATTCCAATGAGAATGATAAAAGGCGGAACCCGGTCCGGTGTAAAAAACACATGACGAGGATGTTCCAGCGAATAATAATAATAAAGATCGGTGCGGAACCAGTCGGGTGTAAAAAACATGTGACGCAGGATGTTCCAATGTAATAATAAAAAGAATGTCACCAAGTATAGGGTAAACCACGTATCTGAGTTATTCCAATGAGAATAATAAGCAATGGAATAACAATGAGTTCTCTTCATGAATAAGAAAGAATAACACCCCTTACGGGTAAAACAAATAATATTCCTACCTTAGAAGAATGAATATTGGCGAAGGTGAAGTAGCGAGAATACTTTTCTTCTTTCTCTCTATAGTTTCTCTCTCTACAGAGTTTGGTGAATTCGTGAAAATAATGAAGCACTAGGCCTCTATTTATAGAAGATTTCTAGCTTAGCTTTTGCCATGTGAAAAGGCAAGTGGCTTGACGGTGGTGATGTGAAAAGAAAAGTTGTTGGAGCGCCGTAATGTGAAACGACAAGTGGTTCGATTATGTGTAATGTGAAACGACAAGTGGTTCGGCCTTTGTAATGTGAAAGCGGCAAGTGGTTTGACGTCTGGTAAAAGGTAATTACTATTGACGAAGGTAATTACTATTCACTGAAGGTAATTACTTATTATTGACGAAGGTAATTACTATTGTGAAGGTAAATATTATTGACGAAGGTAATTACTATTCACAAAGGTAATTACTATTGTGAAGGCAATTACTATTGTGAAGGCAATTACTATTGATGAAGGTAATTACTATTGATGAAGAGACTCTTAGATGATGACATATGGGCCCCCATAAAATAATCAAACTTACCACAAATGTCTCATACTTGGACTCTTTATATACATCGAGGATTGAATAAATATTACCACAAATCATTTTATTTTTAATCAACACATATTTAATCTTTCAACAATTATTAATCATTTATAAATTGTCGTCTCAATTATTGATTTAATACTATAACATATTATACTGATGATGATCTTTGTGACAATAATTGAATCAATAATATAAGAGATATGATGCAACAATTCTTTGTGTAGCAATAATTGAGCATAGGTGGTGACTTCTCACGTAAGCATCGATAATCAATATCGTGTCTTCTATATCAACTACACGTATTCTTGTACTTTTCTTTCTAGGGTAGTTCAGCGGTTTTAACGGTAACACCTCTGCCGTTATTTTTATAGAAAGATAATTTTGTCGTTTTCTAACTACGACAATACTTAGTTAATGGGGTCCACTAATGATTGGAAGTAAGTCGTACGAATATTCCCTGACAAAAAGAATATTCCCAAACCAAACGAATATTTTATAACAACTTGCATACTTTGCAAAATTTATAAATACTACTCACAACTATAATATTATCTTAAATTCACACCATAAAAAAAATTATTTCGACAAAATTTAAATCTTTATTGATAAAATCTGGGGTCTCACATAGTACTTTTATTAGTACAAAAATTAATATTAAGTAAGAGGTATGAATAGAGTTTACATAAGTGGTAATAGATTAAACTCATTCATGTGGTCCAAAACATAATTGGTTGCTCAGAAATTCTCAAGTGTGCATATTAAAAAGAAAAACAAATCATAAACATAATGTGACGCTCCCAAAATAGGTCTACACAACCCATTTTTAGTCGTCAAATACATACTACAAAATTTAAATACAAACAACTATTAAATTGTCGTTCAAAATACGACAACACATACTGTGAATTTGAATACGTATCATTTTTAAACATTCGTAGCATTAAATGCTCAAACGGAAGCCTCTCAACGGGGAGATTTCAAAGGCTCATATATAAGGCCATCAGATTGAATATGTGAGTCAAGCAAGAAACAAGAACGAAAAAGATCACAAAATATCTGACAAATCTTCAATCCACGATTCAGCTATATCTTGCTTCTCTACTAAGTTTATCAGAACTTGGGTTTAAGACAACTTAGTAGCACAACAACAATGATATCTTGAGCATTTAATGCTACGGGCATTCTGAGCACTTTGATGTTGACATCTTAGGATGATGTGAAAAATTCTTTTTGATTTGTCTGACACAGCAATCTGCTTTTTCACCTAACACCTCTGAAACGTCACTATCAGCAGACTAGTTCATAAACATGTTTCTTTTTACTTTTTGAATCTTTGATTCAACCAAGGATATTGGTAAGGGCATTGAGTTTCTCAATCATATCAATGTTCAAATATCAGTTTATGATGTCAGACATTTGTATTCATCAGACTTGATCTTCAACTATTTTGATGCTTACTGATGAGCACTACGATCGTGATCTGATGATAAGTGCTTGTAGACGATTTATACTTGTCAGCCTCTGATGAGAATCGTAGAGTACTCTACGATTTTGCCTTAGCTTTGACAACGCTTAATTGACTACGATCTTGATGCTTTGAGAACTCCACGATTTAGAGCAGTGCCTACGAATTTAACTTGACTTGACAGGCACTCAACAAATTGCTTCACGACTCTGATAGGCTTGCTCAGCAGACTATGATTTTGGCTTCTACAATCTCCACGATTTTGTTCTGCATATATATTACAACTCATAATATCAATTTAACAAGTTTGATCTTTCTACTACAAGAGATTTTATAGAAAGATAAACATTAAGCTCAGATCAACATAACACTTTTGATCTTTAATCTAAATCCTTGTATATATGATCTAATAAGGACTTTACAATGTGAATGATGCATGCACATTTATTTATTTTAACATCAAATTTAAATATGTAACTCTGTACAAGCTACACTATTCTGCTGCGGTGTACCAGACATTATATACTGAGAGAAGATGTAGTTTTCTTTAAAAAATAAGGCAAATGGACCAGGATTATGACATTATCGGAGTGTTTACCATAATAGTCTGATCTCACTACTTTAATTTTTCGGTCAAGTTGATTTTTAACTTCAACCTTGAAAACTTTAAACATATTTAGTGATTTTAATTTTTCATTAACTAGATAGACATAAGTATACCGAGAATAATTATCAATGAACGTAATCAAAGATTTGTGGCCACCGATTTCAGGAGAAAATGGTCCATATATATATATATAGTGTGAATAACCTCAAGAAGTGCACCACGTTGATGCCACCATTTTGAGGAATTTTCGTTATACAATTTTATCTTATTTCCAGTTTTAGAGGTATTTTCTTTCACATTCATTATTAACAATGATTCAACAAAGACATTATCCAGATTTGTCTTATAGAGTTTTTCCTCTAAAAAGCTAGAACCAATAACATGAGAGTAATGATAAATAATTATTTTATTATTCCAAAATTTAAACGAAAATCCATCAACGTCAAGTTAAGATACATAAATTAAATTTCGTGTCAAACTGGGAACATAAAGAGTATCATATAAATACAAGGTGAAACCACTCTCCAAAACTAAAAAGAGAGTTCATATAACTTCAACTTATATAGATTTTCTATTGCCAACTTCAATGGTTCTTTCCCCTTTTTGAGTGTTTTCTTAGAAAGGAATCCCTGCAAAGAACTAGTAATGTGAATTATAACATTAGTGTCAAGCCACAATGTATTAGAAGAAACATCAATTAGAAAGAAATTCATAAGTCACATAATTGAAGGACATACATTTTTTCCCCAAGTCATTCTCTAAACTTAGGTTATTATTTCTGAACACGTCATTGCTTCTTACAAAAGCGACATTTAGGACATGCCTCAAAGTTGTTACCTGAATAATTTGACTTATTTATTTTGGTAAAAAATTGATTATCCTCATTATTAAAATCTTTGTCATTTTTATGAGCATTCTTCTTATGGAATCTAGTGGTAGTCAAATGAGCAACATTAAATTTTTCAATCTTAAGCATTTCTTCCTCTTGGATGCACATGGTGATCAATCGCTCATCTTCCACTTTTTTTCCTGCTTGTTATAATTAATCTTAAATTGATCAAACTGTGTAAGAAGAGAAGTCATAATGAAGTGAAAAAGAAAACCCTTAAATTGTTCCTCGACTAAAGTTGAGTACTCTTTAGCATTTTCAGAGTCAAGAATGACTCCTAGAATTATTGTCGTTATAGAGTTTTTCATTATTATAAGGGACATGCGTTTGGATCGCTCCATCTTTTCTTAAATAGCCTTTTGCTCAATTGAGCTAATAGTTGTAAGTGGAACAGGAGGATCCACTCGTAATGCATAGTCCAAATTCATGACGCCGAAAACAATTTTCACTTGCTATTTTCAAGCAGTAAAATTAGTTTCATTCAAAACTTCAATTCAAGAGAGATACCCAAAAATACTAATTGGAGTCGATGCTTAAACATAATAAAGCTCATAAGCATGCTTACAAAAACTAAAACAAATTCATAATGTACAACAATAATTAATAATTCATAAAAATAAAACCAACTCTAGGGCAATCAATTAGTTACATAAAATCTATTTATAACATCCAAAAATAGATTTTAATGAGATGTTGGTGCATAATTATCAATCTTTCATTGTTCCAATTAATAATATGCTAATAATATCCCCATAAAATAATGCACAACACATTTATCCACGCATTATCGTTGTGCAGAAACAAAATAAATATGTTACTTATGTAAGACCCCAAATTATTAATAAATGAAATTTAATTTCCTCTATTTATCATTTTGAAATAGTAAGGGTTGATTTGATTAATGTGGTTAGTTATGGGTAAAATCTTAAATATTTTAAATAAGCAAGTGGTTATAAAATACTCATTGTTGTTGTCGGAGAATATTCGTTTGGTCGTGGAATATTCTTCTTTGTCGGGGAATATTAGATGCGACACGCTTGTGACCTTGTGTGGGCCCCATAATGAAAGTGATTGGATGAAAAAACGACAAGTATAAGTTGTTTATAAATAACTTGGCGTAGTTTTTACAGATTATCTTTGTTGGAATACCCCGGTGGTTAAAAACACGATGTCTGGCGTTGTCGCACAAGAAGCATGCGGTATTGCACCAATTATTGATTCTTACGTGAAGGCACTACTCAATAATTATTACGATAATTCTTGTCAAGATATTTTATTTTATTGATTCGATAATTCTTTGCGTTGATATTTTACATTCTTCATTGTTTTGATAATAGTCACTACACGATTATTTTTCATTATCGAGCAATAATTCATATTATCCGAATAATATTATTAGATAACATTATTGGCAATGTCTAGAAAGTTATGTCTAAAGAGAGGTTTGGTCACCTAATCATGGCGCCCGAGAAAGAGAGATCCTTATTGGAAAGCCCCTCTTTCACAGGAAGGCGCACTGGTTGTCGATTATTGCGATTACGTAATATTATTTATGAATAATTAATTATTGATTTATATGATGAGGAAAATATTCATTTTATGTGGATATAGATGGAGAAAATTTTTAAAGTGACAATTATTGAAAATTGATATTTTATCTTTTCTGATAAAATAATATTTTAGTATATTATTATAATATAATAATGATGATATTTTTACAATGAATGTGGTATATATGAGTAAATGAGGAGGAGGAGTATTTTTGTTGCAATAAATACTAAAAACATGTTAAACATGTTGGTGGACCCATTTCTTGACTGAAATTTGATTATAGCTTGTAAAATCACCCGTTTATGGATTTCGGTCAATTTTTGTTTGGAATATGGAAAAACTTTCTTCTGCAAAGTTGTAGAGAATTGAATTTCCTATAAAAACTCGCAAGATTTGAATTTTCTGATAAAAGGAATATTTATTATGAATTATTGAAGTTCCGAAGTTCCGAAATAATTAATTTTTGGAAGTTTTAATTATTTTATTAAGAAAATGTTTTATTGTTTTTTGGCACATGTGTGGTTGAAGTTTGGACCAGATTTGTGTGCGTAGGAAATTTGATTATATATATATTATTATTATATTAAATTTTACGCTTTGGTGTTCTAGCAATTTCTATAAATAGGGTGCTTGGGTTAGAATTGAAAATCACACCGTAAACTAAAGATTCTCTCTTTCTCTCTATAATATCGAGCGTATTTTGTGAGTATTTTAGTACTTTGAGTATTGCTATACTGGTCTGCAAGTTCTTTCAAAGACTATATCCGATTATTCGGTCGGAAATCTTGTTTTTGTGAGGTAAGAGATGTTATTTTATTCGAAAATGATATTATTTATTCAATATCATTATGCTGAAATATTGGTGGAAACTTTTTATCAAATTTGAAACTTTTTTATGTCGGAGTTACTATTCATGAGTTACTATTCATGAGTTACTATTCATGAGTTACTATTCACGAGTTACTATTCATGAGTTACTATTCACGAGTACTATTCACGAAGCGTGATGATATTTTTTTGTGAAATTTCTATCTTTTGAGGTTTGAGTTCTTATTCACGATAATGACATTATTCACGTGATATCGACTTTATTCACGAATACGATACTATTCACGGAAAAATTAAATTTTCTTTTCTGTGTCCAAGATTGTCTGTTATGATTCCTATCTTTGATTAGATCTATATTTTGATTTTCATTCTTGAATTTTACTCCAATCTGGTTATTTATGAAGTATTTTTGAACTTGAATTATTTAAAGTACGTATCCTTAATACTTGTTCTTTTGTTTCACTGGATTCATTTTCTTTAAAATATTTTTCATCATCCTCAGTCCTAAGTGATGATATTACTGAATATCTTTGGCCTGTAGTGCAAAGATGAATAATTTCTTGATGAATATCTTTGGCCCAGTAGTCAAAAGATGAGCAGTGTTGAGATGAACATGACCGATCGATTAATATCTTTGGCAGAAGAGTGCAAAGATGAACAAGTGTTTAGATGATACATGACCCGGTGATGAATATCTTTGGCCTGTAGTGCAAAGATGAATATTTGATTCCAGATATATATTGATTGATGTTACAGGGATAAAATATCGACGATGAACTTTTAAATTCATATATAGAAGATAGTAGTTTGCATTCTCTACTTAACTCTTCTAATGAATTATTATTTCCACTGCGAAGATTGATTTAAAATTAGTTGTCTATTGTATTCTATTAGATTTTTCCCTGTTGAGGACTAACGATAATTTGTTCTATATTATCTTAGTCATAATATTCTTTACTAGGCTAGTTGAGCTCACCCTTTTTCTTGTTGTTCCAATTTTCTTCTCAGGAGGCGAAAATGTAGCGAGTACTAGTCGGGGTGTGGAATGATGGTTCTAGAAGTTGTTCTAGTAGTCCTCACTATTCTGTAAAATAGTGTATTAATAATTATAATGAGGACTTATTTGAGTGTGAATATTGTCTAGATGACAATATTTGTATTTAAACTCACAGTTTTTATGTTGTATTAATAAAGTTGTAGTTGTTTCTGTATCATGTATTTGGCGACTCAGAATGGGTGATGTATACCTATTTTGGGGGCGTGTCACAACTTATGCAATAAAATTTCATTTAATAAATTTTAATTCTAATTTTTCCATTGGGTAAAATTAAAAACTTCATTTATTAAATGTAACATTATGTGACTTTTCTTAATCTCTAATTGTTTCAATTAATAACGCTCCGTTTGGTTGATTGTTAATTTTAACAATAAAAGAGTCGCACATACATGTAAATTATTATGATCAAACTCAATTTTCGTAAACAACATACTAATCAAGTTTAAAATTAACGCTATTTATAATTTATATGTAACAACTTAAAAACCCTAATAATATATAGTTATGAATATGAATTGATTACATGTAAAATAATTAAATTAATTCTAACTTAGTTGAAATTATTCAAAGATTGACCAGTTGTTTATAAAATTATTCAAAGATTAGCTTTGTTAAGTGGTAAGAGTATTTTTTTGGGAGAAAATATATTTATTTACTTATTTCAAGTGTAAATTATTAAAAAATATTTAAAAATAAACATAGATAATTATTGAAATTATTAAAATAAATAATGATAGATTAGTAATATATTTGTTCAAATATAAATATTAAATTTGGCAAATAATCAGATTTTCTGATTATAGTGATTATAAATTGTTTTAAAATTAATTTACTAAACACCTTTAGCTTATTAAAACTAATTATAATTTTTATAAGCAATTCCAAAAATTAGTCGGGCTTTTGTTACAGTAAATGTCTAATTTAGATATTAGCTTTGTTAAGTGGTAAGAGTATTTTTTTGGGAGAAATTGTAATAGTCCCTTCATTTTTTATATACGAGTTCGGTTGCACACATATCTATTATATGTATAATTCAAAAGCTTAAAAAAATAGTATAGGAGAAAAAAATAGGAACAATAGATAATAGTAACTAGTAACAAAAAAAAATATGAATTAAAATAGTTTTATAGTGTATATATAAGAGGAAAAGACATATAGGCCAATAAATCGCTGTACTTTAATAATATAGATAAATAAAAAATAAACAAACGAGATAATATAGATTAATAAAATCACATATTGACTAGAATGACTAGCGGACGATTGTGTTTTTCTGTTATTTATTATTTTTGATCCGATCATTATATATATATATATATATATATATATTAATTTTGATCCATATATATTTTTAAAATGGTACTTATGTTATCTAACTTCATCAAAAATAGAAAACTTTGGTAAAAAAAAAAGACTGTCACTGTCTTAATCTTTGTTTAAAAGCATAAAAAAAAGAAAAAATTGGATAGAAAACTTGTATTATTTGATTTGCACAACTACACTACACTACACTCGAGAAAAGAAATGTAATAACGACAAACCAATTTATTTATGCATAGTATATACATAAAATAAAAGATGGAAAATATTGGATCCGGGGATGAGCTGAAGAGAACAATTAAAGACAGAATAAATACTTACTAAAAAGAAATACTAAAACGCGAGTGTGGGAAGAGAAATAATCATATATATACCTGTATGTCTGAATTGAAATCACCGCTGAAGAAAGAAGAAAACTGAGGAGGAAGCAGTAGGTATGTGAAGAATAAACCGTCTGTATTATGATTCTCTTTCTGGTGGTGCTTATTTATATTTGTGGCGGATTGATTACAATTGCACTAAATCGATCTATTGATTGTTGAATTTGGATTATAATACTGGTTTTATTTTAAAGCTGGACATGATAAGTCGGAGCTGAAGTTTAGACCTAGAATTGGCAGAAAAAAAAAATGAAGGCCGGGAGTGCAAAGCTGATAGTTGATGCGCTTCTGCAGCGGTTCCTTCCACTCGCTAGGCGTCGCATCGAAACAGCTCAAGCACAGGTAAAAAGTAACCATGATTTTTTCTTCATACTCATTGAATTTGTTTTTGTGGGTTAGGGTGTTTGTAGAATTTGAGTTCATCTCTAGTTAATGTGTATGTAATGCAACCTAACTCAGCGCAATTGAGATTCACGTTCATGATTTCTGTAAAAGTTTATCTATATTAGGGAATAGTGAATATGCATGTTTAACATTACTAACATTAATTGTAGTGATTTTAGTTGTACTATATGAAACAACATATTTTGTTAAATTTCCCTAATGCATTACAAGTCTGAATGCCTGACATTTGTCGAAAATCCTTTAGATTTATGTCTAGGTCTTAATATTTTTTCTTGGTTTAATTACAGGATGGACAGTACCTTCGGCCCTCAGACCCAGCATACGAGCAAGTTCTGGATTCATTGGCTATGGTGGCACGACACACACCTGTGCCTCTTCTCGAAGCTCTTCTACGATGGAGAGAGAGGTGTGCTGCTATCCACTTGAAATAATTTTGCTAATTTTAATTTACAGCTGCTTTCACATATTTATTAGCTTTTCTGCCTAGTTTAGCTGTCTCATATCTTGGTTCTCTTGGATATGGTTGTGGTGATCTTTAATGGACCACTGGATGAGACACTCTAATAATCGAGTCTAAGACAAGTTCGAAGGAAAGAATCAAGTGGGTTAAAAGAAGATAATTAGCCTAAAAGCCAAAAAGCACAAAGCTTAAAGTTCAATAATAATATGTTAGTCAATATAGGAATAATAGGGAGAGATTACATCTCTTTATACGGGAATAAATAAAAAATCTAAAATAAAACCTTATTAAATATGGAAACAAAATCCTAATAATTATCTACTATTATTAAAAACTATAGAATTTCCTATATACTATAATAAAATATAATTAACTGCAATATCTTATCTCTACATAATAGCACATAATACTTAATAATAAATACTTTAAATCTTCTCTTTTCCTCTTTGTTAGTTTGGTAGTAAGTGGATTTCAGATTTATCTAACATCAAGCAAGATCTGTGATCCTTTAACTATGTAGTTTGTGTGTATATCTTGGGACTAGAATTCTTTCTTATAGTTATGGGTAACATGTAAGTATGTAACCATAGCTGTTAAACTCGCTTGATTCGGGATGAGTTGACTCATGAGTCAAGCTGAGTTTAAGGTTATACATATCTAGTCATCTCCCTATGCTAAGACCCGTTGTCATGGTAAGACTCATTCATGTTGTGCAACTCGAACTTGGGACAAAACAAGGCAAAACCAAATGAGAAAAAAATAGGAAAAGATTTGGATCAATGATCGTAACATATAACCATAGCTGTTAAACTCGCTCGACTTGTATGAGTTGACTCGCAAATTGAGTCGAGTTTAGGGGTTAGCAATCTGACTTAACTAGATGTCTCTTAATATGCTAAGATTCGTTATCACGGTAAGATTCATTCATGTTGTGCAACTAGAACTCGGCACAAAACAAGTCAAAATCAAAAGAAAAGAAAGAAAAGAAGAGGAAAAGATTGGGATCAATAATAATATATAGGGAATGTCCAAATTAGTTGGAAACCTAATTGACAGGCAAATAGAGAACGGGTCTATTTAACTCATCTTTAGGGTTCATAGAATTGCAAATTCAAAGCACAAGTGACAACCCTTCAATCATTATGAGAGATGCGCTGAAGCCCAAGAATTTTTTTTTGTGCGTTGTGAGTTATTTTTTGAGTCAGTAGGTCTTTGAGACTTCGATAACTATGCTTCCAACCGTGCTCTGTTAAGATCAAGGGCACCTTTGTCTTATTTGTATTCTTTTTTACCTTCTTACTTATACATGCACACACAGACACTCACACGCACATACATACATACATACATATATATATATATATATATACATATATAACACTAAATGTTCTTCAATTTGGAATACATATGTCCGATATCCCACAAATACATAGTTAAATTTATTAAAATGTCACCAAACCAAGGAGCCATTATCAATAGACTTATTGGTTGTATTCTCTCTCTTTTGTCTCTAAAAAGGTAAATATTTTGTTTCCCTACAAGATTTACCAAACATACACTACTTTGTCATATTTTATGGTATTATAATTATTATGTTATATTGTATATAGTATTATATTAATGTATATCTATAATTATATTCATTAATTTTCTTTGTTTCAAAACTCGTATGAGTCACGAGTTCAAGTCTAGTCGAGCCATGAGTCAAAAGTTTAAGAATCGAGTTACGAGTTGACAACTAGGCACCTCAGATGTGCCAGACTCTAAAACTGATCTTTTATTCATCTACTCAAGAAATGTTTGTGAAATTGAAAGTCCTAAAGATGTATATATTGATTATATTCTAGATCTCCATAGATTTTTCAAAACCTCGATACATGTATTTTTGGGTTTTGCATAAATTGGCTTTTACCTCAAATCTGTAAGGCCTCTATGCATTTGCACATATAAGCTTTCTTCTATATATAAAGCGTGTTAATCATTATCAATCTACCTGAGAGTCTGAGACATCAGGATCAACATCCCTCTTGACCGTAACATAAGGATCTTGTAGAAGATCTGTCCTGATCTCCTCTGTAGATTTAACAACCTCAATGTGCCTAGAAAATATCTCCCATATACACACAGTTTAGATATGAGAATGCTGAATATAGAGTTTATAATTCAGAAGTTTGATCAACGTTCTTATGATGGTAGAGTTGCTTGTGAGTTGTGGCAACCTGAATAAATAGTGTATTAATGTATTTATGACACCTTTTCTCCAATTTCCTACATAAGGAATATTGCCTAATGAAGTTATTACTCACGATCAAGATTTTTTTGATGTTAAGATTAGTATTTTTATTCTTTACTTTTATTTGCCTTCAATGAGTAATTATATAAAAGGTTATGGTCTACTTGTGTTGTATGAATGGCAGTCACACCAAAAATTCCAATTTTAATCTGGTGCTTTGCAGTGAATCACCAAAAGGGGCAAATGATGCATCTACATTCCAGAGAAAGGTTTGTAGACATTAGCGGTTATCTTTATATTTGACTCCTTTTTAACAAACTTAATTATTTCCTATATATAATTAAGTAAAATTTTTATTCAAACAAGTACATTATACATGCTTCATCTGTTCAAGATCTGATAACATTATATTTGTACGTTAATAAGTACTTAGCTTTTCTATTTGTGTATTTAAAATTTCACGAAATATGTTCTATGTGTACCATAATGGTTCAAGAAGAATAGTAAATCATATACATATGACTGTTTAAGTTCGCCAAGGATTGTAAAGAGGTGATGTAAAAGGTTTATGATCCATTTGTCGCAACAGGCAATTATTATAATCAGAATATGACAATAAAATTATTGGTTTTAACGAATTCACTTGAAGGTATTCTTGGAAGTTCCAAAAATTAATTAAATAACAGCAAGATTGGATGATTTGATAATCACCTTCTGAACAACTTGTAGAGTGTGCATATTCGACTAGATTTAATTGTTTAGGTTACGTGTAACTAGGGGTGCAAACGAGTCGAATACCTTCATGCTCAGATTCGGTCCGACTCGAAAAAATTGAGCTCGAATTCGACTCGGATTCGATAAGGGATTTATATTTTTACGCCAGATTCGACTCGGATCATTACTCGGACCTACTCGGCTCGTAAGTACTCGACTCGTTTACAAAGCGAGTTACTCATGAGCCTTCAAATCGAGTTTCGAATATGAACCATTTTACTTAAAATTGAGCCACTACATACTAAATTGGTTACTTAACTAATATTTATATATAAAACTTTTTCACTTTTATTTATGTATTGAAATTATAAAGAATGTAATATAAATTGATATTTAATTCATTGATTTATTCAAGTACAAGTTTACACAATTTCATACTACACTTTATAAATTATAAAGATTGATACAAATATCATATATTTAGCTTACTAGCATGGATCAGACCAATATTCGAATATGATCCATCGAGCAGATATCGAGTATGGTTTGAGAAAAAATGAAATACTCGAACCTTAATATGAGCGAACACTGGTCTGCTCGAGTTTGACTCGTGTATCATTAAACAGAAAACGAGTATGGATCAGATTCGACTCGGATCAACTTCGAATTCGAGCTTTGGATCATATTTTCGAGTCGATCTCGAGTCGAGTACCGAACTACTTGGCTCGGTTATCACCCCTACGTGTAACTGTCGGGAATGCTGTTCTTCTATGAATGTGAATTGTACAGGGTGTCTTATTCCTGTTCTTGGGGTCTTAATCTCATTTATTATGTAGGTATTACGTAAGTGGGCCTAGTAAATAATGATTTTTTGAAATCATATCTTTTGACAGAGAAAACAAAAATGCTGTAAAATAAATAAAAAATTACTACAACTTTTTTATGTAATAAATAACAACGGCTTGTTATTTTTAAAATAAAATACTCCGTATGAAAGTCTCATTTACTGTTTTTGTGCGCTCCGAAATGAGACGACTCTTTTAAACATAAACTAATTAAGGGTCATGATGTTCTGAATGGGGTAATGATAAAAGTGTCCCCTTAAGTTGGCAAGTTCTTCATTTTTAACCCACAAGTTTGGGAATAGACAATCAACACCTCAATTTTTTTTAAAAGACAATGTCGTTGATCGGTCCGACCAATTTCTTATCGGAATCTGCCACGTGTCAATGTTATACACCTTCGGTAACACAAATTGACCTTTTCTTATCCGTATGCATAATATTTAATTTTTAAAATCATTTTTAATAATCTTAAAAATCAAAATAAAAATATATAAAAATTATAGGTAATTAATTATATATTTTATGATGAAAAAATTAAAAGAAGATATAGGTAACCAAAAAAATATATTTTTTAAATCAAAAGAAAAAAAATTAAAACAATAAATTATAGGATAATTTAAAGTCAAATTTATTTATTTTTGGGATTATAAAAAGGGAAAAAAAATGAAAAGAAAAGAAAAAGGAATCTCTAATTAATCAATGAGAAAAAATCTCCTTTCAACATACCATGTTCATCCCTGTTTTGCATATCAGAGACACAAATCAATTCCTTGATTCCTTCTCCCACGCCCTTTTCATCCCAATGATTCCTGTTAGCTTTAAATTAATTCTAAAATATCCCTTATTCACACACAAAAAGATTAATGGGTAGCATATAAACAAAGAAAATTTGAAAGGGGGGCTCTTCATCCATGGCTTGTTGAGTAACAACTAGTGTGGGCGACACAATCTCACTCTAAAATATTATTATATACAGTCATCTTCTTCATCTACACCTTATGTACCATTTTTAAACTAATCGATAAACCCATCAAACTTCTACATTGAGACCTATCTCTCTCTAATCAACTCAAATCTTGATTGATGTCGCCGACTGTAAAATGACAAATCAACAACGATAGTTAAAAAGGAGAGGTGAGGCATGCACCGATACTACTTTTCTACAACTCATCTATATCTCTTTCTTTCTTTTTTTCTTTTTTCTTCTTTGTTGTTTCTTTTAATTTTTCCTGCTGCAAGTTGTTGTTGTGGGTTGGGGTTTTCTTTGTTTTGATTAATTATGTGTTTGGGTAGTGTAGTAATGGGTTTTAAGTTGGGTTTCGATTAGGGTGAGGAAGAAGATGAACAGTTGGTTGTTAGGGTTTTGAGATTGGATTTTGTTTAGGGTTGCAGGTATGTAAAAGAGGAAGATGTTTGTGCTCATGATTTTTTAATTAATGTTTATGTTAGTACCTTTTTGTCCTTAATGATCATGTACGAAAATTCAGTATTTTTGGGATTTTTATACGGTCAACATACATTATATATAGTAAACTCGTATTTCAGGTAAGAAATTGGCCGGACCAATCAAAAGGAACGACATTGTCTTTTAATTTTTTTTTGAGGTGTTGTTTGTCTATTCCCAACCTTGTGGGTTAAAAACGAAGAACTTAACAACTTAAGGAGACACTTTTTGTCATAACCCTGTTCTGAATTTGTTCTTAATAAAAAGTGGTTAAACCTAGATTTTATTTAATATCACTCTCTTTAAATTGAGTGACAAGTTTAAATGTAAAATTTTCAATTTTTCTTTAAATGAATGAATTTTAAACTACCTTCAGTTAGGAAATAAGAAGTATTTTTATCCCAATTTTACGAGTTTCTTGAAGATATTAAGTTCTTAATATATACATATAAGTGTATGGATGTGCTTATAGTTTTAAAACTAATTTACTGAATAATGTTTCTGCAATTTCCCAAACAGTGAAGTAAAATATGTTGAGAATCCCGTTAAATATCATTACTGGTATTGAAATTTTTTTTAGTCAACCAATTTGTGTTATCCAAACAGGGCCTTTTTTTATTTGATAGGCAGTTATGCAAACACGGCCTAAGAGTAAAATGTCAATCTTGAGAATCTCATACTGAAGTTGCAAGCATAAATTGACTACTTATCAGTTATCACTGTTTTGGCCTAAAACACGAGAATAATGAAGCAGACTACCATGTATGAATGCAAAACTATTTTGGCTTTTACCAGCTCAACTTCAGTGGGGTTATTACTCGTGTTCGTGTATACCATCATTTTTACCTTCAATATAGAGCTACTCGAATAACAAAGTTTTTCAGTATTTTGTCTTTAAAAAGTGTATTTACTAAAAGCACCTGTTTTCGTACACAACCCTTTTGTCATGGAGTTCAATGATGAATTATTTGGTTGCTTGGTAATGTGTAGATTTATTAGTTGTGGGATAAGTAATGGCTGAAAATGTTAAAATTGACCTTGAGAATATGAACAAGCATGGATGGAACTCTGTTGTCCATCAAGTATGATGCAGGATCAATGAATTTATCTGTTTAATTACAATTCCAAAATACTTGGGCATATGTATAATATTTATTAATTTTTGGGTTTGCATTCACTCGATCTGAAATTGGATCGGATGAGTTTGTAAGATGTTTTGAGAATATAACACCTGTATTTGCTTCAATCTATAGTCATTCAGTTTAATGATGTGTTTATATGGACAGCTTGCAGTGGAGTGCATTTTTTGCTCAGCATGTATCCGCTTTGTGGAGTGTTGCCCGCAAGAGGGACTTACAGGTTTAGATATCCTCTTTCATGTTGCTTATATATTTAAATTATGATGTTTTCTGTTTAAATAAAACGTGTTTGTCCTTGTTGCAGAGAAGCTATGGATTGGGCTTGAAAATTTTGTCTTTGACTGGCTAATCAATGCTGACCGGTATGACTACAGAAGCTTGATAGAAACTTACAAAAATTCAAATAGCTGAATTGGATTGTGTTGTTGTCTTTCAAGTTATATCTTGCACTGCTTCATTATGAATCTAATTTTATTTCTTTTCATTTCTAATAGGATTTTTGGTTTCCATTCTTAAGTTAGACCTCTTTTGTGTCTAGTAAACAGAGGAGGTGTAAGTCCCATTACGAAGTTGTATAGATGTAAAAATCATAATTCTTAATATAATTTAAATATGTGAAAAAATTTGAGGTCAGCAAAACATTCTATAATTGTCATATATCAGGCAGGGTTATTTGCCATATGCATTACATATATTCCTCTGTTGGTGGATGTATGAAAGAGTAAATTCTTACATTTGGTGAATCATGACATCTCAGTTTAATAGCCATTAGGTACTGAATTTCTTGTGCCGGTTAGAATAGAGAAAATACTTCAAATAGGAAAAGAAAAGATCTATTCCTCGTGTCGAATGTTTGAAAAGAGAAATACGCTCAGATCCCCCCAAATTTATCTATTCTTTTATTATTTGAAATATTTTCTCTTAAACATGACAATGCTCAAAATCTAGACTAAAAATTCTAAAGCAAAAGGCTATTAAGCTCATATATAAACTTCTTAGCCTTCATTTACTTATTTGCTGCTTGAGATCTCATGAACATTGAACCTATATTCTTTTTGTGATATACTTAATTCTCTCATCAAATGATATTCTTTTCCTGATATGAACTTAATATTATTTATTGCAGGGTTGTTAGTCAGATTGACTATCCCTCATTGGTAGATTTGCGTGGTCTCCTTCTTGACCTAGTAGCGCAGCTCTTAGGTGCTCTATCTCGGATCAGGTAATTGATCCTACTACCTGCTGTTGATAGGAGTTAAGAATATGATATTATTTAATGTTCGAAATATGATTTTTTTTGCAACGAATTGCACCCATCACGATAAATCTAACCCTTTACCCTGTTTCTACCTATGCATATATGAATCCCGTCACCCATTATCCTAATTGAGTTTTTATGGTCAAATTGAACATATTTAAAATTGAAATTTATTCTTAAATTTATTAGAGATAATCATAGAATTATTATCATAAGAAAGTAAATTGAATATACTATCAATGTTAACTTTGATTTCAAATTTTCTAATACATCTGTTTAATTATTAATCATAAAATTGGTCAATTTGACTATAAAAAGTCAATTAGGACAAGTAAAATTAGATGGGTGGAGTATTAAAATTTTCATCACCCTTTCTAAGCTAATGTGCTAAATCTGTAATCACAATCTTCTATGTACATTTCAGTATTACTGTATTAAATGTTTTATTTTTCTTTTAAATATTTCTGAATGCGTATCTCATTTAATAGCAAATAACAAATGTATTACACTGATCATTTTATTTGTTTCTTTTTGCTCTTTTTTTGGTGGGGAGGGGGGCAGGGAGGGGGGACAATAAATGAAAGCTATCATGTTTTTAGCTGTTATACTTTTTTGGCATTATTAATGACATTTGATGATGAACACTATTTTAGAATTAAATATGTATTCCTTAGATTTTTTTTTCATTTGGGTAGAGTTTGATGTAGTTGAATATTTAATTTGTTTATAGTGAATACGATTTTTATAGTTAGGTCATTTTACTCTTTTATTTTTTTAAAATTTCTTAATTATTTTATTTTTATTTAAATAATGATGTGATCCCCACAAGATGCATACTATTGATTATTAAAAGTTTATAAAAGTGAGAATTTGGTTGAGATCAATTTTTCACGTGTTAGCAGTATTTGCAAGAGTGACCTCAAAAACATTCACGCTAGTAGTCGATTCTCTTCGAAGATAGACATCGATTTTGATTGTTATTAAAATGTCGTAATGTTGAGATGTGGAGCCTAAATCATAGTTATTTTTGTGTTGCTAAGTATCAACTGGTATCAGAGGTATAGTTTCTCAATTAAGTTCTAAATTAGTGGGGGGTTTTTGATGAAAGGATTTTTTTTTTCTTCTGAAATCACTATTCAAAGGGAAATGGTTAATGTGATCGATATACTTTTATTTGACCCTAACATTTTTTCTTGTTTGGTTTTGACTTACTTTGTAACCAATCCACTATTATATTTCATAACCAACCTTAACCCTTCTTTTCCATTCCGCCCAAATGTGCACCAGCCTGATAATAAAAAAAAGAAAAAAGAAGGAAAAAGGGATAGAAAAAGAGTAGAAAAAAAACTAGAGATTTTCTTTAGAAACATGTTAAATATGTTTATTCCTTTGCTTTTTAAGATTAATGATATATAAATCTCCTTTTACTTTCCATACATATGCTCTTTGCAAGTCAAAGTTGATAAAAATTGTTGTAAATAAGTAAATGATAGGGATCGATCCGTAAGACGTTGTCGTCGTCGTGGTCGTGGATGATTTGCTATTTAGTTATTTATTTATCAGTTGTCTATTTATTTAGTTTGTTGGACTTCTTATTTATTGGTTTATTTCAGTATTGAGCTATTTATTTAGAGGCCCAATTGTTATGATTATTAGAGTTTATTTTCTTATAAATATGGTTGTAAGTCATGTCACACTCTTAACACTTTGATATTGAAATTATTCTAATTATTGGTTGCGATCAATACCTTTTTTCTCCCTCCCGCGGTTGGGAAACCCTGGGGGTAGTGGTTCTTCTGCAGTTGGATCACCTTATTTCTCTTAATTTTTTTTGTCGATTTACCGCTTCCAATTAATTATATGTTCAACAATTTCCGTCCTACATCAGTAAAACTCCTTTTACTTTCCATACATATGCTCTACTCTTGAAATGATCAAACCTGCAAGCTCAATCAAGTTCTCTTAATTTTCTTTGTTGATTTATCATTTCCAATTAATTATCTGTTCAACAATTTTTGTCCTACATCAGTAAAACAAACCCCTTTTACTTTTCATACATATGCTCTACTCTTGAAATGATCGAACCTACAAGCTCAATCAAAACTACACGCCTTTGAAATTCCTTATGTACAACTCTTCAATTACAATAATATATAATTCCTTAGTTCAAGTATGTAGTAATATTTACCCACAAATGTTGCCCATGCGGTGCTTGATAAGAATTGGATGTACAATTTTGATAAAGATTATTACAATTGGATGTACAATTTTGATAAAGATTATTACAAGGTTGACAATAGCTATAGCTTTCTATGTTGAATGAGGAGGATGTACTTGTCATCTACCAGACCTTATTGGCAATTTATTAAAACTACTCCAAGGATTAACATTGAGCTGGATCCTGTAAAATGATTGATCTGGCTGCTGCAGAAATGATTTTTGTATCACTGGGACATAAAAGTAAAGAATAAAATATATTCCAAGGTTTGATACAATCTGCTGTCCAAAAGTTCTTAATGGGGATGATTCTGAGAGATCGGATTGGAGGCAATGGAGGATTCTTGCAGAGTAGTGAGGGTTCTGAAATTGTTGCGAAAAGATAAACATATAAACTGATTCAGTGAAAGTCTGGAAGAAGATTCTCTTGAATTTTTTTATTTAATTATGAGTCAGATGGTAATCATAATGTAACCGTTCACATGAATTCAGGACATTAATACTGCTGGCAGTTTTAGGCATGTTGGTAGTTTTGAGGTATCGTTGAACACAAAAGCAATTATGGTTATTATGGTTCCAACTCCAGTCACATTTTAAAATTCAAGTGGGAATTTTCCCCTGAGAAGGGGGTGAATGACGAGTAACACTATTCTAGATTTAATTATTTATTGTTTAGAATTTTCAATTAGATAGTAATTGACGAAGTCATATATTTTACAATAGTTAGTTATTTTAATATTTAGTTTATCAGTCTTTTAGTACTTTTATTGTTCCCCAAGTAGAATTAGGATTTTGTTTCTGATGAAATAGGAATTTAATCCCCGCAGACGACATACTATTGATTATTGAGAGTTCATAAATTTTAGATTTATGTTGTGATCAATATTTTGTCTGCGACACAAACAATCTTTTTGACGTGACCTCAAAACATCCTGTGGGTTGGCCAATTATCTGCGAAGATAGGCACGAGTCACCAACAGAGCATAGTGATTAGGTGCGGAGCCCAAAACCTAGTTATTTTTTGTGTTCTCCTGCATCAGGATTGTTTATATTCTTGTTTGTGAAATCTCTTGTACACAGGGACCACTAATTTACTGGTATGGTGATCAAGCTACTAAAATTGAAGGTTTTCAATGATGTGCTTCACAACTTAACTGGGCATGCATGTTACTATGTTTGCTTACTTGCACAAGTTCCTCAGTTTTCTTCTTCTCTCTCTCTCTCTCTCTTTCATGTTTAGTTCGAATTAGAAGATAAATTTTTTGTATAATTGTTTAACATGCTTGTCTTTTCCCTCAATAGGTTTAGTTCTGTGACTGAGCGCTTTTTTATGGAACTCAACACGCGTCGAATTGACACTAGTGGTGCTCGGAGTGAAACGCTTAGTATCATTAACGGGATGCGCTACCTGAAGCTTGGGGTATGCAAATTTAACCTTTTCTAGTGATACTTTCCATTAATACCGAGTATATAACAATGAGGAAACTTCCAGGTTAAGACCGAGGGTGGTTTGAATGCGTCAGCCTCTTTTGTGGCGAAAGCAAACCCTCTTAATCGTGCTCCCCATAAACGAAAGAGTGAACTTCACCATGCATTGTGCAATATGCTTTCAAACATTCTAGCACCACTTGCAGATGGTGGAAAAGGCCACTGGCCTCCTTCAGGTGTTGAACCGGCACTTACCCTGTGGTATGAAGCCGTTGCAAGAATAAGGGTGCAGCTCATGCATTGGATGGACAAGCAGAGCAAACATATAGCTGTAAGTATTCCAGCCATCTATCACAATTTCCTTGCTCTTATATTTTTCTTTTGTGGTTAATTGGTCACTCTAAAGTCTAAACTGAGAAGCGAAGAGCTCTCATTTTAGGGGACTTTAAGTGCAAAAAAAAGTCCGTATTTTTTCCTTTAAAGTTACCAGATGCTGTCACTTCTTCGCTCTCATTTTAGGGGACTTTAACTGCCAAAAAAAAAATGTATTTTTTCCTTTAAAGTTACCAGATGCTGTCACTTCTTGGAATACAGAAGGCCCAAGTTGATCTATTTTACCCAGAAGCATGAATTACATGGTTGCTGTGTGTGTGTATATATCATTCTCAGCTTTTCAGTCTAGAGATGTAAGGTGTTTGTTTTGTTTTTTATGAATGATTTGTCAGTTAATGTGATATTTTTTAACAAATTTTTGGCATTAGGTTGGTTACCCATTGGTGACTCTTCTTCTCTGTCTTGGGGACCCTAACGTTTTCCTCAGTAACTTTGGCCCTCACATGGAGCAACTTTACAAGCATCTTCGAGTAAGTTCTGGATCAGTGTGTTTGTCTAGGGGAAAAGCTATGCTTGGACATGAATTCTTTTCCTGTCTTTTCGTGTTTCTCTTATCATGTTAATTATTTTAGGGGTGAATGCCATATCTGTAATGTGTTCCTTTTCAGATAATTCATATAGCATGTCATTTGTTACCATGCAGGACAAGAACCAACGGTTCATGGCATTGGACTGTCTTCATCGTGTTCTGAGGTTTTACTTGAGTGTTCATGGGGATTCCCAGCCTCCAAATCGGGTGTGGGATTACCTAGACAGTGTGACTGCACAACTCCTAACAATTCTAAGGAAAGGGATGCTTACACAGGATGTCCAGCATGATAAACTCGTTGAGTTCTGTGTGACAATAGCAGAACATAACAACCTTGATTTTGCCATGAACCACATGATACTAGAATTGCTCAAGCAAGATAGTCCAAGTGAAGCGAAGGTTATTGGTCTTCGTGCTCTGCTTGCCATTGCTATGTCTCCTGCAAGTCAGCATGTTGGCCTAGAAATTCTTCATGGTAATTTATGACTCACTTTGTAAAAGCTAATTACTGTGCAACCATATATTTTTTTTTTATCCTTTATTTCAATTTTTCTTTTGGATTTTTGTTGAGTTTCCAGTTCATAACATTGGTCACTACATTCCAAAAGTGAAGGCTGCAATTGAGGCTATTTTAAGGTCATGCCATCGAACTTATAGTCAGGCTCTTCTGACTTCTTCAAGGACTACCATAGGTATTTTTTTTCAATGATTCATTTTTTCGTATGTTGTAAATAGAACTATGTGAACCATGAGACTATTTTGTTGTTGATTTTTTTCATTTAGAACGATGAAGAACTCTTTATTTATGAATTGAGAACATACTTAACTGTTCTTGGCTGATGATTTGTTAAGTCAGGAATTATCCTTTTCTTTTAATATTCCTCAAGATATGTGGTCATCGTGATTAATAAATCCCTTTGTAATGGCAATTACAAATTCATTATGTACTTCTCTAGATGCTGTAACAAAGGAGAAGTCTCAAGGTTATCTTTTCCGGTCAGTTCTGAAGTGCATTCCATATCTGATTGAAGAAGTTGGTCGGAGTGATAAAATTTCTGAAATAATACCTCAGCATGGGATAAGCATTGATCCAGGTGTTCGTGAAGAAGCAGTACAAGTACTAAACCGTATTGTGAGATATCTTCCTCACCGCCGCTTTGCAGTTATGAGAGGGATGGCCAACTTCATCCTGCGTCTTCCTGATGAGTTCCCTCTTCTTATTCAAACATCATTGGGACGCTTGCTGGAACTCATGCGTTTCTGGAGAGCTTGTCTATCTGATGATAAAGTACAACATGATGATAAGGTTGGAAAGCGCGTGCAGAGAAATGAGGGATTCAAGAAATCTTCTTTCTATCAATCTGGAGAAGTAATTGAATTTCGGTCCTCAGAGATAGATGCAGTTGGTCTTATCTTTCTTGGTTCTATAGATAGTCAGATACGACACACAGCATTGGAGTTACTCCGCTGTGTTCGGGCTTTACGAAATGATATACAAGAGCTTTTAATGCATGATCACTCGGACCATTTGAAAAATGAAGCTGAACCAATTTTCGTAATTGATGTTTTGGAAGAGAACGGGGTAAGGTTATACATCTACTCTCTTTTATTTCAAAAAATGATACTTTTTATACATATTATTAGAGCTAATTTATTCTTATCCCCTAAAGTGTACCTTAAACTTGGAACTTACCAATTTTACAGGAAGACATTGTTCAGAGCTGCTATTGGGATTCTGGGCGTCCATTTGATTTAAGACGTGAATCAGATGTTGTACCTCTAGATGTGACTCTTCAGTCTATACTCTTTGAAAGCCCTGACAAAAATCGATGGGCTCGATGTCTTAGTGAGCTTGTCAAATACGCTGCTGAGCTCTGCCCAAGCTCTGTTCAAGAGGCAAAGTAAGCAATTCTTGCAGAAATTATACCAGACACTGGTCATGCTTGCCAAACTTTCTCTTCTAATAGTATTTGTTATAAATGCTACCATAATACAGTCGTTCGGTGTCAATTACTCTATATTTCTTTTATGTAAAGAAAGTAAGTGTTTAAGGATCCGAAAGGCACGCGATTAAAAACACACCAAGAATATAGATAAAAACAAAAAAGATGACAACATAAATACAAAATTTAATGTGATTCAACCAAATTTGACTGCATTCATGCAAAGAATCAACTTCAATAGAAGAACTTAAATGCTTTTGTTTTGTTACTCAAACCAAATCCTAAAGCCCTATACACACCATTTCTCTCCGATTCCTTAGAAAAGATATACAGGATCAAGTATCTTTTATATATCAATTTATTCAAACTCTTCTCAAAAGATCAAACAACATCCATTGGATCAATCGAAGCAAATTCAATCTTTGAAATTCCAACCACCATGTTTGCTCACTTGAACGGCAAGTTTTAAAGAACCACTATTCAAGAAACACAAAATGTCCTTCGATACATATTTTTTCTTCATATAGATAGAAATAGAATTATGGCAATTACTAAGAAGCACATTTTTGTAAATTGTAACCAATGATATGCCAAACCTTACTGGTTACATTTTGACGGATTAGGAAACTGGAGAACCTTATTGGGTTAGGAAAATCCCAAATCTTTAATAAATTAGGAAATCCAATTCCTTTGATTAGGAAAGCTAAATTAAAATGATTCAAGTTATACTACAACAGGTTATATTGGATGCCACCTGCTAAGTACTGCATTTGCACAATCAATGCTGGGAATGACCATTTAGCATAAAGAATAATGTTCTTCTCAAAATGATTTTGAATTTGAGGAATTACTGAAAATAATTGCTCAAATAACATGACTTGTGATTTATTGTGTCCTCTTTAATCAGTCAATTTCCTAGTTTTTTCCATAAAATTTTTCCAAATATTTCATATTGGTATATTCTATATATGCAGGTTAGAGGTAATTCAGCGCCTTGCTCATATCACACCTGTTGAGTTGGGTGGAAAGGCTCATCAGTCACAGGATGCAGATAACAAATTAGATCAGTGGCTTATGTATGCAATGTTTGCTTGTTCATGTCCACCAGATATTAGGGAAGGCGGTGGCTTAGCATCAACGAGAGAACTTTTCCGTCTCATCTTTCCCTCGCTTAAATCTGGTTCAGAAACGCATATAGTAAGTATTTGCCAACAACAATCTCTTTAGATGGTATCTCCTTAAACATAATTTGATTTCAATATTGCTATTTCTTTTCTGGGTTATATATATATATATATATATATATATATATATGTATACACACAAAGAGTCAACCATGTGGTAACTAATAATGTTGGGATATGTAATAATTATTAATTTTTAGGGCTATTTTGTGCAAGTTTTCTCATACTTCCATTGGTAAAAAATTTCCCTTATACATGGCTTTCGGTTAAAAACAAAATCTTAAATTGATTATCCATTTGTTTACAGTTGTATTAATGAGTATTAAAAAAAATAACACCTTTAAGTGAGCTTTTATAGAAATTTTGGTCTTAAGAGAAGTGAAAGCTTGAATCCTAAAAAACCCATTTTCATCCACTATAAATCCTTCATCATAGTATAACATAAGAAGCCAGGTTTAAGAGCAGGTAGTTAGAAAGAGAGGCAGACGAAGAGGTGATGTGTATACCATACCGAGAACGAGAGAGATGGAGAGAATGTAGGCGATATATGAGAAAAAGAATGGAGAACTTCAATTTGGATTATCGCACAGTTTTAAATTAGAGCCTGGATCCATTGTATTTAAGTATACATGATAATTATAAGTGTGTTATCATATTATTTATACAAAGTTGTTTCTTTTATATTCCAACTTATTGTATTATGTAACGTAGGGAAGAGATGTGCCATTTATTCTTATACGAACCAGAGTTGGAGAATTATGAATTATATATTTTCATTTCAACCAAGAAATCTATGTTTTTAGATAGATTGACTAGCATAGTTGTTAAGGCGCTAAGTCGAGGCGAGTCGGCCCCGACTAGTAGTCCACAAAGCTATAGAATATTTACAACGTGGATTTTAGACATAAAATATACACACATATATATGTATATACATATATATAGTTTAAATTCACAGATACACTAATGACTAAACATAAAAAAATTGGTCAAGTATATTATATATACCAAGTATAAACAACTAATAATACAAAACAAGTTATAAACTCAAACATATACTAAAACAAAAATACGCAGGATATCAATAGACAAATTTAACTTCAATAGTAAAATAAAAAAATTAAGGCTTAAATATAAATTAGTACCTTAAATTATAGGTCATATTCTACTTTAGTGATTCACTTTTCAATTTTGTCAATTAGATGATTGAATTATTAATTTTTTTCAATTTCAACAAATTGAGCGCAAGTACACGTCGAAAATTGGCGTGGCTAGCTAAAGTAATTATATTTAGTTATTTGAGTTGTAATGAGAAAATAATATTTTATTTATTGATTAAATAATTTTGATATAATGAGGGTTAAAATGGTTACAACCCATACATTAATTAAAATTAAACAAAAACAATAACATCATCGATCAAAAATAAAGGTATGAGAAAGCAAGCCCCAAAGTCAGATCGAAAAAACCCTAGCTCTAAGAATCACAAATTGCTCAACGATTCCGGCGAAGGTCTTAGAAAAGCAAATCAATCAACAGCAAGCCCTAAAGCCAACTAGGGTTTCAGTCATCTGCCTGCAAGATTTGGATCGAAAGAGCCAAATCATTTTTTGAGATGCTTAATTATGTTAGAATGGAAAAAGGGTTTAATATGAGCTACAATTAGGAAATGGGTGGGATTAATTAGTACTACTCCATTACTAAAGAAAGAGGAAGAGGGACATGGCAGAGAAATGAATTTGGTGGGTTGTCTGAAACGGAGAAGATGAATACCGAGAGATGAATGGGGGTTTTAGATATAACTGAAGTCTTTTCCTTCTGAATATTGGTCTTTTCCTTCTGAAATGGATTTGGTGTGTATCTTGTTGTCTTCAAAATATGCATAACTGAAGTCTTTTCCTTCTACTTCTTGCCACCCTTCACCATTTGGGTAAGGGAAAGGTTGTAATCAATACCACAATAATCCTCAGCTTCATCATCGAGCAGTTTCCATTTTTCTACCAGTGGGCCTAGTATATTCACGGCATGACCCATATCGGGTTGTTGGCTGGGCTCCCTTGCCGTGCAGTGACCATCCAGTTCAGCAATAACACAAATGCTTTCAAATATTTCTTCTTTCATGTCAAGGGCTGGGTCAATTGCAACCATCAATTTCTCTTTGCGAGATTTGATGTTCTGGAACCATGCTGCCAAGTATTGGCTTTCCTCGAGTCTTTTTGGGACTTGTTTTTTGACCTTTGCTTTTGATCTATTGTTGTTGATTTTGAAGCTTTTGATTTTTTTTAATTTTAATTAATGTATGGGTTGTGACCATTTTATCCTCTATTATATCAAAATTGTCTAGTCAATAAATAAAATACTATTTTCTCATTACAACTCAGCTGACTAGTGGCCCACCCAGCTAGTCACGTCAGCAATTTCTGACGTGACATGCTCAATTTGTTGGAATTGAAAAAAATTAATAGTTCAATCATCTTATTGACAAAATTGAAAGGTGAATTACTAAAGTGGAATATGACCTATAGTTTAGGATAGTAATTTATATTTAAGCCAAAAATTAAATTACTTATTAAAATATTAAAATTATAAGTTAAAATTATTATTGATTATATTAAATAATATTTAATTTCATGAATAATAAATTTAATATATTTTAATATAAGTAAGATGCTATATTATACTAATATAATAAAACAAAATACATAACAAAAAAATATAATACTAATTTATTATGCTACTTAACTGAAGTAGTGAACTACTGATATAATACTAATATTAATTTATCATGTATTTAATATACTATTAATATAAATTATGTGATGTAATTTATTGTTTAAATAATTTATTATACTTACTACCATTTAGTAGTAAACTAGTTTGGTAGTGGGTTACAACAAGTAAACCCATTCAGATTTATCTCTCTTCCTCTTAAACTATCACCGTTGGTGTCGCAGCGATCATCTTCTCGGAAGAGGAGAACCAAACAAAGTCCAGCAATCGCTCTGTATATCGTCAAATCAAAGCCAAATCAGACTAGAAGAACTGAAGAAGACGAGAAGAAGAGGATGAGAAGAAGAGAAGCATACCTGTATATCGTCAAGACGTCGCCGTCGAAGTCGTCGGAGTCTCGTTGCTGGGCTTGATCGTCGATTAGTAGATTAGCAGGTTTCGTTTCTACCTCTCTCGTGTCGTACTTTCGTTTCGTACTCTCTGCTATTTCGAAGTTGGGATTGATAGATTAGGTTCAGTCGAACTTTAGTCTCTCTTTTTTCCCCTGTTAAGCTTTGGGTCGGACCACACCCACTGCGACCAAGTCGACCGCTTCGCCAAATAGTCACCCAAGTCGTCCTAATCGTCCAACTCGCTATCTGGGCGCTCGCTTTTGGCCTCTCCCACCAAGACGACTTGATAACCATGTTGACTAGAGATTATCAGTGAGCTATCAGCTATGACTAATTTGATAATACTCCTACATATGAAACATCTCAGTTTATGGAGATTGTATGGAAACAAAAGAAAATGGAAGAGTATAAAGCTTAATATTGATAGTATTGAAGTGCAGAATTCTGAAATATGTTATGGAACATCTTCTAATGAAAGCATTGAAACTGTTCAGAAAATACTATTAGGTTCACAAATCAAAGAAAGAGAAGTGAGTGTAATTAAAATAAGCATCTACTTTCAGAAACAGAAGAAGAACAATAGTCTAGATTCTAGGCATCCCCTATCGATATGCAAAGGCACCAACTAACTAACATCTGGGATTCACCCTGAAAATATCGGTTTTTTTTAATAAAAAACTTTATATCGATTGAAAGGGTATTGGTTCTGGGCTATTATGGTTTTATCAGAAACTGTGAGATTCTGCCAAGTCATAAAGTAATAAAAAAAGTGACTCTAGAAGAAGAAGAATCTCACAAAGTAATAAAAAAAAGTGACATAACCATAAAGAAGAAAATGAAAAAGAAAAACTTTAGAAGAATTGGAGGCGATCATGTCCCTAGATCTTGAGGAAATTCTGAGATTCTTACAAGAAAACTGATTTAACTGGTTGGCTCACTACTTTTCATTTTTCATATTTGACAGCTTTGCGAATATAATATTATTACTTCAATATATATATTTAGGGGAATATGGAGGTACACAGCCGTGTAACTTTTAAAGTTACACGGTCTACGATCGTAGAGTGATTTCACTCTACGATTGTAGAGTAGTCCCCAGATAGTAGAGTGAACTCACTCTACGATCGTAGAGTAGTCCACGATCGTAGAGTGAATTCACAAATCGTAGAGTGACTACTCTACGATCGTAGAGTGAATCACTCTACGATCGTAGACCGTGTAACTTTAAAAATTACACGGCTGTGTACCTCCATTTTTACCATATATATATATATATATTATATTTATTCTTTCTTCTCCACGGAATTAATAATCATCTTGAAATCAGGTTAACATCAGAAGAGACAAATATTAATCTATGAAAAGAGTCCAGAAGAACACATCAAACATAGGCATGCAATGAAAGTTTCTTGAAGTCATTTGGCAGTCATCCGAAGATACTGTTACATGTTATCCTATGAACTATAATCATAATTAGTTCTGCTTACACTGAATTCTAAAGACCAATTCAAAATACATGGTAAAGAGTCACTGAACTGGTATCTTTGTGGATATCTTACCTTTTAAAGAAAGGAAGGAAAAACATATAAATTCATTTAAGTGAATTGTGATGGGTTCCTATTGCGTGCTTCCGTAATAACAATTATTTGTGCTAATTTAGTTGACAATAAGGCAAATACAGTAGTCAACTTTGATTTCAGTGCATTGCGTAGCATCTAGTATATGGTTCAATTAGATAAGTTTGGTTTCAGTTATATTCTAAGATTAGTATAAAGTTTCTATAACCGTATATTTTTTTCTTCTAATTTGTAACTCAATTTTTTATAAAGTTGGTTCTTCTTCCTTATTTTCAGCACGCTGCCACTATGGCTCTTGGCCACTCACACTTGGAAGTGTGCGAAATAATGTTTGGCGAGCTTGCGTCTTTTATTGATGAAGTTTCTTTGGAAACTGAGGGAAAACCAAAGTGGAAGGTACAGTTGATCCATAAATGTCTGTCCTTTCTATTTTCATAGCGTGGATATATCAGCTCGTCATTTAGTTCATTAATGATGCAACCCCGAGACCTTCCATCCAGATTCCAGAAATTGTCTTTGAAATTCCATCTATAGGCAGTCCTTCAAAGATGGGGAAAATGATAAGAAAGAGAAAATAATTGTAAACAGTAGGTTTCTAATTTATTTAAGTTCAAGTATGAGATCATGGGTTATTTTCCACCAAAGTGGAAGGTACAGTTGATTCATAAATGTCTGTCCTTTCTATTTTCATAGTGTGGATATATCCACTCGTCATTTAGTTCATTAATGATGCAACCTGGAGACCTTCCATCCAGATTCCAGAAATTGTCTTTGAAATTCCATCTATAGGTAGTCCTTCAAAGATGGGGAAAATGATAAGAAAGAGAAAATAATTGTAAACAGTTGGTTTCTAATTTATTTAAATTCAAGTATGAGATCATGTGTTATTTTTCATATTACTATGGTCATGTAGTATCCATTTTTTAAGGAGGCTTATATGACATATTAGAAGAATTAATCATGTTCCTGATATACATATTTTTTTGTGTGTATGTATATTATATTACATTGATATTTACTGAAATTGATGCATTCAGCATTCTCTCACACATAAAAGATTGATACATTTTTGAGTCACTCAAATAAACATAGATCAATGTCACTTTCAATGCTGCAGAGTCAAAAGTCTCGTCGTGAAGAACTCCGTATCCACATTGCAAATATATACCGTGCTGTTGCAGAGAATATCTGGCCTGGCATGCTAGGTCGGAAGCCAGTTTTCCGCCTCCATTATTTGAAGTTCATTGAAGAAACCACCAGACAGATCTTAACAGCACCGGCTGAGAACTTTCAAGAAACCCAACCTCTCCGTTATGCCCTTGCTTCTGTTCTTAGATCACTAGCACCTGAATTTGTGGAGTCAAAATCAGAAAAATTCGACCTTAGGACTCGAAAGCGATTATTTGATCTTCTTCTCTCCTGGTGTGATGACACGGGTAATACATGGAGTCAGGATGGTGTTAGTGATTACCGACGTGAAGTAGAACGCTATAAATCTACTCAGCATACTCGTTCAAAAGATTCTGTAGATAAACTTTCTTTTGATAAAGAAGTGAGTGAACAAGTTGAGGCTATACAATGGGCCTCAATGAATGCTATGGCTTCACTGTTATATGGGCCTTGCTTTGATGACAATGCCAGAAAAATGAGTGGTCGGGTAATATCTTGGATTAACAGTCTGTTCATTGAGCCTGCACCTAGGGCTCCATTTGGTTATTCACCAGCTGATCCAAGAACACCTTCTTACTCCAAATACACAGGAGAAGGTGGACGAGGAGCAACTGGACGCGATAGGCATAGGGGTGGGCACCTCCGCGTAGCCCTTGCAAAATTGGCATTGAAGAATCTCCTACTCACAAATTTGGACCTGTTTCCTGCATGCATTGATCAGGTAATATTTTCTCACCTCATCCAATACCACTTTTTAATCTATCTATACAAAACAGAAGTGTTTTTGAACATACTTAATTTCCCGCTCAAACCATATTAAAAGATCCTAACCATCAAAATTTTGGAATAAATCTAACCCTTCAATAAACTTTGGGATATATTAGACAATATTGGGCTACTGGCGAATGGGTGGGGTCAGGGGTCAGTTTCTTTAATTCAATTGACTAATGTGAATGGAAACTGAGTTTGACAGAAGGTAATAACTCTCTCTCTCTCTCATGTTACCATGCTGGGCTGGGTAAAATACTACCATCTTACTATAAAATATTATATGAAAATGAATATTTTTATAAATAGAAGGGATAATTTCACAATACTTTTCTCATATTAATAATAAATAAATGTCACATTAATATAAAAAAATTTGAAAATATCACATTTTACTTATAAAAAAATTAATTTTTTTTACTATAGATACTTTAATATAATAATGACAATTTTTTAACTTTCTAATACAAATCATTTGGATTGTCTAAAATTTGGGATAAATCCCACCGGCCATAGTTCCGGAGGCACAAGACTATTGCTAGTTGCCATAAATAATCTGAGATCGCTTATTGGCCTTTTGGTAATCCGATCCTTCTGTGTGCTCCACATTCAAATCATCAGTGTGTAAATACTTAATTTTCTCTTGATAAGGATATCCTTTGTGCCATATTCCATAGGCAAGACTAGTAAAACATTTTGTTATAAATAAAGAATAGTGATCGAACAGGTGCATCCCTTTTTCTTTTTTCTTTTTTAACTTTCTAGTTTTTTTTGCTGAATCAAAAATGCTTACAAGTCTTTTGTTGTTCCTGATGTTTCATGTCTGATCCTTTCTGCTTTTCTGGTTGATATCTGCATGCATGGCTTGCTAATTGATAATAAATGTCTTAGTCCTATTGTTTATAATTCTTCTCATCTTATAATCCAATGCAGTGCTACTATTCTGACGCTGCTATAGCTGATGGATACTTCAGCGTCCTGGCTGAAGTCTACATGCGTCAAGAGATACCAAAATGTGAAATTCAGAGACTGTTGAGCCTGATCCTTTACAAAGTGGTGGATCCATCTAGACAAATCCGTGATGATGCCCTCCAAATGCTTGAGACGCTTTCCGTCCGTGAGTGGGCCGAGGATGGCATCGAGGGTTCAGGAAGTTATCGAGCTGCTGTTGTTGGTAACCTACCTGACTCATATCAACAGTTCCAATACAAACTCTCATGCAAACTTGCAAAAGATCATCCTGACCTGAGCCAGCTTCTTTGTGAGGAGATCATGCAGAGACAACTCGACGCCGTTGATATAATTGCGCAACATCAGGTTCTGACCTGTATGGCTCCTTGGATTGAGAACCTCAATTTTTGGAAACTCAAGGACTCGGGCTGGAGTGAAAGATTATTGAAAAGCCTTTACTATGTGACATGGCGACATGGTGACCAGTTTCCTGATGAAATTGAGAAGCTTTGGAGCACAATCGCTAGCAAGCCCAGGAACATAAGTCCAGTTCTTGATTTCTTGATCACTAAAGGGATTGAAGACTGTGATTCGAATGCATCTGCAGAAATAAGTGGTGCATTTGCTACATACTTCTCTGTCGCTAAACGAGTGAGCTTATATCTAGCTCGAATATGTCCACAACGTACAATTGATCACTTGGTTTACCAATTGGCTCAACGTATGTTAGAAGACAGTGTGGAACCACTCAGACCAAGCGCGAACAAAGGTGATCCCAGTGGAAATTTTGTGTTAGAGTTTTCTCAAGGGCCTGCGGTGACCCAAATTGCATCTGTTGTAGACAGCCAGCCTCATATGTCACCCTTGCTTGTTCGGGGATCTCTTGATGGTCCACTCAGGAACACTAGTGGTAGCTTGAGCTGGAGAACAGCTGCCGTGGGGGGCCGAAGTGCTTCAGGCCCTTTGAGTCCAATGCCTCCTGAGTTAAACATTGTTCCTGTAACCGCTGGCCGGTCCGGCCAACTACTTCCTTCCTTAGTAAACATGTCTGGGCCATTAATGGGGGTCCGAAGTTCAACAGGGAGCTTGCAGTGAGCCGCGCCATGTTTCTCGAGACAGTGGAGACTACCTCATTGACACTCCAAATTCTGGGAAGATGGGTTACATTCGGGGTTGGATTGCATGGTATTAGTGCTAAAGAACTTCAATCAGCTTTACAAGGGCATCAACAACACTCACTAACTCATGCCGACATAGCATTGATTCTACTTGCAGAAATTGCGTATGAAAACGATGAGGATTTCCGGGAACATCTGCCCTTGCTTTTTCATGTCACATTTGTCTCGATGGATAGCTCTGAAGATATTGTGCTGGAGCACTGCCAGCACTTGCTTGTTAATTTGCTATATTCCCTAGCAGGCCGGCACTTGGAGTTGTATGAGGTTGAAAATAATGATGGGGAGAACAAGCAACAGGTTGTCTCTCTCATCAAGTATGTGCAGTCAAAGCGAGGGAGCATGATGTGGGAGAATGAGGACCCCTCAGTTGTAAGGACTGAGCTTCCAAGTGCAGCACTCCTGTCCGCTCTTGTGCAGAGCATGGTCGATGCTATCTTCTTCCAAGGAGACCTTCGAGAGACTTGGGGATCAGAGGCACTCAAATGGGCTATGGAGTGCACATCAAGACACCTTGCATGCCGCTCGCACCAAATTTATCGTGCATTGAGGCCTCATGTCACCAGCGATGCATCAGTATCGCTCCTCCGTTGTATTCACAGATGTTTGGGAAATCCAGTTCCAGCAGTTCTAGGCTTCATTATGGAAATTCTATTAACATTACAAGTGATGGTGGAGAATATGGAGCCTGAAAAAGTGATCCTCTACCCTCAGCTATTCTGGGGGTGTGTAGCCTTGATGCACACAGACTTTGTTCATGTTTACTGCCAGGTGCTTGAGCTATTCTCTCGTGTTATTGATCGTCTATCATTTCGTGATAGAACAACAGAAAATGTGCTCCTATCAAGCATGCCACGTGATGAGCTTGATACCAGTGTATCCAGTAGTGACTTCCAAAGGATGGATTCAAGGAATGTATGTGAGCCTCCATCATCCAGCGGGAAGGTTCCAACCTTTGAAGGAGTGCAGCCACTTGTTCTTAAAGGACTCATGTCAACCGTAAGTCATAGTGTCTCTATTGAGGTTCTATCGCGAATCACAGTTCACTCCTGTGATTCAATCTTTGGGGACACAGAAACACGACTCTTGATGCACATCACAGGTTTGCTTCCCTGGTTGTGTTTGCAGCTAAGGCAGGAAGCATTAGTGGGACCTAATTCACCACTCCAACAACAGTATCAAAAGGCTTGCTCTGTTGCGACCAATATTGCAATTTGGTGTCGAGCAAGGTCAATGGATGAACTAGCCACTGTTTTCATGGCTTACTCCAGTGGTGGGATCAAGAGCATAGACAATTTACTTGCTTGTGTATCACCACTTTTATGTAATGAATGGTTCCCGAGGCACTCAGCATTGGCGTTTGGGCACCTGCTACGCCTTCTAGAGAGAGGACCAGTTGAATATCAGCGTGTGATACTTCTCATGCTTAAAGCATTGCTCCAGCACACTCCCATGGATGCTGCTCAAAGCCCGCATATGTATGCAATTGTGTCTCAGCTAGTGGAGAGCACCTTGTGTTGGGAGGCACTTAGTGTATTGGAAGCCCTCTTGCAAAGCTGTAGTTCTTTGCCGGGGTCCCATCCACATGATCCTGCGTTGTTTGAGAACGGACTTGGTGGGGCAGAAGAGAAGATGCTTGCTCCTCAGACCTCGTTTAAGGCTCGGAGCGGGCCGTTACAGTATGCAATGGGACTAGGGTTTGGGGTTGGTTCTACACCAACTGCACAAGGGAGTGCAACTGAATCCTCCGGAATTTCACCAAGAGATTTAGCTTTGCAGAATACACGTCTGATCCTAGGCCGGGTGCTCGACAACTGTGCGCTTGGGAGGAGGAGAGATTACAGAAGGCTGGTGCCTTTTGTGACCAGCATTGGAAACCCATAACCTGGCACTCTTGTTTCCCCCCTGCGCATGGATTCGGTAATTGAATAGCAGAATGTATGGGTGAGGTTTTGTAAATAGTTAAGTTAGAATTGTGAATTGTTTTAGCATATGTATCAATCCTGATATTTAGTGTTTGTATTTAGAATGCACCCGCCTCGCTCCCTGCCACCCGGTAGTTGATAGTTTTTCTGGAACTTGTGTACACTTCATTTGATCAGTTGTTTCCTTGGGTGGGTGGAAATTACTAGTATATTATTTGTTAATGGAACTTTTGAAAGAGTGTTATTTGATCAGTTCAACCATGTTATTTGTCGTGACATCATCCTAAATAACGTCTATGATCATGCAACTCTGAAAATATTTTTCTGGATGATTCCTACAAGTGGAAGAATTATAGGTGGTTGGTGCCTGGTGGTGTGTCATTCTTGTACTACTACTACTATTACTATAAATAAACAGCCTTTGATGTGCAGAATTTCATTCTCGACTATGTAGCTGGTATCTTGTTTAACTTCAAAAGCAGTGTGTTTAGATGTTAGGCAAAAAGCACATTTATCTTTAGTGGTTAAATATTACATAGTGATTGATGGCATTGAATTTTAAAATATTTAATTTGGATTATTGTGCTTTCTAAAAATGAAAATTCAGATCTTTCCATTCAATTTTTTGGACGGACGTTAAATAATTAAACACGTGGCATTGAAAAAAAAATCAAAAAATTATTATTTTCTTATGTGGCAATACAAAAAAAATCAAAAATAAATTCATTGATTATGTGGCAAAAAATGATTAAAATAATAATAAAATTAAAATAAATAATAATTAATTCATTTTAAAATAATTAATTTTAAAAATAAAAATAAAATAATTAATTTTAAAATAAAATAATTAAAATAAATATTTGGAATTAATGATTAATAATTAATCATTAACTTATAAAATGATTATTTTACTTTTATTTTAAAATTAATTATTAATCATTCCAGTTAAAAAATCATTTTTGCCACAAAAAAATTCTGTTTTTAAAAATAAAACAGATTTTTTTTTTAATTTGTAAAATAAAATTCTGTTTTAAAAAATCTGTTCTTAAAAACAATAACAGAATTTTTTTTTTTTTATGGCAAAATGATTTTTTACAAGTTAATGATTTTTTAACTGAATGATTAATAATTAATTTTAAAAATAAAAATAAAATAATCATTTTACAAGTTAATGATTAATTATTAATCATTAATTCTAAATATTTATTTTAATTTTATTATTTTATTTTAAAATTAAATATTTTTTTTATTTTTAAAATTAATTATTTTATTTAAAAGTAATTATTTTAAAATGAATTAATTATTATTTATTTTAATTTTATTATTATTTTAATCATTTTTGCCACATAATCAATGATTTTTTTTTGATTTTTTTTGGTATTGCCACATATGAAAATAATAATTTTTTGATTTTTTTTCAATACCATGTGTGTAATTATTTGACGCCCGTCCAAGAAATTGGACGGAATGACCTGAATTTTTATTTTTAGAAAGTACAGTGGTACATACAATTGCATATTTTTAAAATTCAGTGGCCAATTACTTACAAGTCGACGACCTTAGGGGTAAAAGTGTTTTTTTGCCTTAGATGTTATACTCTCCCTCTGTCGTATTATTCTTTTTTTGGGATGTTTCAAATTATGACAAAGTATTTAATAAAGAGTGTAAATACTATTTTAATCTCCTCTTTAATTCATTTAAAATGAAAAGATAATAAGTTCCTCACTTGGTTTATTGAAAAATGTGGTTTAAGAAATTTATATTTTGTTTCGACTTGTTCAGTTGCATATATTTCAGTACAAACACTTTCTTTATTCCCAGGTTAAATTTAAATATAATATTCAAAATTTCATAAGCATAGAGTTGAAAAGTTTAATTTTTTTTTACTTCTCCACTTAAAATGTCATTTTGTTAAACTTTGTGCCAATCAAATATTGCGTAAAAATGGGTCAGAATTAAACAAATGGGGAATGAAAATATTCTAGGACCGTATATAACTCCTCCTACTGTTGTTCTTAAATAATAAAACTTCCAGCATAATTAAAGGCGATTATATTAAATAATAATTTCAAAAATTATATCATAAATGTCTCAACAATCACAACATAAACATGATTTAATAACTTCCAATCAAACCCATTACATAAAAGAAGACCAAGAAGTAAGAAAGAGAGGAATGTATACAAGACATAAACTTGTATAAATATCATCATCATCATTCCAGTCTGCTCAGACAACATCTAAATTTAAAGAGTCAATGGAATAATGCAGGAGAAGGAAGGGGGGTGTGACGGACGTAAAATCCCACAAGGAATACACGCCTATATACACTTTCACAAAGCAACTAAACTCTGACAGGGAGAGCTTACTGCTTTTCTTATTGAAACCCGACTCATCAGAAGACTCCCAAGGAAAACTGTCCACCTAAATCAATCCAAATGTTTCAGCCTGCAATGCGTCTTCTTGTGAATAAAGCAAATCTCATGCTGTTAACAAGCAATAGAGGCCATCATTCATGTGGTGATGCATTTTTCTTAAACAATGAATAGGTGTCGCTATATATGGCCACCAGGTTTGAGAAGACAGCAAGGACCATCATAAAAATACACAAGATCTTGTCCTTCTTTGTTGCTATTCCATGACGATCCCTGAACCACCAAAGAAAATCTGGTTAACATATATAGGTGATCGACTATAAACACATTTCGAATTTAGAGGTAGTAATACTTTTCTAGAATGGTTGTGTTGATCAGTTGAGGAACATCAAACATTTTTAGCAAAGGATATTTCTTTCAGAATAAAGAAAATTCACACACTTAATCACTCACCTACTATATATAACCTATAGAATAAACTCAAGAGACCAAAACACACAGTTATTTGAAGGAATGCAAGTTACAGCTGAGGCAGGTGGAAGTTAGTTTGTAAAGTGAGATCATCTCAGCAGGTCTAGTTCCTGTTCTGGCAGTCTGGATTTAAGAATGAATGCTTCGGTTTTCATTCTAATGATTACATGGCATTTTCTAACAGGTATATATAGAATAGCTCTATTTCTAATTTCCTAAGGATTTGCATTTAGCCTACTTTAATCTTCAACAATTAAAAATAAAATCTTCAACCAGTATCCATCAGCCCAACGGCTACACATTTATACATTTGTTTAGCAATTGTGGAGTTTTACAGAATGTGACCAAAAGAAAACGTTGTGACAGCAGGACTTCGGTCAGCAAATTTTTTGCTTGCTTTTTTCTTCTAAATAAATGGGGGGAAATCCTTTATAAACACCCAGAGAATAGCCCTTACAGAAACAATATCATTCTTCATTCCTTTTTTTAGTTTTATTTTTATTGTTTCTCTTATGGGTTTTGGAAGATGAGTGAACCTAAGTCAACTCATTAGGAATTTTGTAGATGCCTCCCATACTCCAGTAGGACTATGTTTGTGTCCTTAAGTTCCACCTAATGGGTTACTAATTTTTTATTCCATCCAAAGAATATTACACCAATATGTTATTCATATTTGACCAGTCAAAAGGTGTTTTGAGAGAGGGGGATGACAACGTTGTTTACCTGGGCTAAGCATGGTCTTTATGTAAAGCTCTATATCGCAAAATGAAAATTAAAAACTAACAACTACTCTTCTAGTTGATTCCGGTAACAGAGAAGGCAACTTACCCCAAAGTAACAGCAGCAGGAAAGATGAACCCTATACAAACTGCAGCAGTTGCTCCAGTAAACTGGAAAGCATCCCAAATGCTAGGTATGAAATTTGCACCCAAGAAGATAAGACCAATGAGCCCAATGCTGATAGATGCAAACCTCATGTTATCCGAAACCAAAGGCCTCGCAGATGGGAAGAGGAGTCCGTCCAAGTTTAATCTTAATGGAAAGAAAACAATGGGAAAGACGAGCATCAAGTGAACAGCATAACTAACACGAACGGCATCGTTAAGCAAGGAGCTGTATGGAATTCCAAGACTGGTATCGAAGTTGGCAAGCACATCATCAAGAGTTGCATCACCAAATAGAAGGAACCCAAAAAGGCTTGTCATTACATAAACAGTCGAGCAGAGAGCAAGCGAGCTTCGCACAACTGCTCTTATCTTTGTCCCATCTTCAAGTTCATTTTCTATTGTGTGAACTGCAAAAATTTGATTAATCTTAGAACTTCCCATCAAAAAAGCAAAACTAATTGCCTGTGGTTTGAAGTCAAGTTGCTTAAGTCAATCAGTCTGGAACCCAATCTAGGCTTTACATAATCAGATATTGCATCCCAGAAGTGTGTAATACTTGATTAATATAGACTTTAAAATATGTAAGTGTAAATCTTGCAGGAAGTTTAATATTGTTTTTATGTTTGGATAACAGAAAACTGACTTTGATAAAGATAAATAACTAAATACTTATATTATTTCCTTCATAGCTGATTCATACTTATATTATTTCCTTTATAACTGATTCATTAAAAAGAGTCAGATGGCTTAAGTTTCTTTTTTGGCTCAGCAGATGGCTCAAGGGATTAAACAATATTTGAGTTAGATTTAGTGTACACAATTTAATCACCAAATTACCAATTATCTGAAAGCATCATTGAAAATTTGAAAGATTAAGAAAGTGGGAATAAAATTAAATATGTTAGTTCTATCAATCAAATGAGACACAACCAAACATCAGATCACATAGACCCAAATTACTGATCTCCTTCTTGGGTAATGATCAGGTGATTTCTCAAATATACATTGCCCTAATTACTGATTGAAGACATGAGCTTTGCATATAAGCAATACTATGTATAGACAAAACATAGTTATAGATAATCAGCTTGCATACCATTGTAGTGGCAGATGTATGCAGTAACAAGAACAGGGACTGCAGTGAAGAGTTTAAAGACTGATGTGAAATCAGTAACATCTGGAAGCAATCTGGGCATCGTAATGCTTCCACTCATCAACTTGAAAACTGTAATTCCTGCTGTTATAACTAGGAAGACAACTGCCAGCGCCACTGATAATGCAGAGGTATATTTCAATGAATCTGCAAGTACAGAAAGTCACATATGCTCACCACATCATAGTCAGAAAAGAAAGGTACCACCTAGTTACTTAGTGAATTGACAACTATTTGGATATTCTACCATGGTCTAGTACAAATGATTTAAGTTTCCACATATGCATATTACAAGGTCTATGAATGACATCAGCCCAAATCCAAGATGATTTTATTATGAGTTTCTTTTTTTTCCCTGTTTTTTACTTTGTTTGATGTCTTGATAACTAATCATGTTTTGAAAAAAAGATCAATACTCCTGTTTGTTGAACCAGGTGCCACAATTCAACTTAAAATTGGACTAGCTATCGGAGCACAATAGCAAATGCCAAAGAAAGATAAACAAGGTAAACATTTCAGACTCTTTCTATCAGTTGATGTTTAAATTAAATTGCTAAGATGCAAGGACAAGATGCAAAGGTGATATATGATATTGTGCCTGATAAAGAAGGTATTTCAATAATAAACTTCCAAATAGAAGAGAAAACTAACCAATACGCTTTAAACTTGCCAATGGAGCAAACACAGCAAGAGTTGTGACAAGAAGAACAATAGTACGACCATTCCACCAGTGCACTCCAAACCACCCTTCCAGAACACCAGCATGGTGAGTACCACTTGAACTTGTTCCAGAAATCACGTCACCTTAATTAAGATCATAATTGGAACATAAAAGGATGAAAAAGATAGGGAAAAAATGAAAGTTGGCAATACAGATAGCTGAAATAAGCAACCTTAAAAATCAGAAAAATTAAATATAAATGAAACAAATTCTACATGATGGATATTAAACGTAGCGATTACCTATAATAATCATGTACACAACAAGTACACCAATGTTGTTGACTAGAACACATACTTGTAGTAACATCCTACCATACTTCCCAAAGGCATCATTCATAACGCCTCCATAGGAAGACGTTTTCCCGGCCCTACTAAACCTAAGTAGCATCTCGATTGAAGCTTCCGTCAAGAATGCCATAAAGATGATCATAGCAATTCCAGGAGCAAGACCCAACACTTTCAGAGTAGCAGGTAAGGACATAATTCCAGCACCAACAATTGTAGTAGACAAATTAAAAACTGCCCCAGTAAAGGAAGCCCCATTAAAGTCATCAAACCCAACTTCTTCCTCTTGCTTGGTAGGTAGCAAAGGCACTTTCTCATCAGCAATTACATGTTTGCTCTTTCTTGATTTCTTTTCTTTAGCTGGTTTAAAGCTTCCAATCGTCATCTTCTTTTGTGTAATTCCTTTATTAAGTACAGATAGAAACTTTCTGACTGTATCTAAGCAGCTCAAACTCCTTGATTTTAATCCAATTAGATCTGTACAGAAAACTCAAAAAATAGCTTAAAAACCTTGAATTGATGGCCCTTATTTCAACTAATGTTTGTAGTTATTGAAATTTTTTTAGTTACAAACTTGAACATAAAAAGAAAAATACTAAATTCATTCTGATAGGAATACTGGAATAGCAAGTAAAACCAACCTTCTCTACTCCTAAAACGTTATAAATGTACTGAAACTTGAGGAGGCTTGAAAAGGGCGGGGCTGCTTTCAAAAAATGAACCAATTAGTCACAAGGATTCTGATAAAAACCAGTGGTTTTAGATGAACATACAAATGATGAGAAATGGAAAACATAAAAATGATGAGAAATGGAAAACATTGCCTAAAAAGGATATAAGAAAAACCCAATTCGTATAAAAAAGCAATAAAAAAAGAGTAAGTAGAGATGTTACCTGATATATCGGCAGAAATGAATGAATACCCGAAAACTCAAAAGACCTTGCAAGAACCAGAAATATGGGAGATTATTTATCTGGGCCAAAATTCAAGGGGTTTGGCTGCGATTTAAATAGTAAAAGAGAGAAAGAAAGAGCTTCACGCAACGTTTAAAAGTATGTAGGAATAGTTATAGGATTCGATATGACTGACAGGACGGCGAACTCTCGTCACATTTTTTACGCGGCGATAATTGGTGGAATTACCGTTGTTTGTTTTTCTGGTAGTAAGCTGCAAAGCATTAACGGTCAGTCTTAAACCCTCTTTCAGTGATTTAATTATTTAAAGCATTTTGTGGATTTCTTGGAGGAAACTCGTTTCTTGTTCGGCGTCCCATAATATATATATATACTGGTTGCGGTACTACAAGGACGACGGTGTGATTTATTTAAATTTTGTACGGTCTACATAATTTATTAGAATGAGCAATAATTTTAAAATCAGTTATATTTTATTATATATATATATAAAAAAATATATGATATTTTAAATAATTTTATTTTTTTAAAATTATTCGTCATTTTATATAATTTAGAATAATTAATTATATTCTTTCTAAAATTACTCATCTTACGGATAAAAGAGAGAGTATGATAATAAATAGGAATTTAAGGGTATTATAAACAATTGATATTATATTTAATATTATTCAATCATTTTCTTAAATATCAGAACGGATCTATCCAATCATTTTTCTCGAGCGGTGTAAAAGTCAAGTGATGAAATGTGATGCCTAGAATCTTGAAAAAATACAAGCACGGTTCAGAATCATTCTAATTAATTTGGGAGGAAAACACAAGAACGGTTCAGATTAATTATAATTTTTAAATTGTTAAACGGATAGAGAGATATATGACAATCGCTTAGCTCAAAAATGATCCAAATTGCCAAAGCCTTACCAGATGAGCAACGTAGTTATCTTTATGAATTAGGCTTCCACTTCTCCCATGGTCCATTAAGATTATATTACTAATATTAACAAAAACATCTAAAGTATATTTTGTTAACTTCAATTACTTTAATACAAACATAAGGCTAAATCTACCTTGAAAATGAGATAACCACTTTAAAAATAAAATCTTATTTATCTAATTAACAATTATTCATACCAAACACCAAAATTATTCACTCTATACTTCATGTTCCAAATAAAAATTAACTCAAATTAATCGCATCAATATTTTTCTTGCCTAGGAAAATATGAAGAAAACTTGCATTCAATATTCTGAAGACTAGACTCAAACTATTAGTATTAATCTTTTAAAAGTGTTGATATATGCATACCCAATATTAATAAGAAAGTGACTAATTTATCCTAATTAAAATACTATCGATTTACATAATTACTATTTACCCATGTTGATGTTATCCTTGACCCTCTTCCACAATAATTACAACAATTTGTTCATAACTTTTTTAAAACAGTTATTGATTTTTATTTTTTATATGTAAATTCTAGCAACCTAGCAGTCTGGCCAAAGAGTATTTATAAATTAAATTCTGATGTTATTTATAAATAATATTTTTCTAAACTGAACAAACATTAACAAATTATTATCAAAGGAATGATTACTGTAATATAAAATGTTCTGACAAATGTACATTGCAAATTTGCAATAGATCATTTGTTGGGTCATGAAATTTCCTTTATTGGGCCGGATGGATTAGGCCTATCCATTTAATTAGCCTATTGGACCTTTATTATTGAATTTTATAGTCATTGGGCTTAATATTTATGTTACCTTTATTATATCCTCATAATAATGATGGGCTGGGTCAAAGGATTAATCCATTAAAGTTTTTTATATCTAAGTCTTTGACTTGTAATGATGAAAAAGGAGAGCAATTGACCAAAAGTCTGCAGATCATTAATGTGGATGGAATTTTATCTAGCCAGCGACGGGTACAGTAGGAAAAAGGTGACAACCTGGATGCATCCGGCTGAGACCATAGAGGAGTGGGGTACGTATGTCGATCAAGGTTGGTGGCACACAAAAATCGGCGTGAGATAATAAAGAAAGTGAAAGTCTTCTAACAAAAGTGCGACGATACATTTTATCGCTCTCGGAACGTTAGATATTTTACATCCTCCATTGTTAACCCTTGTGACCGCCTGTACTGACTCTCACGCCGGAGCTATCCCCCGACGGTCCAGTCGTCAAACTTTGTGTGTTGATCGTGTTTACTGTGTAGGATCGGAACGTCTTACGTGATTGGGACGTGGCAGAAGATCTTGGCGTTAACACCATTGTATCATACTGGTGCGATACAAATACAAAAATAATTGTAAAAAGATTATAAACAGTTAATAATTACAAAAATAATTGTAATGATTGTTCCGTCGTTATAGCCGTTTTGTTTTTGGAATGATCAGCAAAATAAAATTTCATTAAAATCAAAAGTAATACAAACATATTCAAAAGATTTTGATTGGTCAAAATGGATCCCAAACAATAACTCTTGAAAAACTTGATCCAAAAAAACGCAGATCCTATCTACCAATTGCTAATTAAGACGATCCTTCAACCCAGGTGGGGGTATGCATTAGGAAACTCTTAGACCAAAACATATATTATAAATTATAATTAAAACTTAGTATTATTATTTATATAATTAAATGAAGGAAATATAATTATAATAAGAAAGAATTGTGGCACGAACATTGCAGACTAATAATAAAAAAAAATACAAAAAATATTTCATTTATCAAGACGGTGTTTTTAAAAATAAATCAACAACTTTATTTTATTTAAAAAGATTATAAACAGTTAATTTGTAAAATCCAGTTCCATACTTATTATTAATGTAATGGGTTGAAGGGTAAAATAGATAAATTATAATGAAATGAATTTGGGTCTTATTATTTAGGATTAAAAAAGGTAATTTACAGTTTTATTACATTTTGAAAATTAATTACAATAATAGTGTACTCATTAAATATTTACATTTTAATATATATATTTTTTTTTTCATTATAGTGAAAATATAATATCCCTTTAATTATGGTGTGTTATTTAATGCTTTTTTCATGGCAATTCAGCTTTAATTTTGAAAAAAAAGCTCGATCACGCTTTATTTGAAAGTGGCCTTATTTTCAATTTAAATTTTGTTATTATCTTTGTTAGTTTACGTTTTTTTCATTTGAAACCCTTATTCGTGTTTTTGAAACGCCTTATGCTAATCTTTTCTTCTTTTTGTCTTTGTTGGCCTTAGTTCTTTCCAAGGAGAGATTGCTCGCTTGGCGTTTTGGGTTTTCGTCGTTGTGGTTCGTATTATTCTTATCCTCGTGATTATTTGTAAGTTGTGTGGTTTCTCGCTTTCTACATTCTTAGATTTATTTTGGTTTTATTTGGGATGGTGTCTACGAGGAAGAAAATGGAGGAGTTGGGCATAAGATGAGTGATGAGAAGGGTAAACCAAGTTAGGGATGATGATGTAGAAAGGATATGAAGAAATTTGTAGAGGGGAGTGATAAAATGGCAAAGTCTTCAAAACGGGGAAGTTGTTAATGTTGAAATCAGAGGTCAAGATAAGAATATGGGTAGTACATACCAATAAGAAGGCTAAATCATTGGTATGCTTCGATTCTCGATTTTGAAGTTTTTTAAAAAAGAGGGGAAAGAAGATGCAGTCGAGGCTCACAAACGAAAAATTGTTTCTAGGCAAAAAAAATTGAAGGTTTGTTTTTTTTTTTTTAAATAATATATTTTTTTTGTTGTTTTTGTTTACATTTATTTTTGTTTTTGTTTAAGGTGATGTTTCAACCTTTACATTGTTTCCGATCAGTGTTTAGTTTCAAGATTAGTATCTAAATTTCATTGTTGTTATTATTCGTGTTGTTTATGTTTTGATGGTAACTTGTTAATCGAGTTTTGGTTTCTAACATGTATATGTTTGGAAAATGAAGATTTCATAGTTATTCAAATGTATTATATTACATTAGAGTTCTAGTTGCTTTAATGATTTTTAAATTGAATTTATTTACATTATTGCCGCCATTCATATTTGTGAGTCGCTTAATAGTGTATTATGTCTTCGTAAGTAGTTTACATTATTGTGATTATGTATGTTGACAATCTTTTGATGATTACTTGCTAATCGAAGTTTTTTGTTATTCAACATTTATCATTATGGAAACCGATTATTTCATAATGATAAAATGATTTTTTTATTATAAAAGAGTTGGAGATCGATGCATGTTTTTAATGTTCAGGGAAAAATGGTTATGTTGTTTTCGTGTGGATGTGTTGTTAGTATTATTTTCTAAATTTGTCTGCTTATAATTCGTTATATATTAAATAATTTGATGATTAATTGGTTTTGGTCTCTTCATCGATATTATTTGTTATCGTAGTAGTGTTTTTGTGTATTCTTGATTTAATAGTTTTGGTTTTAAAGTTTGGATGTTATATTTTGATTTCCCAAATTTGTTCAGAATGTATATTTTTTGCATTTTCAGATTTGGGAGTTTTTCTATGAGGAGCATCAACGGAACTTTTTCTCGCAAAAGTTATATATTGGTGTGAAATGAATGTTCCAAATATTATTAAAAATAAATTATCTCAGAGCTCACTTGGATAAGTTTAAGTCGAATTGCTTTTGGTAAATTTTAGATTTTGGGCAAATTTTTGATGTTTTCCCAAATATTACATCATGCTTTGATTAGGGAAGTTTATCGAGGGATAGTGGGGAAATGTGGTTTCAGATTGGCGGTAAAAGGGTTAGATTTGATGCTCAATTTTGTTTAATTTCGGTCTAAATTGGCAAGCGAGATGAAGACATTGGTAGTTTCAAGGGATGAAAACTTTTTGGTTAAGAAATTTTTCAAAATGAGGTTCTAACTCGCTCTACTATAGGGAGGATTTATAGGAGTGCTTGTTTTTTGATGATGATGATGAGGCAATTAGATGTCTATCATTTTCTTGGTTTTTAATTTCATACTAGCCATCGCTTTCGATAATTATGTTGATGAAGTTTTGTTTAACTTTTTGTCATACGGTGATGTTGCAAGTTATCCATGGGGAAAAGTTGCTTTTGAACAAACAAAGAATTCTCTATCCTCGTCAGTAAAGGGACATGTAAAGAAGGATAAGTTCTGGTGGGTGATATACAATTTTATAGTGATAGTTATTGTAAATCTTACATGTTTAGTGGTTTACCTTATGTGTTTCAAGTTTTCTTGTTTCAAACAATTCCCACATTGAAAGTCGGGTTTTTCAGATTGATGATAATGATTCGTAATTCAGATTATTCAGATGGAGAGAGCTAGAAAGGTTCAAGAATGAGAAGTCGAACGACCGGTTTTTGGTTCGGTCGTACGCCGTTACCATTTTCATTAAATGCGCTTTCCTTTCATAAGTTATTGGTTTTTTTTTTTTTTTTTTGTGTAATCGACTTTTTTTCTTTTTTATTTTCAATGTTTCGATATGGTATATTTGGTGCTTTTTAATTTGTTTCAATTGACTATCCAAAACATTGTTCCTACGAGGTCGAGAAGTTTCATTGATTTAGGAGTTTTTTATTTTTCAAAGGAAATGACAAATGGAGCCAAAAGGTCCGATATTAAAGTTGAATCATTAAGGAAGTTTAGAGACCCTATGTTTTCTATTTCGATCTTGAAAAAATTATCGATGAACGGGTGAAGCCATGGAAGGAAGTCGATGGAAGTGAAGAAAGAAATCGAGAATTGGGTGTTGAGGTTAAAGATCATTCGTAGTGTTTCATGTTCAAATTTGTATGGACATTAAAAAGATGTTTAGAAAGCGCTTTTATGGAAAGTCTAGTTATCTTAAACTAGAGAAGTGTAAATGTTAATGATGATGGTGATGGTGATGACGATGATAATGATGATGATTGATTCATACGACGATGATGATGATTTTGATGATGATGGTGATGATGTTGAGATGGATGAGAATGTTGATGCTTATGATGTTGAGATGGATGAGAATGTTGATGGTGGCAATGTTAATGTAGTAGTTGATGATGTTTTCAAGGTCGAGGGTGATGTTGTAATCAAGGTGGTGACAATTCAAAACAGCTTTTCATGGAAGTAATATCGCTAATGTTGGTGAGGTTGGTCCTAATAAGTTTGAAGAAATCGATGCAAAGGTTTACAAATATGTTAGATTTTCCATTTTTATTTTATGTTTATTAAGTAAATGCCGATTTGTTTGGCCTTATTTTTTTACTGTGTTCAAGATAAGAATGGCAATTTAAATTCGATGGTAAAGAGATTGTTGTTTTTACCCCTGTATCGTCCTAATTAATGTGGAGAATGAAAAGGTAACAAATTTTTTTACAATTTTTTTATGTTATATTCTTATGTCTTATATCGATGAGATGTTTTTTTTTTGGTAGGTTGAAAAGATTAATGATATTCCAAGTTTTGATATTTTAAGTCAAAGGCAAAGGGTCAAGAAATTGTTGCTTTCAACCCCTACGAGGTTAGTGAATTTTTCAATATTAGTTACATTTACATGTCAGATTAGTAACTTAGTTATGATGTGTGTCATGTCTTAAAATCCAATATAGGTATTAAAATCCAACACAGGCAAGAATTTAGTTATGGTGTGTTTATGTTAATATCGATTCTTTTTAGAATTTTTATTCGATATTGAAATAGTATTTTGTGTCATGTCTTAAAATCCAACACAGGGAAGAAAAGTGAAACCCATATATGCCGATGCTTGATGATATGGTTTTGACAACTCAAGATTTAATCCATCAGGTTGAAGTTAAAAAATCGCAACTAACCCACTCGTAGGCCCGTCTGCACGTACGCGAGGAGTTGTCAGGTCAAGAGTCCTTATACGTCAAGTTTGGTTCACACGACCAACTTCGGATGTTGTTGATGATAAAACATTACGCAGAGGGATGTATGCATTTTCGTACATTTTATGGGAATGCCTTTGAAATCAAGATGTCATGTTCGACCGCTGGTTTAAAATCGATTAAATAATAGAAAAAGGTATGTTTATTGGAGTTTAATATATTTATATTATTTTTTTTCAGAGATAAAATCATTCATTTTATATTTGCTATATGTGTTTGTTTTGAAGAATTGAAAAATTGTGGGGAACAATGACAAAATAGAGCCTCCCTTCAGATTGGGTCTATTACAATATCTTCCAAAATGTGGTTTTATGTGTCAAGACTCTCGGACAATGGCTTGATGATGATGTGAGTTTTTTATTGTTTTTAATTAATGCATGTTAGTTTTGGATATCTTATCTTATAAGTTTGGTTACTATATGTTTCGTTTTGATACAACTTATATTAAAGTTTTTTTTTTTTTGTTAATATCGATTGTTATTATGGTTTCATTTTCGTTCAAAGACATCAACGCTCTGTTTGTACTATATGCGTAAATTGGCTAGATACTCAAACAATATCCAATTAAGGGTTACAACAATGATTGTTGGTTTTCATGAAGTTAACCAACTTATACGGGGAATATTGTAATAACAATGGTGATAAAACTTTGTTGTTGGGCAACATTGATGTGGGCCGAGTACATTCAAGGGTTTTATATGGAGGTCAACAAACCGTGGGTTGATGTTGATTTTGTCATGTTTCCCATTCATACGACAGCCTCGGACATTGTTTTTATTGGTTTTGATGTCCATCGTAGGTGTTGTTAGAGTTTATAATTTCTTCAAAGCAGTAACAGAACATCATGCTAACAAATATAATGGATGTGCATGCGAGTTTTATATTTTCATTCTTCCGATAATATTGTCTCGTTGTGGGTTTTGGAAGAATAGATGTGATATTGATTTCAATAAGTGAACTATATCGCATAAAAAGGAGAAAATGATATTATTGATCTTGAATTTGCTGAGGGTCTACCTGAGCAAATTGATGGGTAAGTTTACATTTTCTATATTTTTTTAGTTTTCCATATATTATGATGTCTCAGATCGATTTCCATTATATCTTTTATTTTTCGTTGATTGTGGTATGTTCACTATTTCTTTTGTGGAATATATTCTCCACAAGTTGCATTTCTAGACCGCCAAATCCATTCCCAATAACTCAATACCGCAAGAAACTCAGGTGTCAATTTGTTTATTCATGCGAGGAAATGCTAAAGTAAAGCGGATATGAAGTCCGAATCCAACACCCAAAAGCAGTAATTGGTAGTGATGTCTAGTTTGTTTTCAGATCATTTTTCATTTCTGTTTTGACATTAGATACCATTTGATATGGTTATTGAATGTGAAATGATATTATAAATATTTTGATGATGGAATGATGTATTAATTTTTATCGCTTAACGATGATATTGTTTTGTTGGTTGGTTCGCTTTTTTTTTTTTTGTTTTTTTTTTATTTTTAAACAATATTGGTATTATTTTTTCTCGTTCAAGAGGGTTTACATCTTCAGATATACTGTAATAATTTTATCAATTGGTTGGTAACCATTCAATCTTAATAGCCTTATGTATAAGCATTTTATACCTCAGACGTATTTGTTTGTTATGATTTAGTTGGTTGCCAAATTTGAATGTATAGGTAACATTTTTTTTTATTGTTGTTGGTAACTAATTAATTAATACTAATAAAGAAATTATGTAAAAGCAATTAATACCAGATCATGAATTTGTTCTTTATGTTTGGGTTTCATTGGAAACAGTAATACCAAAGTTACCAACTATTGTTTGTTATTGTCATAATCATTCATTTTAAGTTAAAGAATAAATGTTATTTATATGTTTCATTCATGCCAAAATTTGATTATAATGTAACTATATTAGTTTATGTTAGTAAATAAACATTGATAATAAAGAAATTTAATGAATCTTTTTTTTTTAAATTTTTGGCCTTTTTTATTCAAACGGGTTGCAATCACCATATAAAGGTTTTTAAAGAACGCTTTTATTATTGTTATAATCAATAGTAATTGTTGGTAACCAAATTTGTATAGTAATTTAAAATTCATTTAACTAAATACTATGGGTTTTCTAATGTTTATAGTGTACCCAAGCATACAAAGAATTGTAATCATTTTTTATGCTATGCTTTAAAAACTAATAATTAACTAAAATACATAAAACAATTACAAAGCTTACAATTATAATTTTTAACACTAAGATACTTGGTCGCAACTATGAATCTAATGGTTTCAAAGTTAAATGTTAGTTCAGAGTCGTAATGTCATAAAGGTTTCTAAAGAACGCTTGTTATTGTTATAATCAATAGTAATTGTTGGTAACCAAATTGGTATAGTAATTTAAAATTCAGCTTAACTAAATACTATGGGTTTTCTAATGTTTATAGTGTACCCAAGCATACAAAGAAATGTAATCATTTTTATGCTATGCTTTAAAAAACTAATGATTAACTAATATACATAAAACAATTACAAAGCTTACAATTATATTTTTTAACACTACAAGACAGCTTGGTTGCCAACTATGAATCCAAAGGTTTTCAGCTTAAATGTTAGTGTGCAAGCAGTAACGTCATAAAGGTTTCTAAAGAACGTTTGTTATAGTTATAATCAATAGTAATTGTTGGTAACCAAATTGGTATAGTAATTTAAAATTCAGCTTAACTAAATACTATGGGTTTTCTAATGTTTATAAGGTACCCAAGAATACAAAGAAATGTAATCAATTTTTATGTTACGCTTTAAAAACTAATAATTAAATAAAATACATAAAACAATTACAAAGCTTACAATTATATTTTTTAACACTAAGACCGTTGGTTGTCAAGAATGAATTCAAAGGTTTCCAATTAAATGTTAGTGTGTAAAATGTAATGTCATAAAGAAGAATTACAACTTAATTATCCAATTATCACACGCCATTAAGAAGAAATACAACTTAATTAACCAATTATGAAATTAATCATCTTTAAATATCGTGCAATTGAAATTTGTTTTTATTACACAAGCAAAAATGATTAAAATGATTACAATATGTCCGATTACGTAATGTATGATATATCAAATTTTTCGTGGTCTCAAATTGGTGGTTTATCAGATGTTTTTCTATCAGGTCCTTTTTTTCGCATCCACGACTTATTTTGAAATGTAATTTCAGATATATGTCAGATTCACCTTTCTTTGGTCTTCCTATTGGTCTTCAGATTTGGTGGTTCGACACATATGGTCTTAATAGCTTCCGAACATCCCAAGTCTCTCTCGCCATCTAATGGCATGATGGAAGTTGAATACGGCGGTTTCACCAAAGTTTTATTTGAATAATATTCGAGCAAAAATCATAACACCAAATTCCTCTTCCAATAATAAAGAAGAAGCTAGCAGCGCAAGGCATCTCATGGTAATCGAAATTTTTAAGACGTGTACGCTTTTTGTTCCATGTCCACGATAAATTGTTTCACGTTATCATAAACAAAGTGAAAATCACTAGGTTTGATGTCTCAACCTACAATAAGATTTAATGTGTAGTCAAGATGTATAATAATATTTTTGTATATATAATTTGAAATAATGAAAGTCATATGTAATGTTGGTATCTTTATCAAACTTTTACGCCGGAAAACAAACCGCATAACTTTGTTTAATTTCATTTCGTGATGCAATTTTGTTGTAGGTACGCAGCCTAACAATTTAAAAGATGTATGACTTACCTTAAGTTTCTTTCGACTCAATGATATTAGATTGCAATTTTCTCTCAAATTGTTGTGGAAAGGGTAGTGAAAGAAGACATCGCCGATTGTTTGTTTCAGGAAATACCATCTTTGAACCATACAACGTAGTATTCAATCATTGATGCAATTGGAAGATTTCGATTTTCTTTTATTGCATTATTAATAGATTCGGCTATGTTCAAGTCATTGTTGAAAGTATCTCGCCATAAATCCCCCATGGAGCCTCGTACACTTGTCAGATGAACTTCTTCTTCCAAATATTTTCTTATTCGAGCATCAATCGATCAAGTCGATTCATGTGTATGTTGAATTCTTCAACTGTAAGCTCGCATGCCGCGCCAGATGCTTGTTTCGACTTCTTTCCTTTCTTTTTGAACCCGCTTTTTTATGTTTTTCAAAATATGGTATGTGCATGAACTGCGTGCATTGACATCGTGGAACACATCGTTAAGTCCCTTTATAATTGCTTCACGCCTATCTCAAACAATGCATTGTTCTTCTCTAACTCCACAAGCATCTCTCAAATTAATGAAAACCATGTCCGTGATAATTCATTTTCACCGCCCACAACTCCAAAAGCAATTGGTATAATGTTTCGCTTCAGATCTCGAAAGTGCTTTATATGAGAAGTGTAATTTCGTAGTCGATTCAGATGAAGGTGCCATCAATTACAATGATGGGAAAACAATGGCGCCACGCTTCAATGGATGCTCTTATCGCAAAGAAGAGATATTTGAATCGACCATTATTATCCAACCGCAAGGTCAGAATTGAACCCGAAATGAATTTTCGGTTTTGTCAATGTAAATATATGTACTACATATTGCCCATATTTGTAGTTGATAATGCTCTAAGTGTAAGACTAATGGCTTGCAAGTAATCATAAATTAATAATTTTTATAGTGTTCGGATGGTGTCTAAAATGCTTTTTAAATAGTTATATTTATCAGATATAATCGTCGCATGAAAAAAAATTATTTTTTTTTTTTTTTAATTATTATATTTATTAGCCAAACTTTAATTAATAGGTAACCAAATCATTTAATATTGGTAATTGAAATTTTAAAACATAAAAAACGGTTTCTAATCGACACCGGATTTGTTTTTTTTTAAAGATGTGCAACCAATTAAGGAATCATAGCAGTAGTCGTGTGGATTCCTCTTACTTTTTCCATTGCTTTTTCTTTCGCTTTCTCCATGCTGGGTAGAGATGGACACATTATAATCCGTCATCATATCTTCCACAATATCTCCATTGGTGTGTAAATTTTTTTGAAGTTAGTTAGTCTATGATTATGCATTCACTAACCATTTCACTATTTGTTTGTTTCTACGATCTCCAAGTAAGATGTTGATGATGAACAGTGTGTATATCATTAAACTCTCTCACCTGAACATATTTGTTTTCCGTAATTTTGATGCTCTTAGTTTCCATTTGCAACTTTCATTGTCGATGCATACCGTAACAAAGTCCCTTCCACTTGTTCTTTCTACCTCAGGTCGCCTGCTTTATTCGATCGAATGTAGCCTTTTTATTGTCAGGTTAATATTCTTTTGTCTTTGTAAGTTCGATGAATTCTTACCTCAAACTTATTCGGATCCGATATGACCTCATCACTTGTTCTTTTTTTTTTCAGGTTGTTCATCATGTTCTTTACCAACAAATTTTCAACGGCCGATGCTCAACAAAATTTGATCCAAATCGTCTCCTCAGGTTTCCAAAATTCAAGATCAAGATTCCTTCAGGCCAATCTTACCTGCTGCTTTCATCTTGCATTATATTTTCTTCTTCAATTACGACGCCAGTAAGTCCGTAGTTCCTCCAATGTGGTATTCGTAATCTATAATCGAGGATACTTGCCATGCTCAACCGATTTTTACCGATTTCCATATAGAATTTGAAAGTCGATTCATTTGTCACCTTGATCGAGGGATGTTGTCGCTAATATGAAATTTGATCGACAACTCTCGCTTTAGAAAGCATTCTAGCTTAATGCATCGCATATCAAGTTGTGCATTTCGTGAATGAACATGTCAAGGGACTAAGAGTTTGACTTCAAATTTTGATATTGGTTATCACACTCCAATGCATCTGGTCAAGTAAATTACAACCGAATCATATCCATGTTATTTTAAGAATCAAATAAAGAAATTATTACAATTATGTAAATAGTCAAGATATGAACATATAGTAATCAAATTGTCACTTTTTAGTACTAATAAATTTTCCCTACATTATTTGCATTTTCAAATTTAAGAATGCTTAGATATTCAATCAGAACCAAAATATTTTTTAAATGTCGATGATTATGAATGTTTGAATTGAAATTTTATTTATTATTTTGCAGTAACCGAATCAACAATTTTCAAGAATCAAAATAGACATTATGAAGTATTCTATGAATGTGAATTAAAATAGACATTCAAGAATCAAAATAGACATTCAAGAATCAAAATAGTCATTCGAAGTTTCCTCAAGCTATGAATGTGAATTACATTTTCCTTTTCATAATCGAAATTAATTTTACTCCTTTATTGGTTGCCAAATCATCAATTTTATTAGTCAGATACTACTACTTTATTAGTTTCCAAATCAACTTTACATAGTTACCAAAATATATATTATTAGTATCAATAATATTTTGGAAAAATTTGTTTTCAACTCATCGTAATTAAATTTTTAAAAGTTATGAAATTGGTATCAACTCTTACTTTTTCCATAATCAACTTTATGATTATGAATGTATATTAGTAGTAGTTAGTATATGTAAATCACATAGTAATCAATTATAACTTTTTAGTAATAATTATTTTTTTACACAATGTTTCAGATTGTCAACTTTAAAGAATGAATGTATATACATATGTAACCAAATTATTATATGAATGATGCCAGATTATGAATGTTTAAATTTTTAAATTATTATTAGTTGAGTGAATCAACAATATTCGGGCTTCCAAAATGTATATAAGTAAGATCTATGCATATGTAATCGACTGCTTTCATTCATTTTATAAAGAAAACACAAATTATGGTTCGTGGGAGGTTAAATACTAAAGAATGAATATTAAAATTTGAACCATTTATTGAACATTTCATTTACCTTTAGTAATCTAAATTAATAATATTTTTTATTGGTTTCAAATCAACATGTTATAAGAACCAAAATATTTTATGAATTATTCCAGATTATGCATGCTTATATTTTAAAAAAAAAAATAGTATTATTTAAAAAGTAATAAAATTATTCTTATTTTCCATGTGTCTAACTTAACAATTTTAAGTAACCAAAATAGAAATATTTAGTATATATACATATGTAAAAAAGATGTCTTAAGTCAATTTATAAACAAAACAAAAATAATGTTTTTGGCAGAGGATAAGTTATAAAGAATGAACATTTACATTCAAACTAAATTGTATTTAATTATGCATGCGCTTAAAGTAACCAAATATATATTTTAATGTTGCTAATATATTAAATGAATTCTTCAATCAATGAATGAAAATACATTTCCTTTCCAAACCGATATTAATAATATTACTTTTATGGGTTTCCAAATCAACATTTTATAGTTTCCAAAATATATATTAATAGTATCAATATTTTCGCAAAATTTTATGTTCATTCATTTTATTAAATTTTGAAAAGATATGATTTTTTGTATGGTTAATCATGAAATATTGTTTACTTTAATCAAAGTAACCAAACCTTGATATTAATATCCCCAAACTTCAATTTTGTAAAATAATACGCACTTTGAATGAAGATGCAGATTTAGTTTGATTTTCGTAATATAATTTTTCCTTTCGTTCAAAAAATATCTTGAAATCGCTTATTTATTCTAATGTGATGTCTTGATGCTTTCGCTCGCTTTTCGCTTTTTGCTTTCGATTTCGATTTCGATTTCTATATTTATCATAAACCTTCTTCTCGCAAGCTTCTTCAATGGATGCTCTGCTTTTTTTTTTTTTTTTTTTCATTCGGAATTTTGGGTAATTTGGTGACGTGATTTGGTGAGTATTCCGTTTAGTTGGTGAAGTAATCACAAAATAGGTGGAGTAGTTTTCTCCTTAAAATTAGGGATTTTTTTTTGCAAATTAGTCTTTTGATATATGTGTGGCTATTTTGAAAAGTAAAATTGTTTTCATGAATTATTTTTGAGCATTATTATTCATTATTTCACCGTTATTAAAATTATTTAATTGATTATAATCTCCATATATCATATTAGGATGAATTACTTTATATTACATCAAAGGTCCAATACATAAATATACAACAAATAGAAAGAATTATGTTAAAAGTCAAGATCAACCAAATAATTACAAAAAGGTGTAATTAGGACACATATTACAAAAATAGTACATATATATAGTTCACAATCCCATATAATCCAGAAAATTTGATCACAACCCGCCGCAATTAGATTATGCCAAATCTAGTCGCTATCCCGCTATTGCCTCTAGCCACCGCCTTCTTACTCCTCGGAACCCTAATTCTTCATATTAGTAATCTTGTTGTCTCTTCTTCGCTTTAGCTTCTATTGTCTTGTTAGAAAAAAATCTTTTAGAGGAATACAGACCTTTATTGCCCAAATATATATATATAGAATACGTTGAATGAAGGAGAAGGATGATGACTAACTGCAGTTGTTATAGATGAGGAGAGAGAGAAAAAACCATGTGTATAACTAATAATCCTAATTGCACTAGTATTGTAAATAAATATAGAAATGTATTAGTTGTGTAAAGATTTTATGAGGACACTATTGTTATAATTATTTTTAAAATATAATAGAATATATAATTCATCCTTGATAATATTAATATCAAAATATAATAAGATAAATATGGAATTATTTTGGTTGCTCTCGAGTTAATTTGACAGTCTAATTTTTATAACTCGGTAGTTCAAAAGTTGTTTTTTTACTTAACTATTATAGTTTCCTTTTTTTAAGATTCCCAAAAAGTTTTTATAATTCTCCTATTTACCCAACAATACTCGAAAAACTCCACAAAATACCTGATTTTTACTCCATATAATTTATCTATATCTATATATAAGTTTTAATGTGATAATTTATAAATAACCTTTAAATCAAATGAATAAAAGCTGTAAATATATATATTTTTCAAATGCCAACATAACACGTGTATTAAAATGTTACTGATTGTTTCATTCCAATCACACATGATTCACAAATATTTTTGACTTAATGCTCAATCAAAAATGAAAAAACTAACAGAGAATAATGTGTACATGATGTTTTGCACAGAAAATAAAATAAATAATAAATCGTTTCTAAATTTAGCCTGAGGTATCAAACTCGTAATATATAACATGACTGTAACAAAAGTATTTTATTTAATGGTAATTTTGTCTTTTATTAATAATAATTTTGGGTGACTTTATTTTCATAGTGAGCGTAATTTTGTAAAATAAGTAAACACAATATATTTTGGCTGTATTTATTCAATCAACTAATATTTTCTTGGTAATTTTTATTTTAAATATCACTAGTAAAAACATTACGAAGAAAATACATATGTTTTAATAATAATTTTTAGTATGAAAATTTAATTATAAACAACTCTAAATATGTTGTTATAGACAAACTTTAAATCAGCAGAACAAATAAAGTTGTTTTAGGCGGGAAGAAAAACATCAAATTTTTTTTGTGGGAAACAAATTAATTAAGCTCAAAATTGACGAAGTGAGTCGACCCTAGTGGCCCGGTGCCGTTCTCAATAACTTCCACCACGAAGCTGCCAACGTCAACCTCGCCTGCTCGATCATACTCTTTTAATTTATTAAAAATACTTAGTTATCTTCAATTCAAAGTCCAAACCTGGACCTGTACGAGGTATCGTTGCTTGATATTACCTTTTCTTTTTGAATTTCCTATTGTGTCTTAATCTTACAACCATATTGGCCGGCCGGAAATTTTTGGTATGATTTCATTGTTTTCGAATATTTATTTGTACAAGAAAGTTTTTAGATGAGTATTCTAGATTGTTGGTTTTAGTGGATTTTATGGTTGAGATACATGTTAATCTTGATCTGGGTTTTCAAATGCTAGTGATTGTATTTGTATGTGTCTGGGAGCTTGTTTAATTGGAAATTTTTGTATAAACAACTTTATTGCAGTTGCAGAATGTTAATGAATCCTTGACTTAAATATTTAGTTGTAGACTAGAAAGGATTAATGTCCGTTTTCAATCATCGAATACAACAATATGGGAATAAGGAGGATATTCAGAAGACAAACCGACTAGACATGCCAACTTAAACCCAAGTTAATCAGCCAAGTATCATGTGATTCTTTCTCATTTTGACCTAGAAACCGCCACTCAACACCCTAACAGCATTCCCTTGTACATTGGGCTTCTGGCTTTATCTGAATGACCCAGCTCCTGCTACGATATTTGCACATTTAGATGTTATTATTGTACTATCAAGAGGATTAGATGTTCGAACCTCACCCTATTCAGGTCATAATGTCTTTCTACCATATGACAACTAAGAATTCGGCAAATAAACATTAAATTTTATATTTTATTTTTTTTGGTCTCACTACTGATTTAATGAACATATGTGATGTATTTAATTTTACAGTAATCGGTGGTCTGCCATCTTGTTTCCCCTTTTTTCTCGTCCTTCATCTTTGAGTACTTCCATCATTCTTTCTTCTTTTCTTTTTGAGCATGATATAAAATTATTTTCTAGGTATCAGAACCAACAGCTGGACCATTGGAATGGATGCTGATACTCTTGTTGAATCTGTTCCTATTGGAGATGGCAATGCTGGTGGGCATGAGGAGGATGCGAATAACAATAACATAGTTGAAAGGATTTCATCTGGTGGAGAAATGATGCGAGATATAGAAAGTACTGGGGAGGTTCTTACAAGAATCGAACTGGATTTAGCATGTTCTTCTGAAAAGTTAGTTAATCTGACCATTCTCATGATGCATGTGGCAACTAAGGAAAGTGAACTTGAGGCATTCATTTCAGATGAAGAGTACATTTTGAAGTATCCTGGCGAGAAGGCGCTGGAATTCGATCTCTTATCTGGAGTTCTGGATTCAGCGGTGAATCAGCTAGATAATTTTATGTCCACACTTCAAGCAGAGATTGTTGATGCCCGTGAAATTATATCTTCATATGAGGAGAAGCTTTGAAGGGAATGGAAGAAATGTTGCATGATTCTGAAGAATCTTTGAAGCAATCAGTAGAGCAGGTCAAAGAAATAAAGGAGCAATCTTCCAACTTCCAGAGGATCTTATTGAAATTTAGTGGAGAAGAAACTCGTAAGTTATTGTGTTAAAAAGTTATTTGTGCTAATTACTTATAAAGAAAGAAATTGATTGTGTAACTATATTTTGTTGGGATGACTATAATTGCCAGTGTCTGTGTTTTTATATAGTGTGAATCACTGTACAAGCAGTAGGGTAACTAGATGCTTTCAGTTTAACATACAGCAGGTTACATACCTACTTACTGCAGGTCTATAGGGGTCCTAGAGGACCAAATTTGTAGAGAAGTGGACTGGTCATAAAATTCTTTTCCTTTCGTTTTTGCACAAGGAACTAAAAAGTGGTTTAACAGTTTCATTCTGATGCATGCATGTTGACAGTGAAAGACCACAGGGATGTGGAGCTTGTAGAAAATGGTGATTTTTCAAACCGGAACTCAAAGATAAAGATGCAGACTGCTGAACAGCAAAGACATGTTCTGAGGATGCTGGAGAAATCTTTGGCAAGTGAGTTAGATCTTGAGAAAAGGGTAGCTGAATCAAGTGAAATTGAAGAATATTTGAAGCTAAGGTTGCACTCTTCAGAACATGAAATTTTCTGCATGGAGGATGAAGCTGTTGTCACTTGGGAAAGGTTGTTTGAGGGAGAAAACACTGCACAGGTCCTATGGGAATTTCGAAAGAACTATTGGGTAGACTCCAGATATTTCAATTTAACTTGAATTGTTCAACTATGCGAGAAGGGGACCTGAGATCAATGCTTCAAGATTCCATTGAACAATTTAAAGGCAAAGATACTACTTTGCAGAAGTTTGAAAGCAGCAACACAGAACTTAATGAGTTTCTGTTATCACAGACAAACACCTTAAAAGCCAGTCTCATAGAAGCAGAAGATAAGTTAGTCGTCGTTGAGTTCGAGGCCTTCACTTTGAGGGAAACATTGCATTTTCTTGAGAAGCAACTGAAAGAATATAACTTTCAGCTAATGAATGCAAAGACCTCTGGAGATGGAAATCAGGATTTATTGTCTCAAATTCATGAAATGAGCATCGTACAAGATCTTAACAAAAAAATATCTAAAGCAGAAAGCAGAGCTGATAGTGCAGAGGCCAGATGTAAATTGTTAATAGAGAATAATATGGAACTGAATGAAGAGTTGAATTTACTTAAAGGTAGTGGGAATACCTCTGATAGGGTGGATGCACTACAAAGGCAGTTGAGGGAATCTGAGATTCTGCTACAACATGTTGTGGCATCTACTGAAGCGAGTCAGGAGAAGCAAAGCATGTTAGATTCTACTATAAAGGATATGGAAAATTTGATTGAGGATTTGAAGTTAAAGGTTTTAAAAGCGGAAAAGCTAGCCGAGAGTGCAGAAGATAAGTGTATTACACTGTCAGAATCGAATTCAGACCTTAATGAAGAACTCTGTTTTCTAAGGGGTAGAATGGATTGCTTGAAGGCGTCTTTGCATCAAGCTGAAGAAACAAAAAAGGCAACTAGAAAGGACATCAGAATTCAAACTAAATTAATAACAGATCTGGTCATGCAACTGGCCCTTGAAAGAGAGCGTCTTCAGAAGCAGGTACTATGTTTGTAGGATTCAAATTATTTATTTATTTATTAATGGTGGTGAACCTACAGCCACTACCTAAATTGTGCATTGGTCAAACCACCCGGTGCATGCAGTACCCCAACAACAATGCATGCCGGGTGATCCCATAGTAAGCTGTGAGTGAGTGACCCCAAGGAGATCACTACTTTTCTGCTACCTGTATGGAACCCATGATCAATGCCTTGAAAGGCATTTATAGTTCCGTATTGTTAAAACAATATGCCTTATGTTAAATGTTGGTCTAAGTTTTGTACTGAATCTTATTGGGTGAACAGGCAACTTTAAGTTGCCAAATTACATATTGCGGTTTTGAAGGCATGTCAATTGAAGATAATACAAGGAAATCTTAACTTGGTTGACAATATTTATTTGCTTTCTTCAACTGAAGTTGCTATTTTTATGTTGTATGCAGATATCTTCACTAACAAAGGAGAATAAGATATTGGTGTAGCAATTACACCAAAAAATCAGCAGCCCTGTAAATATAAGCCATAATACGAACAGAGAGAAGCATCATTTGACTACTGCAATTTCCACAAGAGAAAGTAATGACGTGACTGAGTTCTCAAGTACCGCTACAAAGGTCAGAGCTTAATATTAGTTTGTTGATTTTACAACCACTATTTATTATATATTCACACTGGATATGTTGTGTTGGCTCACTCAGACCGTTGTTGAAGAAATGCCTTCTTTATGCGATACATCTGGACAATATTCTACAGTCTCCTAAGCCTTCACTTTGACTGATAATTTGTATGTAATAGAAATATTTGGGATAAAGGTGTCCCTGAAACCAAGAGGGACCCATACTTCTAAAATGACCCAACTGTTTAATATTGATTTTTTTTTTTTGTCAAAGTGAACCAAAATAAGATCATAAGTTTTTTTCTGTTCCAACTTCCATGCTCAGTATTTTCTTTCTAGTTTATATGTGCATAATCACTTAACTCCTATCATGACGTCTGTTCTCTCTATTTGTTACATGTTCCTTGGTGGTAGTGCAGAATCATACATGCCTTAAAATAATACTACGACTTACCTGTAATTTTGGGTTGCAGTTACGAGATTAAGTTTGTTGGTCTTTGGCCTGTTTGATGTCTTTGTCCTTTACTATCTGATCATGCGTGCCAAGGCTTGCTTATATGGTTTATTGTGTTCTTTATTGTCAAAAAAGATTCTCTCTTTCTTAATTAATTTCAAATCCAACCTTAAAACGCAATGCTCTTAATTTTTTTAAAATTTCAATTTGTTTACCATTGTGCTGAAAAATATCAGTGTGTGATGTTAACAAAAGATGTCATTTTTGTTTCCCTTTTTGTCATTTCAGTCGGACACAAGGCCAGAAAATGTTTCTATGGGGCTTGGTGATACAACATCACAGCTTGAAAATGTGAGAAATATAGATGCAAGGCAGCTTAATATTAAGTATGTTTTCATGGCAATCCTTGTGTTAGTCATCTCAGTATTTGCAGCTTCTGTAATTCAATCGTGGATTCTAGCAGTGTGGTTCTTACCATAGGACTTGTGGAGTTCATGCTCTTCACTAGTAGAGAGACATCTGTACCTACTCTTACATTTATTAGGAATCATATTGAGTTTTCTGGTGGGTTTTTTTTTTTCAACAGAGTTCACAGTACTCCATTTTTGTGGGAGGATATTTGGGAAAGGTGGGGAGTGGGGAATAGAGATTATTGCCTCAATCATTTCACGGCTGAAAATGTCTCATCTTTTTATGACTTTAGCAGAGATCAGCTGAGAGAAATATAAAAATACAACCACATAGCAACTTAAATTCACCGGCCTTCTGCATTCTAGTTTCAAGAAAGACAAATATGATTAACATGGTTTACTCCTCAAAAACATGAGGTAATCCTTGTTAACAAGGATAAACATGAAACAATATATATATATATATATATATATATATATATATATATATATATATATATATATTCTTAAAGCTTGTAAATAGACCATTCTTGAGGAACACAAGAAACTAGTTTTAATTACAACAATTTTAGTTGTTTTTATGAGTTGCATATCTTATCAATTTTGAATTTTAGATTTTCCCCAACCGTATTTTGTGCAAGGGAGGAAGGTGCAAAATAGTGTGAAAATGAATATTTGCAATCTTCTCTAAGGGTAGAAAAAGCAATCCAAATCTTCCTTTCTAAATATTTTGGTGCAAATAATGATTTTATTCATATCATGATGGCAAGAGATTTAAGGTTTGAAACCTCATTATGCTAATTCATTGTCAAGACATTGGATAAAGACGCTAGAAAGCAATTGAAAGGAGGAGGAGAAAAGACTGGAAAAAAACAAAACCTCCCAATAGGCATTGAAGCACCAAGGGTTTGCCGTGTCTGCAGAAGAGGGTGCATATCACCCCTCTCTAGTTTGAATTACTGAAATTAGGTTATAGGTCCATCATTTAATTACACTCATTATATATGACAAAATAGTTGTCACTCCAAAAATCTGGTACAAAATGTTATAGCTTTTTTGTTCAACCACAATTTTATCTCCAATAAAACTTGACAAAATACTCATAGAATTACAAGTGCCTCTGGAAAGACTTGGACAATATCTTAATACACCACTAATCAATAATTTAAAAAGATATTATTAATCGAACTAGCTAGACGAAGCCAAATAGTAGCTAGACTGGGCAAGTATGCGCATAATCAATTATTAGGAGGAGGAACATGCAAGATGATGACCAGTTAACGACAAATCAACTTCCCCATTTAGTTTTTTTATATATATAATCGAATGCCAATGTCAGTGGATCAAGACCTTGATACGAGAGTACGTAAGCCATAATATAACAATGAGTGCAACCTTTTTTTACATTAAAAAAAATGCACCACACACAAGACTAAATCATTTTAACATATAAATAACACAATCATATATAATACACCTCCTGGTTTAGTAGTAGTGTAAACCAGCCCAGGTGTTTTATAGTCGTATGAGGAGAAGTGGGAAACAAGATGTTGGCTGATGATCATGAGCTTATCCTCTCTTAACCAATCTCCAAATAGAAATTTTTTATTTTAAAATTCTTAAGGAAAGGCGACAAATGTATCCATTCGATTAACCTTCAACTTGTTATTATATACTAGAAGAAGATAACGAACTAGTGTTAGTTTCTAAAAGTGTTGCAAGGAAATGAATGATACCTGTGGCCAACTAGGAGACGAAAATAATTAGTAAAGAACAAAGGCATGTACATATCAACCATAAAACAAACAAATTAAACCCCACAAATTATTAAAACATTTTCTTTAGTCCCGGCCCCTTTTAATAGTTTGTGGTAAGAAGAAGATGATTACAAAGGGCACAATGTGTGTGTGTGTGGATGTGAAAGAAATATATAAATCCCAACCTAAAAAAGCAAAGCTAGATTGGGTTGAACATGACATGATTCATGTATGGAAATTATGTAGCCGCATTACCATGGAAGAGCAATTTATTATAGGTTTCTTCAGTGGGGTACACTAATGGGTCACATATTGGCATGAATGACGGTAGCACCTGAGAAAAGGTTTCTTCTCCTTACTCCATTGGAGAAAGAGTTTGGGTCCTTTTGAATACACAGCCCTGACGACCCCACCCCACAAATTACTATACAAAATTTTTATGTGAACATGAAAATTGGACACGAGTGTATATGAATTTCACCTATTTATATTTTAACCAAATGAAGAGATGAAATTCAAATATACTCGTGTCTACCTTATTTTGTTTCATATACGGTAAGAAATATTCCAATTGGATACTGAAATGCGGCCGATGTTAAATCAAGAGTCCGTGCGCGACCCATTCCGTTTGTTTAGGGCAGTGTCCCTATCTACTCAGATTCCCAGTCAATTTTCCCGGATCATCCCTTGGCTTCTTATGATTGATGAAGGGTATCATGGGTAAAAGCCAGGAGAAATGGAACTTTTGGAAGTGGTTAGTATGAAGTTCATTTTTGGATAAGTTTGTCAATTGACCAATATAATACTGACACACATACGAGGTTCTATGTGTCATCATTTTATTGACCAATTAACTAACTTACCCAAAAATTAACTCCATACTATCCGGATCTAAAACTTTTATAAGTTGCAAGTACTTTTATTTTTTTTCCTTACCATAATACCCTTACTAATCCACATATTTATGAATTTAAGGGTGGTCCCTTGACCACCTTGCCCCCTTGTAGATATATATATTCACAAGTATATGTAGTAGATATTAAAGAAAATCAAAAGCTAATTTGTAGATGTTTAGGCATTTAAACCCTAGTACTCAAGTGCTGCTTTCTCCAATAAAAAAAGTGATTTTTTTTTTTCAAAGAAAAGTTATCCTAGTCGGTTGAAATAAAGCTTCAAACGTAAAAGTAGGTCCTGTTGGAAACTTAGCATCCTTCTTGGAAACTTAAATGTAGTCTTTCAAGCTTAATAAACTATTAAGCTGAAAGTATTATTCAAGACCAACTAAGAGGAAAGAAAAGGTACTAGAACATGTACCCAAAGTGGTTCAAAACCTATTAGAAACATAAATTAGAGAGCCAATCAGACTTTCTTTAATACTCCTAAATTAAATGTCTACTTATTAATAATCTACTCCCTCCGTTCTTAAAAAATTATCGTTTTAAAAGAAAAAAATTTATTTCAAAAAGTTTATCGTTTACAACTTTCGAGGAGAATAAATTATTTACTTTCCTATATTACCCATACCTTCTCTCATTGTCCCAAGAAATTGTCTCTCTTATATTAATAGTTTTCAACTTCCCATAAAGAGGTAGTGATGAAATTTCAAACAATTTTTTGTTGGTAAATGATACTTTCTTAATCCATGTGCCAAAACCTTAAACGACAATCTTTTAGGAACGGAGGGAGTATTTTTTATAATAATTTGTCTATAATACCCTTAATATTAATAATCATATTTTTATTCTTTATGCATATTTATAGAACATCACTAGTCATGTATAAAAAACTATGCAATTAAATGATAATTTAAATATGGCTAATTTTATCATTTTATTCCCCTCGCAAAAAGTCAACTACAACTTTTATCTGAGACGGAGATAGTAGTATATAGATTATCCTTGTAAAAAAATGTAGATCCATAATGTTATTATATTATCATAGCGTAATCTAATCGTCTTTAAAAAGCCGAGCTTTGCCTAACACCAAAAAAAATGAAAATGGTCGCGTCCCATATATACTTCTCGATGAACATGGAATATTAAGTCCTTTCAAACTGAAAACAAAAGAGAGAGGGGGCGGTGGAAATATCTTATTAATCAGACCTGGAACTTTAGGTTCAGAGGATACGATTAGATCCCTTCACTCAACCACAAGTCGCACCGAGTTGAAAGTGATCCATGCCGCAGTGGCATGTGGAAAGCTTAACATTATGTTTGCTGAATCCCCATGTTTGACATATCAACTGAATAATAAAGAACTGAGTTAGCCAATTACTTCATAAGATTTCGACCCAAACAACATAAAGAAAAGGTTTAATTGTGTTTGGAAACTTTGACAAAATCAATGATAAAATTCAGTGATTTAAGAACGGAAATAATATTTTCACAAAGTTCTCCCCCACACATGTATAGTAAGTGGATCCCACAATGATGTAAGAGATGTTTTATGAAAATATCAAATATCTCTGGTAAAAATAAGAATTCCCATAATGCACAATCAATTAGCTAGTGTCATCAACGGTTAACTTTCAGCTACATATAAATATTTGGGTAACATAGTGATCTCAACTTGTTGCCAGAAATAATAAGAAAAGGACCAACAATAGGATCTAAAAGTAATGTATCTATACAGGTACACAAGACAAAAGGACATAACAATCTATGTATACAACTACATTAGCCGCACCTCTAAACTCTAATACTTTATTTGCAGACTTCTTTATTGAAAAACATTTAAAAAAAACACAAAAACAAAAAAATATAATGAGAACACAGAAAGAACAACTTAAAGACAAGAAAAGGAAGAGGAGCCAAATCTGTCTAATGGTATTGTTGACCATCCAGTCCACTCAACTTGACCCAACAAGAAGAAGGGAGAGAACATTTGCCACCATAGAGTCCTGCTTCTGGCTGCATTATAAAGTTCTTTTCATTAGTGGGAGACTGCATTTCAAAGTACATCCATATCTCCTCCCTCCTAATCCCCACCATCATATTAACAAGTTTTTTTCCCCAATTCCTGAACAGTAGTTAGTTTTGTGGTCAGAACAAAACCTAATCTATACGATCAAACTAAACAGACTTATCTGATCTAGCTCTCCATAAAGCTTTACTAACACATACGTGGCTTAACTCAAAGAACAACTATTGAGACATGGAAAAATAAATGAGTTTCAACACTACTAGATTATCTCAACCTTCAGGATTAAGAAATTATTGCAACAAATATCCCATTCCATAATGTAAAAGATTTCTTGCTTTAAACAAAGCACTAAAAATTTAGACCCTATTCTTTCTTATAAAGTATATTCTTCAACTTTTTCCTTTCTTTTAAAGCTCTTTACTTGCTCATCTTCTTAGCAATTGTCTTACAAAAGAAGAAAACAGTTTTATATTATATCCTAGAGATAAATTTCCATGTGAAACTAATAGTCTATTTGTGAATTGTGAGAAACATCAAACATCTTTAGATCACAATTGGCCACCCAACCAGAAATTGACTAACTAATTTCTCTACAATTTCATTATCTAATTCAACAATGCAGTTAGTGATCATGCATTCTGCTGAGAATCACTAAACAGGTCTGTTCTTTTTCATATGTGACACAGTTTTTTTACGACCTAAAGAACGGATGCAGTTTCAGATTTCCCTATAGTTTGCGGCATTTATTCTTTGCCTTCTCAACACCACATCAGAAGAAAGAAGTCTGTTTCATTGAATTCAAGCACATCCTAATAAAGTGACACTGTATCTTGGTAAAATATCTCATCAAAACTTTACTCCAACTTTACCACTTGCCAATCAGTGGAAAATGCTACTGTCATTTTTCCAGAGAAGGGTGTGGAAATGTAGCCATTAGCATGTTATTCATATTTTAATGCAACGATGACTAAGAAACCCCTCCCTACCATGATGTTGCAATATGGTGCCTAACAGTGTAAGAGATGTGATTTCTATTAATCATAATATTATAAAGAGAGATCAAGTATACTATAACTTATTTGGTTGGGGTCTCATCAAAGTAATTATGGAGTCGTCAATTTCTTATACAATCTTTTCCACTAATAGAAAAGACTTGCCTTCTCCAACCTCCTTCCTCCTATGCCTTTACGTCACCATGCGTTGTTGAAAAGAACATCTAACAGTAAAACAATCTTAATTGGCTTGGCTCTGCAAACATCGCTTTTAAGATTAATTTCTCCAACCTCATTTCCTTTTATTTTCTTTTCTCTTCCAAAAAGTATTCTCTCATTTAAAGAACTATACTTCCCAATATGAACTCCCTATCTCTCTCTCATGCAGCCACTATTTGATCTGAAAATTAATCCAGTACAACTCATTTTCACCATGTATGAACGAATGATACTGATAATCTCTCTCTCTGCCTCTCTTATCTGCAGCATTGTTTATTCCCATAATTTATCGACCATAAAACTTATTTTTCTCAAGTAAGCACAAGTGCCATTGATAATGTCTCATTGCAAGCATGTGGCATCTAACCATTACATGACCATAAAGGACAAAAGAACACCTATATCTAGACTTATGTGTTATGTTTACCTGTGTACATATATGCTATGCTGCATAAGTACATGCCGACTGACATCATATTGCAATGGTCTGATCTTTAAAAAGCCCCACTGTTAATCTGAATTGATAAAGTGGGGGACGCTTTTACCATTTCCATCCTATAAAACACCTCCTCACCTCAAGTTTTCCTCCGCCTTCCAATCTAACTTCTTCTACTATACCTTCCCTCAAAAAATCTATTCCCTGCAACCATGCAGTCTAGTGAGGTCACTGAACTTCATTATCTAGCTCCACCTAATCCAACTTCATACCCTGCTCATTTTGGTTTCACCCAGAACAATACACACACATTTGAGTTTAGCAGACTCTCCAACCCATTATATCGTCCTCAGATAAATACTCAAGTTCAAGAATTCAATCCACAACTAACATGTTTCAGCAGTAACTCAACTTCTGATGAAGCAGATGAGCAACAACTAAGTCTCATCAGTGACAGGAAGCAGAGGAGAATGATATCCAACAGAGAGTCTGCACGTCGATCACGTATGCGCAAGCAAAAGCACCTGGATGAACTTTGGTCACAGGTAGTTTGGCTCAGAAATGAAAATCACCAACTCATAGACAAACTAAACAACGTTTCTGAGCGCCATGATCAGGTCCTTCAAGAGAATGCCCAACTTAAAGAAGAGACGTCAGAACTTCATCAAATGCTCACTGATATGCAGCTCAATAGTCCCTACCATACTTTGGCATCCTGGACGATGTCCCTTGCAACACAGCTTATCTCAGAACCGAATCCTCAAACCAGTCCACCATAAGTTCCACAGACTTGCTTCATTGAGAAGAGTCTTATTTATTTTCCTCTGTCTACTATGGTCTATCCTGGATATTTAAGTCAATCAGGATTTTCCTTCACTTTGAGCTGTACAAGATTCAAGAGAAACTAGTGCAATAAATCTTTTGGTTACAGCAATTCAATCTTAATTTATGTTGTCATCTTTTTAAGCTTTAGGTGTTTGTAGCTATAGGTATTTGAAATAAAGTCCTTTCACCAACTCGGCCAAACCCTTTTACTTAATATACAAATTATAAATGAATCACTGAGACACAGAGGATGATATGCATGCTGACCATCAGATCTCACCATAGTATCCCTATTTCATGGTTTTTCTGCAGAAAACCCTACAATCTACATCCTGACAATAGAGAAATCGATTGATTCACTATTGTCATTCATATACACCGACTGACTGACTGACTGACTGACTGACTATGAGAATTTAATACTAGTGGATAGCAGGATTGTGACAATTTACATGCCATTCATTGAACATATGTTTGGAGTTTGGACAAAAATGCCCTTACTTTAATGAGTTGTTGCAATTTTGTTAGCGCTTGTGTAAATTTTATCACACTGACAGTGTATAGAAACATAGAATGTATATTAAATATTATCAAAAGGGAATTGCTAACACAATATTATATAATATTGTTATCATGGAAAATAGTAATTCAGTCTAGGTGAAGTATATCAGTAAGATATATTAGTGGCTGTTGTATGTGAGATAGAGGTGAACAGGATAACAAGTTTAAAACATGGTAGGTGCAATTTGGTTTATAATACAAAAACTGCCATAAAAAAAAAAAAAACAATACAACCCGAACCACTACTGTTCCTAGATTTTTGTGTGAACCTCAGTGGTTTGGTTCAGCAAAGAGTGTCATTTCATCCATATTAGATTGCTCCAACAGAAGACAACAAGTTGCCACTACTCTCTACTGGGATAGACAATGAGGTGAATAAGATGTCAGAAAGAGATACCATTTCTGCACAAATTGTCAGCCATGAGATTGAACACAGCCCTCATCCCTACCATTGAATGCAATCGCAACACTTCGTCACTACAATCAGACAGCTTCAGCAGATGTCCAATAGACTTTACCAGTTAAGTTAGCAAAAACTCCATCATTTCCTTTCTATTATTCTTTAGTATATAGTCCAATACTCCAACATAATTAATAAACTTGACGGCAGACAATCTATACTTGTCTGATGATTGTGCACACTTATCTTTTCTTTGTAGACACAAATAATATATATGTTGTGGCAATTATAGGTAATACATTTTGATGCCTACACACTTAGAATATGCATCAGAGGTTATCGTGTTAAACAGTTCATGAAGATGTCAGCACCATAACCAATGCAATTCTTATTATCTACCTGCATAAAATATTATCATAAGCAAAGTCCTCTACATGTATGAGTTCTTCAAGATGTCAGCAAGACAGCAACATAACCAATGTCAATCTTATTTTGATGTTTTTGACTATTTCCCCAAACATTTTCTCATCCACAAATTTCTAGATATAATCAAACCACCCTCTTACTGTGATACTGCAATGCATAAATGCACTAGAAATTATCTATTATTAATTTAGTTTGTTTTGTGTTAAAACAAGATGGCATGGAAACACAAAAACTTATTCAATCACCATATTCTAACATAGCAAAACTGGAAAACTATTGTAATTTGATAAACATTTCCATCAACTCAAGTAATTAGAGTTACATTGAATGTTATAAATTCTCATTAAACGCTAGGGTTATAATCGATCATGTTTTGTACTACAATTTAGGAGTATTTAATTCGAGTTTATACCTTGGAGTAGGAGGGGAATGGAAATAATCATAAGAATTTCAAAAGTGGAAGCCCTTCGCGTGAGTCTCCTGCAGTCTATTCATGGATTCGCTTCATCAGCGGAATAATGTTTTGTACAGACAACGACTTTCGCGCGGTTGGCGTCCTAAATAGTATAGTATTACCCCTTTTACTATTTTAAAATTTTCCTAAACCAACCAACATTAATGCTCTGTTTTTGAGTTTTAAAATGGACAAAAAAGAAAAGAAATGAACGGAAAATTTAAGTTTTCTTTCCAATTCTTATGTTTCTGAGTTTTTTAATAAACGGAAAAGAAAAGAAATGGATAGAAAACTTAACCACTTTTTATCGCTAAAGTTTTTTTCGTCCAAAATCGACGTGATTTGGATGGAAAAGAAATTAGAATAAGTAATATTTTTATAATTCTCATATTATCCTCAACTTTTAATATAATAAATTTTAAATTACAACTCATGTCCTCAATTTTAAATTTTCTATCCTTTTTCATTAAAACTTCGAAGAAGCAGAAAGAAAAAACTTTAAGTTTTCTATTTTTTTCTTTTCTGTTCTAATTTAAGTTTTCTATTCTTTTCTTTTCTGTTCAAAACTCAGAAACAGAGTGTAAAAGAGTTTAATAATAAGAAACTCATACATCCACAAACATGAAAATTATTAATACTCACTTCGTCACTATTTAAATGACGTTTTAGAGATGGACACAAGAATTAAGATAATGATTGAAAATTATTAAATATAGTACTCAATTATATATAATACCTTTAAATCATTAATTTATCATAGCACAAGAGTTTAAATTACTAAAAAAAATAGGTAGTGTAATGAGGGGTAATTTTAGAAAAATTATCATTAATTCTCCTAAATTTGAACAAATGTCAATTAATTAGGGATAAATAAAAAACTTTAAAACGTCATTTAAATAGGGACGGAGAGAGTAGATGATATAGATTTTCATCGTTGTTATAAACACTTTTCCACATTAATATTTTCACAATACTTTACGTTATAAAGTCTAATAGATCAACACCTTTAACTAAGGTTTAACAATGAAATTTTGCCATTTGTATTGAAGTTAATTCACAATTATAAATAATTAGGAATAACGTCATATTGCGTCTCCACGCTTTAAGCTAATTGTCATTAATGGAAGAAAGTTAAAATCCTCTCTTCTAGCAAATGGTAAAATAATATATAATTCTTATTATTTTTTTATTGAAAACATAAAAGTATACATAGTTAATAATTTACAAGTGCAAGTAGACGTAAAAGAGAATATAAGAAATTGCAAAACAAAATATTATTAAAATTGACCACATTGTAGGTGGTTTATTATTTGTCTTGCTGAAAATATGGAATATTTTCATACAAACTAAGCATTTGTTTGATTAGTACGGAATGGTTGATCCATTCAGTGCATTTGTTTTGAATAAAAATTGTTTGAATGACTGAATCGGTTAACCATTCATATGATTTGGACTGAATGGGTAAGTCTAATTTTTTTGGCTAAATGAGAGTTGAATAATATTTTTTTTATAATATTAATTATTATATTAAATAAATTTATAATAATTTAAAAATTTTTCAGATTGATAAAATAATAAAAAAAAAGGGTCATGGTCATATAAAGGATAGAAAAAGGTAGCTGTTTTAGCTAGCTAGCTAGTTCTAGAATACAGATGAGCCCTGCCCATTCCTGGAGCTGTAGAAAAGTGTGAAATTATTATTATTTTTAATTCATTTATTTGTCATACTTCTGAATCTGTATTGATATCACTATAAAACCCATAGCCTTTTTACTTCTTTCTTTTTTGCTTGAAGATTACAGAGGACCGAAATGGGTATTGGGTCTAATCATCTTATGATGATGGATGGGTTCTTGACAAATTGTTTAGGCTCCGTTTGGAACTTGGAAAATGCGTATCTTATCCTTGAATTAAATGGAGCCTTATGAAAAAAAGAAGAAAACCTCTCCTAATTAATGAACATTAATCTGATTATTAAAAAAGTTTTAACTAATCGTCAATTTATAAATAAGACTTTTTTTTATGGAGATGATAATATCCCACATAATGTTACAACTGTCAATAATTTTTTAGATTTTGTTTTCCTTTTCTTTTTCATCGCAGATTTAAATTTTCAAACATAGCCTAATATTGTTTTTTAATCTTCTAATGCGATATGGTATATGCGAAGAATAATTTTATTTTTATTTTTATATTTTGTGGAGAATTATGAGCTCAAATGTCTGCCAGTATTCACACAATAAATAAATAAGTGATATCTTGGCATTTCCGAGCGGCCGCGTCCTATCCATTGAATCACTACTACTAAGACTATTATTTAATTGATCCTAACAAAAAGTAAGATGCTAAAGATAAAAATAATTTAAAAGAAGAAAGAATTAATTTGATGAAATTGATAAATTTATAATAGAAAATAATATTTTTATAAAAAAATGTCGTTATATATTCTATAATGACAATTTTCACCGTCGCTATACATGTATAACAATACTTTTTATATAAAATTATTATAAAAATATCAATTTCCTTAATTTGATGTTGGCATTCCCAATCACCTCTTATTACCTAGGATAGGTTCTATTCTATGACTATAGTGGGCATACCAAAAACGATGTCCTTGATTGCTTTTATTTGTTTGGCCTAATTTCATATTGTTAATAAATAATTGTATAAATTAAAATTAAATAAATTTATATTAATTTGAGATTTAATAGGCGGTTGTTTGATTTTAAAAATTAAATTATATATCTAATTTTAAAATCTGATTTGATAGAGGTAGTATTATGATGATGATGATGATGCTTGTTAGAATTTGAGTCAAAATTAAAATAGATTTAATTAATTATTTAAAATAAATTTATATATCAATGTGTTCTACTATATGAGTAGATTAAATAAGTATTTGAAAGTTCAAATTCATGGAGTAATAAATGAGATAATAACTCTCAAATATCACCATTGGAAATGATAAATGATAATAAATATATGTGAAAAGTCAAGTCCCACATCGGTTGAGAACTAAAGAATTATTGAGTTCATATATTAGAAAGTTGCTATTAGGTTTTTCTGTAAGACCCCAACTTTTATAAATAAAGATGAATTTTCTATAAATATTATTTTGAATATTATGAAATAAATTTGATATAATGTTATAGTTGTGGGTAATATTTATAAATTTTGCAAAAAAAGCAAGTTGTTATAAAATATTCGTTTGATTGGGAAATATTCTTTTTGTGGGGAATATTCATGACGACTACTCAATCATTAAGTGGACCCCATTAACGGAAGTATTGTCGTAGTTAGAAAGCGACAAAATTATCTTTCTATAAAAATAACTGGCAGAGGTGTTATTTACCGTTAAAAACCATTGAACTACCCATTAGTAAAAAAATACGAAGAATCTGGCGTAGTCAGATAAGAAGACACGATATTGATTATTGATGCTTACGTGAGAAGTCACTCACGGTATGCTCAATTATTACTACAATAATCACGATCATATCTCTTATATTATTGATTCAATTATCATCACAAAGATTATCATCAGTATAATATGAAATTATTAATTGAGACGACAAGTTATAAATGATTAATAATTGTTGAAAGATTAAATATGTGTTGATTAAAAATAAAATGATTTGTGGTAATATTTATTCAATCCTTGATGTATATAAAGAGTGCATATGAGGCGTTTGTGGTAAGTTTGATTATTTTATGGGGGCCCATATGTCATCATCTAAGAGTCTCTTTCATATAAGTAATTACCTTCGTCAATAGTAATTACCTTTGTGAATAGTAATTACCTTCGTCAATAGTAATTACCTTTACCAGACGTCAAACCACTTGCTAGTTTCATATTAAAGCGTCGAACCACTTGCTAGTTTTCATATTACAAAGGCCGAACCACTTGTCGTTTCACATTCAGCGTCGAACCACTTGTCGTTTCACATTACTGAGCGCCAAACCACTTTTTCTTTTCACATCACAAATCGTCAAGCCACTTGCCTTTTCACATGGCGGTCTTAAGCTAGAAATCTTCTATAAATAGAGGCCTAGTGCTTCATTATTTTCACTTAATTCATTCAAGCTATAGAGAGAAAGTATAGAGAGAATAAGAGAGAAAGAAGAAGAGTATTTTGTTACTACACCACTGCAGATTCAATCTCCTACCAAAAGTAAGGGTGTTATTCTTTCTTATTCATGAAGAGGCTGTTGTTATTCCATTGCTTATTATTCATTGGAATAACTTTGTATACGTGGTTTACCCTATACTTGGTGACATTCTTCTATTATTCTATTGGAACATCACATGCTCATGTGTTTTACAGGGACTGGTTCGTCTTTATTATTATTCATTTGAACATCACATGCATGCGCTTTTCTTACGGGGACTGGTTCCATTATTTATTATTACATTGGAATATCGTCATGCAATGCGTTTTTACGCCGGACCGTTCCGTTATTTATTATACGTTAGAATAACCGCCTGCGCTATTCTATCGCATGCATGGTGATTTCTTTTGTTATTCCATTCTTTATTATACCCAAATTGGTTAAAACATTGACTTCTATACTCCATGAAATTAGTGGAATATCCTCGATATTTGTGCTTCATCCAAAGATCCTTTCATGGAAATATTCTTCTCAAGATTCTTGAATTTTACTCTACAAAGCGAAGATTATTGTCGATTTGGATGTTATTGGTTCCTAGATAAATTAATTTTGAACTTGTTTTATTGAATTCTTATATCATTGTCATCATCCTCATGTTTATATTATGTTGAAAGTCATACATGGCCTATAAAGGCATAGATGGACTTGGTATGATTATGACTCAGAGACTATTATTGTAATCATGACCGTAATGTTACAAATGATGTGGTAAAATCCTCGATTGGCCCGTAGTGCATTGATGGATGAGTTGTTGGCATGATCATGACCATTAATGAATACACAAATATTCTCGCCCAGTAGTGCATGAATAATTGTGGTCGTGATACTAAAGAATATCTTGGCCAGTAGTGCAAGGTGGGTGATTCGATGATGTGGAATATTTATTAAAGTTGAGTCTCGGCTATATCGGTGATGAAAACCTTTTAAATCATAAAAGATAGTAGATTTTATTTTCTACTGACTCTTTTAATGGATTGTTGGTTCCATTTGTAGTTAAACTTGATGTTTATTATATTTTATCGGTTTAACACATTGTTGAAGGCTAATGATAATTTATTCGCATTATCTTAGTCATAATATTTCTTCTTGAGCTAGTTGAGCTCACCACCTTTCTTTCACCGTTTCTCTTGAAATGAGAATATAATATTGCGGGACGAGTCGGGGAATGGAGTAATGGTCCGGAGGATAAGATTAGTAGTCCTCACTATTTCGTGAAATAAAGTGTGATAATAATTGTAATGAGGACTCCTTTTGAGTTTGTTTGTTCTCTAGTAGACAATATTTGTATTCAAACTCACGATTTTATGTCGTATCAGTATCGACAGCTTATATTAATAAGTTGTATTTAAATTATGTACCATGTATCCGACTACCCAAGATGGGCGATGTATACTTAATTTTGGGGCGCCATGAGTTAGTATCGAGCTTAGGATATGATCCCTGGCTAAGATGTGAGAATAGTACTAGGAGGGGAGAGACGGGGAATACCTTCGCTAGTATGACCTACCTAAGTTTATGTGTTATTTTATTGGTCAGTCAGAATATAGGGATAATATGTTACATGTCAATTAACCTTTTGTTTTGTGGCAGTATCTGAAAATGACATCTGAGAATGTTGAGAATAGCAATGGAGCACATGAAAGTAGTATGCATACAAGCCAATCATGTTTGATGATAAAGCATATACTTTGTAACAATCTTATTCATTTATTAATAAAAAGTATTAATTTATTAAAGGCTTTTAATTATCCACATGATGCTGTTTTATAATATGTGATAAACCCATAGTTTTAAGCAATGCTTTTAGAATAATGATGATGATCATTTTAATGAGATCTAAATTTTTAGAAAGCTTAAAACTAAAATAGTTCCCAATCATTGGATTACTAAATTGGGGATTAGTGAATCCGGATAGATTGGTACATACGTTGTTTGCTTTCGTTGGATGAGGATGATTGATCTCACGATCATTTGTGTGGAGACACTAAAGCAAGTATGTAGGTGCTTATTAGAGAATAAGTTCACCGAACGCGTGTCTCGCTAAGGAATACCTAATGGAGTTTTACTTGCTGTCGATAGGAATTCTGTAGTGATAGTAGACAAGTAATCCTTGGACTTGAGATCATCATAGTATCTTGTGTATGATGAGTTATACTTTGACTTATTCCTTAAGACCCTTAGGGTATATCAAAGGTATGCTTGGGTATAACAAGTTATACATGGAGATAATATATGATCAATAAAGAATCTACCACTTCTAATAAAAGAAGAGAAATGTCCTATGTGATTCGATAAATGACAACCCAAAGAGTCCTTGGCGGCGGAATGAAATTAGAAAGGAGTTTCTAATTTGCATTATTTGAGTTGTGCATTTAAGGATCGAAATACATATAATTGAATAAAATAAGACTTGTGTAATTCCATGTCTTATATTTAATTGGGACATTGTATGGTGGAAGGATTGAATCAGACGGTAACTATTTACTCAAAGGTTCTTTTATGATTAATGTTGAAATCTATATTATCCGGAAAGTCGTTGATCGCAGGAGGCTTATCCTATTGTAGAATAAATATTATTTATTTAAATAAATTAATTGTTTAATTTATTTATTTAAATAAGATTAGAATTGTTCTAATTGATTTATTCACAAGGTTTAATATGGAGAACCTAAAGGGTCACACACCATAAAAGGAAGAATAATTATTTAAGAAGTTAATGGCATAATCGTAATAATATGTTATGTATATTTAATTTAATCTATGGTGATAGAATAAATTAAATAGCTTAATATTTATTATTTAATATTTTAGAAATATTAAATATAAATTAATAAGAGGAGTCTTATTAATATTATTACAATTATTATTATTATTTTAATTTTTAAAAGAGTTTAGGAATTAATTTAATATAAATACTCTCATTTATTCCTAATTGGATTATGAATGAAAATTAGTTAAAGGAGTTTAATTAATTATCCCTAATAAGATTAGGAGCTTAATTAATTAAAAGAATTTAATTAATTAAATAAAACCCAATTCCTTAATTGTTAATGTGAAGCCCCAAAATAGGTATACATCACCCATTTCGAAAGTTGTCAATACATGGTACGTAAACAACTACAATTTTATTATTACAACAAGAAAGCTGTGAGTTTAAATACAAATATTATCTTCTGCATAATATCTATACTCAAATAAATCCTCATCACATTTATTGATACATTATTTTACAAAATGGTGAGGACTACTAACAACTCTCTCTGTAACCTTCATTCCATACCCGACTAAGTACTCGTCACATTCTCGCCTCCCGAGAAGAAAAATGGAACAACAAGGAAAAGGGTGAGCTCAACTAGCTTCAAGAAGAATACTATGACTAAGATAATATACAACAAATTATCGTTAGTCTCCAACAGGAAAAATCGATGAGAATACAATAACAACAAGTTTCGGATCAATATTCATAATGGAAATAATAATTCATAGAAGAGTTACGTGAGAATGAAATCTACTATAATCTATGAATTTAACGATCCATCATCAATATTTTATCCTCAGTAACATCAATCAATATTCATCTCAAATCAAATATTCATCTTTGCACTCTTTTGTGCCAAAGATATTCATCAATCGGTCATGTTCATCTCAACACTGCTCATCTTGCACTAAAGGCCAAAGATATTCTTCAGAAATCATTCATCTTTGCACTACAAGCCAAAGATATTCAATAATATCATCATTTAAGACCGAGGATGATGAAAAATATTTTTAAAGAAAACGAATCCAAATTGAAACAAAATGACAAGGATTAAGGATTAAGGATTCAGTACTTTGTTTTATCCATGTCCAACAATACCTCAAAAATAATCATAGTGGTGTAAAATTCAAGAATGATCAAAACATGGATACAATCAAAGCTAGTACCGTAATAGATATTTTGGATTAAAAGAAGAAATTTTATTTTTATGAATGAATAGTCAGATATCGTGAATAAGGCCGATATCGTGAATAGTAACTCAGACACCAAAAGATAGAAATTCCACAAAAAACATCTTCACGCTTCATGAATAGTACTTCGTGAATAAGAACTCGTGAATAAGAACTCATGAATAGTAACTTTCGTGAATAAGAACTCATGAATAAGTAACCTGACATGAAAAAGTTCCAAATTTGATAAAACTTCAGATCAACATTTCAAAGATAATTGTGACAACCCCAAAATAGGTTCATTCCATCCAACCCATTCGAAGTCGCCAAATATATGGTATTTAAAAACAACTACAACTTTATTACAACAATTGTCGTGCAAAATATAACAACACATATCTTGTGTGAGTTTGGATACAAATATATACCAATCAGAAGACGTCACAATGACACCTTACATAAAGGTATAGTCAAAACTATTTTAGAAATTAGAATCTTTGGGAAGTGCTCAAGAAACCTTCATACATGGGAGGCCATGCTTTTAGGTTATGGTAGATATCATATGGCCACGTAATTATCCTTGGTTGACCTAATAAACCCCAAAGAAAAATGAGAAGATTACTTATCATATTCTTCCCAATGGTGAGTCTTCTCTTGACATATCATTATCTCCACTGTCTCTAATTGGGTATTATACTCCAAACAAACACCAAGATTATATAGGTAGTGCTTGTAAATATACTCAAGAAAGTGGATGAGCACAACCATGTCTTAAGATAACACGAGGTTGTATGTCATTAGACATCTTGTATGATAGTGACAAAACACCTTCCAAGTTAAATTCACCTCACCCTCAACATCTATAGACCACCACTCTACATTCCTCGCTTATCCCCGCCGACCCAAATTTACACCTTTATTACACGAAGGAATCAGTGAAACAAAAGGGTGAGTACAACTAGCTCAATAAAGAATATTATGACTAAAGATAAATAAATTATCAATAGTCTTCATCAAGAATAAATCGTAGAGATTTAGAACATATGGTAGATGATAAAACTTTTCAACCATAGTTGCAAATGAATGAAGCAATCCATTAGAAGAGTCAAATAGACTATAAAGTCTATTGTCTTCTCCATGTTAAAAATCCACCAACAATGTTTTATCCTCGTAACATCAATCAACAATTCACGCCCACAATCACGTGTATAACTCATAATCGTAATTGTAGTTCTAAATTCCTTTCCTCATCCAAGACAAAGATAATTTTCATCACTTGTCTTTTACTCAAACATCAAAGATCATGGTTATACCAAATCACAGTTCTCGCTCATAATCATACTAATAAATTCATTTTGCACCACGGGCCAAAGATATTCATCAACAGATTCATCTTTACACTACGTGCCAAAGATATTCAACAACGGGTCATCTTTGCATTCAAGCCAAAGATATTCATCAATAATTCATCTTTGCACTACAAAGCTAAAGATATTCAACAATGTGTCATCTTTGCATTACGAGCAAAAGATATTCATCAATAATTCATCTTTGCACTCACTGGCTAAAGATATTCAACAACAAAGTCATCTTTGCATTACTGAGCAAAAAGATATTCATCAATAATTCATCTTTACCTTCATCAGCAAAGATATTCAACAACAACAGTCATCTTTGCATTACGAAGCAAAAGATATTCATCAATAATTCATCTTCAGACCATCTGGCTAAAGATATTCATCAGTTAAGTCATGTTCATTTAAACACTGTTCATCTTTGCACTACAGCCAAAGATATTCTTCGAGAAATCATTCATCTTTGCATTGATTTTATCCACGTCCAAAATACCTCAAAAATAATCATAGTGGTGTAAAATTCAAGAATGATCAAAACATGGATACAATCAAAGCTAGTATCCAAAATAGATATTTTAGATTTAAAAGAAAAATTTTCATTTTTCTAATGAATAAAGTGCCGTATTCGTGAATAGTCAGATACGTGAATAGTCTGCAGTATACGTGAATAGTAACTCCGACACCAAAAGATAGAAATTCCACAAAAACATCTTCACGCTTCATGAATAGTACTCATGAATAAGAACTCGTGAATAGTAACTCATGAATAAGTAACTCGTGAATAAGTAACTCATGAATAGTAATCCCGATATGAAAAAGTTCCAAATTTGATAAAAAGTTCCAACCAATATTTCAAAGATAATGATATTGAAGAAATAATATCATCATCGAGAAGAAAATAACATCCTTACCTCGAAAGACAAGGTACTTTAGTTGAAACACAGGATATAGTCTTTGAAGGAACTTGCAGACCGTCTAACAATACTCAAAGTATACTCAAAATACTCACAAGAATGCGCTCGATAATATAGAGAGAAGAGAAAACTTGTTTTACGGTGTGATTTTCAATTCTAACTTAGCCTCTATTTATAGGAAAATGTTAAGACGCCAAGCAGACTTAACTCGCAACACGATGGCTTTACACTCGCTACTATTCCACCCACCAAAAATCAGCCATCTTCCCAACAACCAAGAGTGGGGCCCACTCAATTCTAGAATTTTCCACCAAAACCTAATTTAGAATCGATTACCTCTTAAAATTCATAACAAATCATACGTTCATTTTTAACGGTTCAAAATTTGTGGACATATACTCAACTTATATATGTATAACATATCCAAAAATTACAACGATCCAACAATCGGATTAAATATTATAACTCACACAATAAAGTCAGTAATAACACCGATTTGATCTTTTAATACCTCAATCCGACAAAATACAAATAAAACATCTCAAAGATTAATTCCTTCATTAATAACCACATAAATAAATCCATCATTTATATTCATATAAAATAAATATTTCCTTATCATATGAATCAATAATTAATTATTCACAAATAATATTATAGAATCACATTTTATGACAACCAGTCATTCCGAGGAAAGAGGGGCTTTCAATAAGAATTTCTCCTCATTGCCAAGCAATTAGGTGACCAAACCTCTCCTTGAGATGAACTTTCTAGACATTGCCAATAGTCTTTATCTAATAATATTATTAGAATAATATGAATTATTGATCCGATAATGGGAAAATTTGTGCGTTGACAATTATTGAACAATAATAATATAAAATTTCAACGTAGCAATTATTGAATCAATAAATAAAATATTGAACAAGAATATCGTAATAATTATTGAGTAGTGCCTTCTTATGTAAGGATCAATAATTCAAAAATCTGTATGTAAAGCGGTAGTGTCTTCTTCGCTAAACACGCATATTATCGTATTTTAACCATCGAATATTCCAACAAAGTGTTACTTGATACGACACGCCGTTATTTATAAAAACTTAATTTTGTCGTTTTCTTCATCCAAGCCAGTTATTACATTATGGGGCCCTGAATGATCGCTAGCGTCGTATTTAATATTCTCAAATGTAAAGAATATTCCACGACCAAACGAATATTCCCAAACAACAATGAATATTTTATACCCCACTGCGTATTTTGAAAAAAATTTCATATATCACCCTTAACTTTAACTTTTATCAATTTAACCATTTCTTGAATAGAAAAATTGAATACTTTATTTCATAAAATTCGGGTCTTACAATCCCCCTCCTTATGAAATTTCGTCCTCGAAATTTTTTTGTACTGTATTTCAAAGAGTTGAGAATACCTTGCTTTCATTTTGATTCCATCTTCCTCATCATCATGATTTCTCCATTCTTCATCTTCTTTATTTCGGATGTCATTTACAGAATCTGACTTCAAAACGGGTTAATTGAACAAATTAACATATCACATAATATCCCGATATTATGAGTGACCAACAATTAAGCTTAGGTAGGACACACTAGCGAAAAAGATTTACTCATCTCTCCTCCTAGTTCTATTCCCCGATCTCCGCCGGAGATCATATCCTAAGCTCGATACCAAATGTGACTCTGGACACCAACTTCAGGTCAAGACTCACATTGATACTATCGGTTGCCACTTGCAGAGCAGGCGGCCCCTACGGAGGAGAGTCCGGCGGTGCATCCCCATCAACAGAAGTCACCAAATGAGAGGCTCGGGGCTCTTTACTTATACTCGATACCAAATCAGAAGACGTCACAATGACACCTTACATAAAGGTATAGTCAAAACCTGCTTTTAGAAATTAGAATCTTTGGGAAGTGCTCAAGGAAACCTTCATACATGGGAGGCCATGCTTTTAGGTTATGGTAGATATCATATGGCCGCAGAATTATCCTTGGTTGACCCAATAAACCCCAAAGAAAAATGAGAAGATTACTATCATATTCTTCCCAATGGTGAGTCTTCTCTTGACATATCATTATCTCCAACTGTCTCTAATTGGGTATTATACTCCAAACAAACACCAAGATTATATAGGTAGTGCTTGTAAATATACTCAAAGAAAGTGGACGAAGCACAACCATGTCTTAAGATAACACGAGGTCAGGTTGTATGTCATTAGACATCTTGTATGATAGTGACAAAACACCCTTCCAAGTTAAATTCACCTCACCTCAACATCTATAGACCACCACTCTATTCCTCGCTATCCCCCGCCGACCCAAATTTACACCTTTATTACCCGAAAGGAATTGTGAAACAAAAAGGGTGAGCACAACTAGCTCAATAAAGAATATTATGACTAAAGATAAATAAATTATCAATAGTCTTCATCGAATAAATCGTAGATTTAGAACATATGGTAGATGATAAAACTTTTCAACCATAGTTGTAATGAATGAAGCAATCCATTAGAAGAGTCAAATAGACTATAAAGTCTATTGTCTTCTCCATGTTAAAAATCCACCAACAATGTTTTATCCTCGTAACATCAATCAACAATTCACCGCCCACAATCACGTGTATAACTCATAATCGTAATTGTAGTTCTAAATTCCTTTCTCATCCAAGACAAAGATAATTTTCATCACTTGTCTTTACTCAAACATCAAAGATCATGGTTATACCAAATCAGATTCTGTTCATAATCATACTAATAAATTCATCTTTGCACCGGGCCAAAGATATTCATCAACATTCATCTTTACACTACAAAGCTAAAGATATTCAACAACGGGTCATCTTTGCATTACAAGCCAAAGATATTCATCAATAATTCATCTTTGCACTACAAAGCTAAAGATATATTCAACAACAGTCATCTTTGCATTCTGAGCAAAAGATATTCATCAATAATTCATCTTTGCACTACGGCTAAAGATATTCAACAACAGTCATCTTTGCATTCTGAGCAAAAGATATTCATCAATAATTCATCTTTGCACCATCAAGCTAAAGATATTCAACAACAGTCATCTTTGCATTCTGAGCAAAAGATATTCATCAATAATTCATCTTTGCACTATCTTGGCTAAAGATATTCATCGATTGGTCATGTTCATTTAAACACACCGTTCATCTTTGCACTTATGAGCCAAAGATATTCTTCGTAAATCATTCATCTTTGCATTGATTTTATCCACGCCCAATAATACCTCAAAAATAATCATAGTGGTGTAAAATTCAAGAATGATCAAAACATGGATACAATCAAAGCTAGTATCCAAAATAGATATTTTAGACGAAAAGAAAAATTTTCATTTTTAGATTGAATAATGCCGATTCGTGAATAGTCAGATATCGTGAATAGTCTTCAGATATCGTGAATAGTAATCTCGACACCAAAAGATAGAAATTCCACAAAAAAACATCTTCACGCTTCATGAATAGTACTCGTGAATAGTAACTCGTGAATAGTAACTCATGAATAGTAATCGTGAATAGTAACTCATGAATAGTAATCCCGACATGAAAAAGTTCCAAATTTGATAAAAAGTTCCAACCAATATTTCAAAGATAATGATATTGAAGAAATAATATCATCCGAGAAGAAAATAACATCCCTTACCTCGAAAAGACAAGATTTAGTTGAAACAGGATATAGTCTTTGAAGGGAACTCAGACCGCCTAACAATACTCAAAGTATACTCAAAATACTCACAAGAATGCGCTCGATAATATAGAGAAGAGAGAAAACTTGTTTTCGGTGTGATTTTCAATTCTAACTTAGCCCTCTATTTATAGGAAAATGTTAAGACGCCAAGAGACTTAACTCCGCAACCCGATGGCTTTACTCGCTACTATTCCACCCACCAAAAATCAGCCATCTTCCCCAACAACCAAGAGTGGGGCCCACTCAATTCTAGAATTTTCCACCAAAACCTAATTTCCGAATCAGTTACCTCTTAAAATTCATAACAAATCATACGTTCATTTTTAACGGTTCAAAATTTGTGGACATATACTCAACTTATATATGTATAACATATCCAAAAATTACAACGATCCAACAAATGGATTAAATATTATAACTCACACAATAAAGTCAGTAATAACAACCGATTTGATCTTTTAATACCTCCAATCCGACAAAATACAAATAAAACATCTCAGCATTAATTCCTTCATTAATAACCACATAAATAAATCCATCATTTATATTCATATAAAATAAATATTTCCTTATCATATGAATCAATAATTAATTATTCACAAATAATATTATAGAATCACATTTATGATAACCAAAGTTGTTCCCTGGGAAGAGGGGCTTTCCAATAAGAATTTCTCCCTTCTTGGCGCCGCAATTAGGTGACCTCAAACCTCTCCTTAGACGTAACTTTCTAGACATTGCCAATAGTCTTTATCTAATAATATTATTGAATAATATGAATTATTGATCCGATAATGGGAAATACTTATGCAGTTGACAATTATGAACAATAATAATATAAAATTTCAACGTAGCAATTATTGAATCAATAAATAAAAATATTGAAGCGATAATTACTGTAATAATTATTGAGTAGTGCCTTCTTATGTAAGGATCAATAATTCAAAAAATCGTGTAAAACCGCGTGTCATCTTTGTAAACACGCATATTATCGTATTTTAACCATCGGGTATTCCAACAAAGTTGTTAATTGAGAACGATTACGCCGTTATTTATAAAAACTTAATTTTGTCGTTTTCTTCATCCCACAGTTATTCATTATGGGGCCCACAAATGATTCGCGTCATTGCATTTAATATTCTCCGACGGAAAGAATATTCCACGACCAAACTAATATTCCCAAACAACAATGAATACTTTATACCCACTGCGTATTTTGAAAAAAAATTTCATATATCACCCTTAACTTTAACTTTTATCAATTTAACCATTTCTTGAATAGAAAAATTGAATACTTTATTTCATAAAATTAGGGTCTTACAATAATGATATTGAAGAAATAATATCATTACGAAAAAAAATAATATCCCTTACCTCAAAGAATCAAGCTTGGAAGGAAATCTTTGAATGAAACTTGTATCTTGAAGCAAAGAACTCTCAAAGTATCTAAATACTCACAAAAATACACTCAATAATATAGAGAGAGAGAGAAAACTTTGTTTCGGTGTGATTTTCAATTCTAACTTAGCCCTCTATTTATAGGAAAATGTTAGACGCCAAAGGACTTTAACCGCAACTTTGATGGCTTTACCGCTACTATTCCCACCCACCACATTTGAAAATTCAATTGAGCACATTTCTCACCAACCAAAAGTGGGGCCCACTAATTCTAGAATTTTCCACCAAAATCATTTATAACCTAATTTCGAATCGGTCACCTCTTAAAATTCATATTAAATTATCGCTCATTTTTAACGGTTTCAAAATTTGTGGACATATACTCAACTTATATATGTATAACATATCCAAAAATTACAACGATCCAACGGTCGGATTAAATATTATAACTCACACAATAAAGTCAGTAATAACACCGATTTGATCTTTTAATACCTCCAATCCGGACAAAATAAAACATCTCAGCATTAATTCCTTCATTAATAACCACATAAATAAATCCATCATTTATATTCATATAAATAAATATTTCCTTATCATATGAATCAATAATTAATTATTCACAAATAATATTACGTAATCACATTTACGACAACCAGTTGTTCCTCAGGAAAGGGGGCTTTCAATAAGGATCTCTCCTTCTTGGTAGCAAATTAGGTGACCAAACCTCTCCTTAGTGCAGAACTTTCTAGACATTGCCAATAATGTTATCTAATAATATTATTCAAATAATATGAATTATTGATCCGATAATGGGAAATCTTGTGCGATGACAATTATTGAAACAATAATAATATAAAATATCAACGCAACAATTATTGAATCAATAAAATAAACTATTGAGCAAGAATTCATCGTAACAATTATTGAAAGTAGTGCCTTCTACGCATTGCGAATCAATAATTGGTGCAATCCGCTGGTGTCTTCTTGTTCAACAACGTATTAGTGTGTGTTTTAACCAGGGGTATTCCAACAAGATAACTTGGTGAATAACTACGCCAAGTTATTTTTAAACAACTTATATTTGTCGTTTTCCTCATCCAATCGCTTTCAGTTATGGGGCCCACACATGGTCGGCGCCGGTAAATCATTTAATATTCCCCACAATGAATGAATATTTTATAACCACCGCTTATTTTGAAATATTTGCGTATTTAACCCCTAACTATCCACATTAATCAAATCAACCCTTAATATTTCAAAATAATAAATAGAGAAAATTAAATTTCATTAATAATAAGTTGGGGTCTTACAGTTAAGGTGGGTTGCCCACATCTATAAATAAGAGGAGTCTTATTATGGGTGAGGGGGTTTTTTGTTGACTTTTACAACATACGTTATAATTCCAATGGTTGGAGAGTCGCTCCTTTTCTATAGAGATAGAAAAACTAGGTTTAGTAACCACCCATCTTCTTGAATCCTTATTCTTCCTGGTGGATCACCTCTCAGAGACCAAACACTTGGGTGGCTAACGTTGATCAAAGGAAGGAACCAAACCCGGTGGATTCAAGTTGAGCGAAAAGGATTGGAGGTGAACTTGTACTGAGGAAGCTCGGATCTTCAAGGTATGTTTCTTATTCATCTTTTTCGTTTCATTAATAATTGTGCATAAAGGCGATCCGGGTATATGGTTTGTAAAAATTTTAAAACTCGATTTTCCGTTTCAGCTTATTTTTGCAATTTGATTGCGTTCTTGAATATTACAAACCTAACAGTGGCATCAGAGCCAAACCTTTATGCAAATTATTAATTATTTTAATTTGATATGTATATTGATATGTGTTTAGAACAATTTAATTGGGCATAATTTTATTGTATAAAATTTATTTAAAAAAAAAAGGGTTTTCGTGAATTGCGAGACTATATATATATATATATTTTTTTTATTTTCCGAAGAGAAGGATTCACTACTTGCTTGTTGCTTCATTAAGTCACGTGATTTCTGATTTTATTGACTCACTAATGATTACCGATCAACATTCAAAAGTTAACAGGCATATTTTTAGAGTAATTCGGGACACTCATGCTTCAGGATACACGTGAAAGACATGAATAGGAAATCAAGAAGCTAGGATTCATTATAACATATATATACTTATGTTATATTAAACGGTTATTTTATATATATATATATATAATATTTTAATTGTTTTATAATTAAAATAAAATGTTTATTTTAATTTTAAAATTAAATTTCATGCTAACTAATTAGAGTTGGAATTGGATTCCATGATAACTAATTGGAGTTGAAATTGGATTCTAAATAAAAGAGTTTATTTAGATATAAAATAAGATTTCATATTATTCAAAATAAAAGAGTTTATTTGTGAATAGGAAGAGAATCCTAATTTCCTTAAATAAAGGAGTTTATTTAGATATGAAATAAGATTTCATATTATTCAAAATAAAGGAGTTTATTTGTGAATAAGAAATAGAATCCGTGTTTCCTTTAATAAAAGTTTTTTTTAATGGAATTGGATTCCATAATTAATTAAAATAAAGGAGTTTATTTTGATTAAAGATTTTGATTAAAATAAAATAGTTTATTTTATTCAAAATTGGATAAATTAAAATAAAATAGTTTTATTTTGATTTAAATTTAGATTAAAATAAAAGAGTTTATTTTGATTCAAAATTAGATTTTATACTAACTAAATTTGCCCATTAAATGATATCAATATATATTAAATGTTTATTATTCATGAGATGAATGTTATTTATTGATGCATATGGTGATGTGTATGATAATAAATGAGATTGATTATGGACAATTGACCAATGTGATTGGATTTTATTTTAGTTGGATGCATGAATGTATGGATTTTATTAAATGGGGTCTGCGTACCTCGTCTTCTCTAATTTTTCTGAATGTAAATTCTATCTCCCTCCTATGTACTTCCCTTATTCGCTAATCAAGGTTTCTATTTATTTTAAATAGTTTTGTAATAGGAATAGTTAGAATTAATTTTGAAAAATTGGAGATCGAAAAAGGAGCAAATGCTTGAAGACCTTGGTTTGTAATGGAGCAAGGGTTTAAATGTAATAGTTATATTTAAATATTATTTTTTTGCACTTTAGGGTTTGACCTTTTTGGTTCACTTGGTGGCTCTAGTGAACCAAACTAGAATAAAAGTCCATAATCAATCCGGAGTAGAATATAGTATTCTATATGTGCATGCTTATACTATATATATTATATATTATGCAAACATGCTTCACATGTTCATTAATATGACGCGTATTTATATATATATATAAATGCTTGCATTAAACAAGATGAGACAAATTAATAACAAACCCCTCAATTTTTTTATATTAAGTCCTAAGCGTTCAAAGATATTTGGAATATCGAACATCGCTTTCTAGCATGATAAAATTAATAGAGTATTAAATATTTAATATGAGTTTGTTGTGTCACCACAAGGCAAGTATTAAGTATTTAAGATGTTAATTTATCACATTTGATGCTTATAAAGAAAATTGAACAATATTGTTTTGTTGTGTCACCACAAGGATGATATTTTTCTTTTTGAATATATGGAGTGCTAGGTCGGACTTAACTTGGATAATTTTGATTCGGATGTGCCACCACTTGATCAAAATAATCTATGAGGCAAAATCTGAGGAGTTGCATAGTTGATGTAATTGACAAGAGTTGTCTACCTATTTATTTATATATAGTTTGTTGTGTCACCACAAGGCTATATACATTTGAAATGGGATCCTTATTCTCACTAGCAGATCTTTAATTAGATTTTGCCAACTATATATATTGAGGATAATATAGTTTGAAGAAAATAGTGGTAGATACCAATTTAAAACAAGACCTAAATTATTTTGGTAATTAATAAAAGAATGTATGTTAAAATGTTGTTAATTACAAATTCATTTACGTAATTTTACAATGTCTAAATTACTATCATCATGAAGCATATTAGATGCTAAATTAAACGTAATCAAAATAAGCGGATTGGTTAAGGAATTTGAGAATAGTTCTCATGGTGAAAAGCTATCTTATGTCCTTAATACGCCTATCCTCGCAATGGTTGCAGCACAATGCCTTGAGGAAGAGATTGCTACTTTTAGAAAGTGGCAAGATGATACATGATTGGCTCAATGCATCATGCTCCAGATCTACGAGTGAATTGAGCTTCAAAGCGTCAAGATGAAACTATGGATGCTTCTACTATATTCCCGCACATCAAGTAGTTGATGGTGAGGAAAGTAGGACTAATAGATATCGATATCTAAGGAGCTCTTCCGATCTAGAATGACCAGATGACACTACTGATGCAGATAAAAGTCCTTAACATTATCAATTTGATTGATCAATTAGGATACTTGGGTTTTGTCATGGATGGAGAGTTGAGCCAAGATTTGATCTTGCACTCACTCCCGGACTCCTTTCACAATTGTTGTGAATTTTCATATAAACAAGCTAGATATCGCCTTCGTTGATTTGCTTAACATGTTGAAAAATGATGAGAGTCACTTTCCAACCAAGAAAGACCATCTTCTTGGTAGGGGCCAAAGGATCTTCCAAAAAGAAGAACGATTCAAAGAAGGTATATAGAAAGGCAAAAACAAAGGATAATAAGAACAAAAAATCGTCACGGATAAAGAAAGGAGTTTGCTTCCATCGCTATAAGCCTGGACACTGGAAAGAAACTGCGAGAAGCATCTTGCAGAGGCTAACCAAAGAAGCTTAGTAAAGTTTTGGTTACAAATACAAATTTGTTCATGATTTAAAATAATTTTTTTCTTTAAGTCAAGGTTCTACTTTGGTATTGGATGCCGACTTTGGTTATCATAAATATAGATTTATGAAGGGACCAAGAAGAAGTAGAAAGTTAAACAAAGATAAGTAATCCTATGTGTGGAAAATGAAGCAAAGGTTGCTGCATTAGCTATAGAAACTTATAGTTTAGCAATGCCTACGGGCAAATCTATTAAGTCAATAAGTTGTTATTGTATTCCAGTTCTTGTTAAAAATATTATTTTCATTTTATTGTTGGACAATGAAATCTTTGGTATTATAATTAAGAACAATTGTTCTTCTATTTATAATAATAATGTTTTGTAAAGAACTGAAATATTACTTAATGGAATTTGTATACTTGACTTACGTGAATTTTTTTTTATAAATTGAACAAACTAGTATATGAAAAGGAGATAATCATTCAAAGATTTGAATCTATGTATTTGATGAAATACAAGTGTGAATTATTTGAAAAGTTCAAAGAATTCATAAGTGAAACAAATTGACAAAGTATTAAGATTCTTTGATTAGATCAAGGAATAAATATTTGAGCAATAAGTTTCTAGATCATCTTAAATGGTTTTCTCATAATGGACGCCTCCTGATATGTAATAATTGATTGATGTATCTCGAAAGGAAAATCGTACCTTGTTGGACATGGTACGGTCCATAATTATTTTTACCGACATTCCAAAGATCCTTCAGGATCATGTCCTAGAAATGGTCGACATATCTACGAAAAGGTAACCTTAAAATCCATTCAAGACTCCATAAAAGTTATGGGATGGGAGGATTCCTAATCTTAAGTATGTTAAGATAAGGGTTGTCCAACTTATGTGAAAAGGTTTGAAGGATAAGCTTGGGACAAGATTTGACATGTACTGATTTGTGGGACATCCTAAAGTAAGTTTAGGGTATATGTTCTATAATTCTACTTAAAAAAAGGTGTTTGTTACGAAACACGCCGTCATCTAAGATAAAAGTGTTTATCATTAAAAGGGCTAGTGGGAGGATAATAGATCTTGAAGAGTTCAAGAACCACAAAACACTATAAGTCAAATAAGAGAAACGTAGATAATTCCATTGTACCATAAAAGAATCGTAAATTTGAATAAGATCTTGAAGATACCTAGGAGGTATGGATTCATCATGGATGATGATGATGATGAGGTACGCATCATAGAAGATGATGATCCAGAGTTACATGCGATGATGTAAGACTTCTAGTGTGTACAAAAGGGTCAGTGGGAGCGTCGTGAAATATGTTGATATACTACGGATGAGGAATAACATACCAATGCTATAATCAGTAAAGATAAAGTTGTCTAAACATTCCTCCACGAATGATTTGGGAAGAGTATCTTAATTGGGGATAAAATCTATATAGATAGATTTAAAAGGATGCTCAACTTAACCCAAGGAAAGTATATTCATTTGATGCTAAAGTCGTTTAGCATGGAAAACTCCAAGAGATGTCTCATGTTGATGAGCTATGGAGTGTATCTCTCTTTATAGTCCCCACAGACTCCTGAAAAGAGAGATCGCATGAGTGACAATCGTGTATGTAATGAAATATACGAGACACGATGTTGATCGGTCATTATTCTCGAGAAGATCATTTGTAAGAGCGGTGAAAAACATCTTAAAGTGCTTAACCGAGCACTAAGGATGTGATCATATTTATGGTGGGTCTAAATTAAAACTAGAGGGCTTAATGAGACTCAAGTTTTTTATGCACCAAGATGACGAGAAAATCCACTTTAAGGTAAAGCGTTATCTTGAATAGTGGTGCGTTGAATTGGAAAGGTTCCAAACAAAGAAAGAGTTCTTTGGTTTAGTGATAAAGACAAAGTATATAGCTATAAATGAAGCTACAAGTTGATTGTTTGGATGAAAAGTTCAATACAGAACTAGGAATAGTTCCTAAGTCTCATCATGGATCTAAACATCTGTTGTGGCACTTTCACTTGATTATATGAATCATTGAAAGATGGGAAACCACTATAGAGATAGTGGACACTGAAGAACAACATTACATATCCATTAACTAAAGCTTATCCAACAGCAGGATAATCGTCACTTAGAGAAGAAGAGTATGAGATACCATGGTGATTGGCTTTAGTGCAAGTGGGAGATTGAAAGTAGTATGCATACAAGCCAATCATGTTTGATGATAAAGCATATACTTTGTAACAATCTTATTCATTTATTAATAAAAAGTATTAATTTATTAAAGGCTTTTAATTATCCACATGATGCTGTTTTATAATATGTGATAAACCCATAGTTTTAAGCAATGCTTTTAGAATAATGATGATGATCATTCTAATGAGATCTAAATTCTTAGAAAGCTTAAAACTAAAATAGTTCCCAATCATTGGATTACTAAATTGGGGATTAGTGAATCAGGATAGATTGGTACATACGTTCTTGCTTGCTTTCATTGGATGAGGATAATTGATCTCATGATCATTTGTGTGGAGACACTAAAGCAAATATGTAGGTGCTTATTAGAGAATAAGTTCACCGAACGTGGGCTCGCTAAGGAATACCTAATGGAGTTTTACTCAATCATCAATAGGAATTTCAGTAGTGATAGTAGTAGATAAGTAATCCTTGGACTTGAGATCATCATAGTATCTTGTGTATGATGAGTTATACTTTGACTTATTCCTTAAGACCCTTAGGGTATATCAAAGGGTATGCTTGGGTATAACAAGTTGTACATGGAGATAATATATGATCAATAAAGAATCTACCACTTCTAATAAAAGAAGATAAATGTCCTATGTGATTCGATAAATGACAACCCAAGAGTCCTTGGTTAAAAGCGAATGAAATTAGAAAGGAGTTTCTAATTTGCATTATTTGGAGTTGTGCATTTAAGGATCGAAAATACATATAATTGAATAAAATAAGACTTGTGAAGTAATTCCATGTCTTATATTTAATTGGGACATTGTATTGTGGAAGGATTGAATTATGCGGTAACTATTTACTCAAAGGTTCTTTTATGATTAATGTTGAAATCTATATTATCTAGAAAGTCGTTGATCGCTAGGGGAGGCTTATCCCTATTGTAGAATAAATATTATTTATTTAAATAAATTAATTGTTTAATTTATTTATTTAAATAAGATTAGAATTGTTCTAATTGATTTATTCACAACCTAGGTTTAATATGGAGAACCTAAAGGGTCACACCATAAAAGGAAGAATAATTATTTAAGAAGTTAATGGCATAATCATAATAATATGATATGTATATTTAATTTAATCTATGGTGATAGAATAAATTAAATAGCTTAATATTTATTATTTAATATTTTAGAAATATTAAATATAAATTAATAAGAGGAGTCTTATTAATATTATTACAATTATTATTATTATTTTAATTTCTAAAAGAGTTTAGGAATTAATTTAATATAAGTACTCTCATTTATTCCTATTTGGATTAGGAATAAAAATTAGTTAAAGGAGTTTAATTAATTATCCCTAATAAGATTAGGGAGCTTAATTAATTAAAAGAATTTAATTAATTAAATAAAACCCAATTCCTTAATTGTTAAGGTGGGTTGCCCACATCTATAAATAAGAGGAGTCTTATTATGGGTGAGGGGGTTTTTTGTTGACTTTTACAACATAACGTTATAATTCCAATGGTTGGAGAAAGACGCTCCTTTTCTATAGAGATAGAAAAACTAGGGTTTAGCCTTAACCACCCATCTTCGAATCCTTCTTCTTCCTGGTGGATCACCTCTAGAGGCCAAACACTTGGGTGGCTAACGTTGATCAAAGGAAGGAACCAAACCCGGTGGATTCAAGTTGAACGCGAAAAGGATTGGAGGTGAACTTGTACCGAGGAAGCTTCGGATCTTCAAGGTATGTTTCTTATTCATCTTTTCGTTTAATTAATAATTGTGCATAAAGGGTGATCGGGTATATGGTTTGTAAAAATTTTAAACTCGATTTTCCACGTTCCGCTTTATTTTGCAATTTGATTGCGTTCTTGAATATTACAAACCTAACAAAGACAAAGCGATCGTTGATTCACCACATGTCAATAATCAGGATAATGTGCATCAGAAGGCGATAATCCTCATGCAAAAACAACAACACCGACCAAATGATAAATGATCAAATGTTTAGAGGCTTTATACGAATTCATGCAACAAAGAAAGCGAGAGCGACTCTATCCAAAACGTAGGGTGAAACACGGAAAACTCCTGGCGGTCACCACTAAACAGATTCAAGGAGCTGGGACCACCGGAGTTTAAGGAGAGCCAAAATCACTTGGCGGAAGCATGGATAAAGCAGATTACCAAGATATTTGATGTCTTGGGATGCTCCGAGGAGCAAAAGGTTCCCTTTCACGCCTTTATGTTATGGCGGAGAGGCGGAGACATCGGTGGGAATCGGTAGAAACGTACTTACTCAACTCATTGCATCAAGATATCTTGGGAGAAGTTCCAGAGTCGTTTCAACCACAAATACTTTCCCGAAAGTATTCGCCACATGAAGGAGGTGGAGTTTATCAAGTTGGAACAAAATAATATGGACCGTGTCGCAATACGAGGCAAAATTTGCGGAGTTATCACGGTTCGCGTCCCACTGGTGGATAATGAAAGAGAATGGCGTGAATATTTTTAAGATGTTTGAAGTCGAAGATACGTCAACATCTTATTTCTCATAAACCGTGTTTGTATTCGGATGTTGTAAATAGGGCTCGATTAGTGGGAGCGCGATAACGAGTCAACATAACTAAAAGAGAAGTAAATGACAAAATTATAATATATCAGCAGAGAGTAGTCATCAAGCGGTGACAACAAGCGTGGAGAGGAATCAACAGGCCAGATATGGTAACCACTTTGGTGGTAATCGGGGCCAAAACAATAAGAATGGACATTTCATGAAAAGGAGATTCAACAATGATGGAAAGACGTCAAAGACCAAAGACCCGTTGTTAAGGAAAGAGAAAGACCACCTATCATATGCTTCAAATGCGGGAGAGGGACACATCGATCCAAACTGCGCTTATGCCAGTCAAAGCATGTTATAATTGTGGAAAGAAGGTCACTTAGCTCGATTTTGTCGTTCATCAAGACAAATTCAGCTAGGGTGGAGGCACCAAAGTCAGTCCCCAGAAAAGTCAAAATCGGTAAAGGCAAGAGGAGGCGTTTGTTGTGACCTCCCAGAGAGCAAGGAACCCGAATGAGGTCATCACAGGTAAGCTTTTATCATAAACTCTAATGAAGTCTATACTTTATTTGATACCTGGTTCTACCCATTCTTTTATTTCTCCTACTTGCGCTCATCGATTAAATTTGACTCAGAGAAATTAGACTTTGACTTATCTGTGGAAACTCCGATTGGGAGAAACCTTCATTACATCCATCATTTATAAGTCTTGTTTGGTTCAAATCGGTACCTCACATTACCGTCGATCTTATTTCATTAAAAATACTTGCATTTGACGTGATTCTAGGGATTGATTGGTTAACTACTTATCATGTAAAAATTGATTATTTTCGTACGGTTGTTAGCTTTCATATTCCTAACCAACCTATTATGCGAATTCAAGCGAGCAAACCATTAAAATCAATCACGGTCATCTCAAGCCACAAAGCTATTCATTTATTGAAAAATGGATGTCAAGCTTTCTTAGCTCATGTCACAGATTTAAACAAAAATACGTCAGTTTTGAACGATATTTCTATTGTTAATAAATTTCCTGACGTATTCCCCGAAGAACTTCCTGGCCTACCCCCATAGCGTGAAATTGAATTTTGTATCGACCTTGAACCCGATACAAAACCTATTTCCAAAGTCCCATATCGAATAGCTTCTATTGAACTTCAGGAGTTAAAGACCCAACTGCAGGAATTGTTAGACATTGGCTTTATTCGCCCTAGTACTTCTCCTTGGGGTGCTCATTCTATTCGTGAAGAAGAAAGATGGGAGTATGCGACTTTGTATTGATTATCGGGAGTTGAATCATGTCACCATCAAAAATAGGTATCCATTGCCACGTATTGATGACCTGTTTGACCCGATTACAAAGCCAAATTCTTTTCAAAGATTGATCTTCGCTCGGATATCACCAATTGAAGATTAGAACCACGACATTCCAAAGACGGCTTTTAACTCCCTCATGCGGGCATTATGAATTCTAGTCATGTCCTTTGGATTGACTAATGCTCCGCCGCCTTCATGGATATGATGAACCGAGTATTCAAGGAATATTTAGATCACTTTGTGGTCGTCTTTATTGATGACATCCTTATTTATTCCAAAAGCCGTGAAGATCATGAGCAACACTTGAGGTCGACACTCCAAAAGCTTCGTGAATATAAGCTTTATGCCAAGTTGAAGAAATGCGAGTTCGGCGTCAAGAAGTAGCATTCCTTGGGCACGTGGTATCAAGTCATGGAATATCTGTTGACCCAAAGAAAGATTGAAGCTATTCAAAGTCGGGAACAACCTAAATCGATGACCAAGCACGTAGCTTTCTCGGTTTAATTTGGTTATTATCGGAGATTCGTGGAAGGATTTTCTCGAATCGCTACTCCATCGACTCGGTGACTTGGAAAGATACAAAGTTCGGTTGGAGCGAAGAATGTGAGAAGAGTTTTCAAGAACTCAAGAGAGACTTATTTCAAAGACTGCTCGACAATACCATCCGGCTTGGAGGGATTTGTCATCTACGGTGATGCTTCGAGCAAAGGGTTGGGATGTGTTCTTATGCAACATGGAAAATTTATAGTTTATGCCTCGCGACAACTCAAAGAATATGAGAGGAATTATCCTACTCATGATCTAGAGTCAAGCGGTGTTGTTGTCTTTGCACTTAAAATTTGGAGGCATTACTTGTATGGGGAGAAAGTGGAGATCTTCTGAATCATAAAAGCCTCAAATATTTCTTCACTCAAAAGGAACTCAACACGCGACAACGACGTTGGCTTGAACTGTTGAAAGATTATGATCATACCATCCAATACCATCCTCGAAAAGCGAACGTGGTGACGTGAGCGATTGAGTGAAAATCATATGCAAGCACGAAAAGCGATATTGTCAACGAAAGGCCCATTTTGTGTGACTTGCAAAAGGATGGAGATAGAGTTAAAGACTCTAGGAGGACGCATGTGATGATAGCGAGTATACGAGTAGAACCGACTTTAATCGATAAAGTTAAAGTCGCTTCAAGCTACTGACACTGGAGGTGATGCGTATGAGGAAGAAAATGCAAGAAGGTGCTATCACGGAAGCAAGAATCGATGAAGAAGGAATACTTCGAGTCAACTCCGGACTTTGTGTTTCTAACAACCCCGATTTAAAGTATAATATCATGATGGAGGCGCACAACACACCATTTGCAATCCATCTCGGGAGTACCAAAATGTATCATGATATTCGCCATACATTTTGGTGGAGCAATATGAAAGAGAGAGATATATTTATTTATCTCAAGGTGTCTAACTTGTCAACGAGTTAAAGCGGAGCATCAAGTACCAAAAGGTCCATTGCAACCACTTGAAATTCCGGAATGGAAGTGGGAGCACATTACCATGGATTTCGTTCTCGGCCTTCCTAAGGTTTCTCAAGGCATTGATGCGATTTGGGTCATTGTTGATAGATTGACCAAGTCCGCCATTTCTTACCGACACGAGAAACTTATACACTTGAACGTCTTGCTCAGTATGTACATAAACGAGATCAGAAGATCGCATGGTATGCTTCTAAGATCCATAGTTTCGATCGAGACCCAAGATTCACTTCACGATTTTGGGTTAGTTTGCAAAAAGCTATGGGCACAGATTTACGATTTAGCTTTTAAGATATCATCCTCGCAGACGGACGGACAAATGGAGAGGACTATTCAAACTCTTCAAGATCTATTAAGACTCGTGTCCTTGATTTCACGGGGAGTTGGGACAAGTTCTTACCATTGGTGGAATTTTCCTACAACAACAGTTATCAAGCAAGTATTGGAATGTGTGACGACCCCAAAATAGGTCCATTCCATCCAACCCATTTCGAGTCGCCAAATACATGGTACAAGAAGCAAACTACAACTTCAATAATACAAATGTCGTGTGAAATACGACAATATATCTTAATGAGTTTAAATACAAATATTATCTTCAGACAATATCTATACTCAAATAAATCCTCATCACATTTATTGATACATTATTTTACAAAATGGTGAGGACTACTAAACAACTCTCTCTAGAACCTTCATTCCATACCCCGACTAGTACTCGCTACATTTTCGCCTCCCCGAGGAGAAAAATGGAACAACAAGGAAAAGGGTGAGCTCAACTAGCCCGAAGAAGAATACTATGACTAAGATAATATACAACAAATTATCGTTAGTCTCCAACAGGAAAAATCGATAGAATACAATTTGACAACAAGTTTCAGATCAATATTCGCAGTGAAATAATAATTCATAGAAGAGTTACGTAGAGAATGAAATCTACTATAATCTATGAATCTAACGGTCCATCATCAATATTTTATCACAGTAACATCAATCAATATTCATCTCAAATCAAATATTCATCTTTGCACTACAGCCAAAGATATTCATCAATCGGTCATGTTCATCTCAACACTGCTCATCTTTTGCACTAAAGGCCAAAGATATTCATCGATCGGTCATGTTCATTTAAACACATGTTCATCTTTGCACTACAAAGCCAAAGATATTCTTCAGAAATCATTCATCTTTTGCACTACAAGGCAAAGATATTCTTCAGAAATCATTCATCTTTTTACTTCTGTGCCAAAGATATTCAATACTATCATCATTTAAGACCGAGGATGATGAAAATACTTTTAAAGAACGAATCCGGTGAAACAAAATGACAAATATTATGGATTCGTACTTTAAACAATCCGAAGTTCAAAAATACTTCATAAATAATCATAGTGAAGTAAAATTCAAGAATGATCAAAACATGGATACAATCAAAGCTAGTATCCGAATAGATATTTTAGACGAAAAGAAAAATTTTCATTTTAGAATTGAATAGGCCGTATTCGTGAATAAGTGTCAGTATCGTGAATAAAGGTCAAAGTATACGTGAATAGTAACTCGACACCAAAAGATAGAAATTCCACAAAAAAAACATTTTCACGCTTCATTAATAGTACTCGTGAATAAGAATCTCGTGAATAGTAACTCATGAATAGTAACTCGTGAATAGTAACTCATGAATAGTAACCCCTGACATGAAAAAGTTCCAAATTTGATAAAAAGTACCAACCAATATTTCAAAGATAATGATATGAAGAATTAATATCATTTGAGAAGAAAATAACATCCCTTACCTCAAAGAATCAAGATTTCTAAGGAAAGGTTGAAGTGATGTTTGAATGAAACTTGTATCAACAAAGAACTCTCAAAGTATCTAAATACTCACAAAATACGCTCAATAATATAGAGAGAAAGAGAGAAACTTTGTTTCGGTGTGATTTTCAATTCTAACTTAGCCCTCTATTTATAGGAAAATGTTAGCCCGTACCAAGGCAGACTTGACCTGCCACCGATGGCTTTACCGCTACTATTGCCACCCACCACATTTGAAATAAAATTCAGCATATTTTTTCACCAACCACAAGTGGGGCCCACTCAATTCTAGAATTTTCCACCAAAATCAATTATAAACCTAATTTCCGAATCAGTCACCTCTTAAAATTCACAACAAATCATTCGTGCATTTTTAACGGTTCAAAATTTGTGGACATATACTCAACTTATGTATGTATAACATATCCAAAAATTACAACGATCCAACGGTCGGATTAAAAATTATAACTCACTTAATATATCGTAAAAATCTTGATTTGATTTTAATACCTCCATTCCGATAAAATTACTGATAAAACACCTCAACATTAAATCATTCAATTATAACCACATAAAACAAATAAATCCATCATAAATATTTTCTTATCATATAAATCAATAATTAATTATTCACGAATAATATTACAGAATCACAATTATGACAACCGTGCCGTCCTCAGAAAGTTAGGGGCTTTCAATAAGAATTTCTTCTTCTTGGTGGCGCGCAATTAGGTGACCAAACCTCTCCTCGATGAACTTTCTAGACATTGCCAATAATGTTATCTAATAATATTATTCAGATAATATGAATTATTGATCCGATAATGGGAAATATCATGCGGTGACAATTATTGAAACAATAATAATATAAAATATCAACGCAAAGAATTATTGAATCAATAAAATAAAATATTGAACAGTAACTCACCGTGAAAATTATTGAGTAATGCCTTCTTCACGTAAGGATCAATAATTCAACAAATCATGCAATCTGGTGGTAATTTCTTTGTGCAACCACGCAGACATTCGTATTTTAACCACGGGTATTCCAACGCCTTTATTCGGTAACAACTACGCAGTTATTTATAACCACCAAACTTTGTCGTTTTCCTCATCCAATCGCTTTCGTTATGGGGCCCACACATGGTATTTGGCGCCGCATGCGAATATTCCCGAAAAGATTTGAATATTCCACGACCAAACGAATATTCCCAAACAAAATGAATATTTAATAACCACTTGCTTATTTTGAAATATTTGCGTATTTAACCCTTAACTATCCACATTAATCAAATCAACCCTTACTATTTCAAAATAATAAATAAAGGAAATTCCTTTTTATTTAAAAAATTTTGGTCTTACAACCTCCCTCCTTATGAAATTTCGTCCTCGAAATTGACGACGCATTCGGTGTGTTTGAAAAGATAAAGATACCTCGCTTTCATTTCCGTTTCCAATTCCCGGTCATTTCCTCAATAAGATGGTTTCTCCATAAAACTTTAACTTATGGTATAACCTCGGTGCATAGGACATGCTCTTTCCTATCCAATATCTTGACAGTACCTCCTCAAATGCGTTAAGTCTTCTACTATCTCGTCTCGGTTCTAACTCAATGACGTGTTTCGGGTCGTCCACATATTTACATAACATCGACACGTGAAAAGCGTTATGAACACGCGTCATACTTGGTGGTAAAACGAAGTCTATAGGCCGCGGTTCCTATTCGATCGAGAATTTCAAATGGATTAATAAGCGAAGGTTTGAGCTTTCCTCACCTCACCGATTCTCGCTTTTAAAATAACAACTTCTTGCACCTCCTTCTTCAAATTCATCGACTCATGTGTAGCTTCGAACGACTTTAACTTTATCGATTAAAGTCGATTATACTCAGATATATCATCACGCACTCAGTATATCATCACGTGGGTACCTAGAGTTTTCATCTCCATCTCTATTATTTGTATATTATCTGAAATGAGACTTTGACAATATCGTACTCAGACTTGTATACGATCTTCTACTCAACACGCCGCCTACCACGTCTTCGCTTTCCGGGATGGCATGGTCGTAAACGTGTCTTTGAAATGAGTCTCCTCTTGAGTTCTTCAAGCTCTTCCCACATTCCTTGCTCCATTCGAATTTTTTTATCTCTACGAGTCATTGCGTTAATGGAATAGCGATTCGAGAATATCCTTCAACGAATCTCCGATAATAACCAACTAAGCCTAGAAAGCTACGTATTTCGACATTGACTTAGGTTGTTCTCAATCGTGACTCATATCCCAACCTTGGATAACACGTTACAATGACACCTATCGCCTTTCTTATCGCACGAATATGGTGTCCCCTACGGAGAGTCTCGCTTAGGTAAATTCCACAAAGGAAGTCACCAGATAAAGGCTCAGGTACCAAATTCTATAGTTGAATTTTTAACTCCTGAAGTTCAATAGGAGCCATTCGATATGAGATTTTAGAAATGAGTTTTGTACCGGGTTCAAAGTCGATACAATATTTAATATCAGGTTTTGGGAGTAAACCAAGAAATTCTTCAGGAAATACATCAGGAAAAATCAATAACAATAGGAATATTATTCAAATCTGACGTGTCTTTATTCAAATCCATAACATGGACTAAGAAAACTTGACATCCGTAATAAACGAATGACTTCATGGCTTGATATGAAAATATTTTAATACAATGGTTTGATTGCTTGAATTCAAATAACAGGTTGTTTAGGAATATGAAAACTAACAACCTTACGAAAGTAATCAATTTCGGCATGATGAGTAGTTAACCTTAAAATCACATCAAAAGCAAATATCTCTATAGAAATAAGGTTAACAGGTAATGTGATAGTGCCGACCTGAATCAAGCAAGATTTCTAAACAACGGATGTAATGAAAGTTTCTCTAACTGAGTCTCCATAAATAGGTCAAAGTCTAATTTCTCCGTAGTCAAGTTCAAACGTTGAGCGCAAAGCAAAGAGAGATAAAAGAATGGGTAGAACCCAGATCTAGTAAGGTATAAACTTCGTAAGAATTTATAATTAACTAACCCGTGCTTAACTTCGTTCGGGTTCTCGATTTATTGAAGTCACGACAAACGCTTCTTCCGTAAATCGTTGACTTTGACTTTTCTAGGACATCCTTTTGAGTCACCATTTCCATTTGGGTTTCGATATCGCATAATCTCGAGCGATATGTCCTTCTTTTCCACAATTATAGCATACCTTAAAAGCTGTTGCAGGCGGCGCCAATGATATGTCCTCTTTCCCGCATTTGTAACTTATACGACCGGGTGGTCTTTCTCCTCCTTGGAACCAATTCTTCTGCGATCTTGTCGTCTTCACATGGTCGTTGTTAAATCTCCTCTTTTTAAAATATCCTCCCGACTCGCTTCTTCTATTTTCATGGCCACGATTACCACGAGTGGTTACCGCCTTTGTCTCAGTATTCTTCTTTCTCCATTGGTTATCGTTATTCGATGACTGCATCTCTTGAGTATGATCTCGGTTATGGTCCCTCGGTTGAGCGCACTCGTTATCTCGCCTAACAATCGAGCCTCATTGACAACATCTCTGAATAGAGAAAATTTATGAGAAATGAGATACCGGCGTATCGCCGGGTTTCAAACCTCTAAGAAACATCCGCGTCATACGTTCCTCATTCTTCACCAAATGAGGTGCAAACACGGATAACTCCATGAACTTCGCCTCGCATCTTTGGGATACCGCCATGTTATTCGCTTCCGTCTAATAAACTCCACTTCCTTCATATGACGAATAATTTCGAGGAAATTGTCATCGTTGAAGCTTTTTCAAACGTCTCTATGACATCTTTGAAAGTGCAGAAATGATGGATGGAGTTTCTCCACGATTCCCCACCAAGATGTCCGCCACGCGGAACATAAAGGTGGCGAATGGAACCTTCGTTCTCCGTGCATCCCAAGACATCGAATATCTTGGTAATTTGCTTGACCCATGTTTCCTCCATAATCGGATCCGGCTTTCCTTAAATTCGGTGGTCTGACTCTTTGAATCGCTTGGGTTGTGACCACCCGTGAATTGCTATCATTTCCTCCTATATTTTGAACACGAGTCTCCTCGTCTGCGATTTTGCATGAACGCAAAAAACTTCTAAACATTCCTCGCTCATCATCTCGCTTTCGGTGGTGTTGTTCACAGGAGGAACATTGCCACTGTTGCACGTTCTCCTCGTTGGTGAGTACAGCATCTCCACGGTCTCATTTACTCCATCGTTAATATTCTCAACGACATTCTCAAATCGTCATAAAATAAGGGTTATTTAAGGAAATCAATATATCACATAATATCCCTATATAATTGACTTCAACCAACAAATAAGCTTAGTAGTAGGACACTTAGCGAAGGATTTACTCGCTCTCTCCCTCCTAGTTCTATTCCCGATCTCCGCCAGAGATCATATCCCTAAGCTCGATACCAACCGTGGCGACCCCAAAATAGGTCCATTCCATCCAACCCATTACGAAGTCGCCAAATACATGGTACAAGAAGCAAACTACAACTTCAATAATACAAATGTCGTGTGAAATACGACAACAATATATCTTGTGAGTTTAAATACAAATATTATCTTCAGACAATATCTATACTCAAATAAATCCTCATCACATTTATTGATACATTATTTTACAAAAATGGTGAGGACTACTAAACAACTCTCTCTAGAACCTTCATTCCATACCCCGACTAAGTACTCGCTACATTCTCGCCTCGAGGAGAAAAATGGAACAACAAGGAAAAGGGTGAGCTCAACTAGCCCAAGAAAGAATACTATGACTAAGATAATATACAACAAATTATCGTTAGTCTCCAACAGGAAAAATCTCGATAGAATACAATAGACAACAAGTTTGAGATCAATATTCGCAATGAAATAATAATTCATAGAAGAGTTCTGCAGAGAATGAAATCTACTATAATCTATGAATCTAACGGTCCATCATCAATATTTTATCCTGTAACATCAATCAATATTCATCTCAAATCAAATATTCATCTTTGCACTACAGCCAAAGATATTCATCAATCGGTCATGTTCATCTCAACACTGCTCATCTTTGCACTAAAGGCCAAAGATATTCATCGATCATCATGTTCATTTAAACACATGTTCATCTTTGCACTACTCTGCCAAAGATATTCTTCAAAATCATTCATCTTTGCACTACAGCCAAAGATATTCTTTGAAATCATTCATCTTTGCACTATGTGCCAAAGATATATTCAATACTATCATCATTTAAGAATCGAGGATGATGAAAAATACTTTTAAAGAACGAATCCGGTGAAACAAAATGACAAATATTATGGATTCGTACTTTAAACAATCTGAGTTCAAAAATACTTCATAAATAATCATAGTGAAGTAAAATTCAAGAATGATCAAAACATGGATACAATCAAAGCTAGTATCCGAATAGATATTTTAGAGGCGAAAAGAAAAATTTTCATTTTTTAAATTGAATAGTCTTGAGATATCGTGAATAGTGCAGTATACGTGAATAGAAACTCCCACACCAAAAGATAGAAATTCCAAAAAAAAACATTTTCACGCTTCCATGAATAGTATCGTGAATAGTAACTTCGTGAATAGTAACTCATGAATAGTAACTCGTGAATAGTAACTCATGAATAGTAACCTGATACATGAAAAAGTTCCAAATTTGATAAAAAGTACCAACCAATATTCAAAGATAATGATATTGAAGAATTAATATCATTTGAGAAGAAAATAACATCCCCTTACCTCAAAGAATCGATTTGGAAGGAAAAGGTAGGAGTAATGTTTGAATGAAACTTGTCTTGACAATAAAGAACTCTCAAAGTATCTAAATACTCATAAAATACGCTCAATAATATAGAGAGAGAAAGAGAGAAAACTTTGTTTCGGTGTGATTTTCAATTCTAACTTAGCCCTCTATTTATAGGAAAATGTTAAATTGGCCAAGGCAGAGACTTGACTGCTACACGATGGCTTTACTCGCTACTATTGCCACCCACCACATTTGAAATAAAATTCAGCACATTTTTTTCACCAACCACAAGTGGGGCCCACTCAATTCTAGAATTTTCCACCAAAATCAATTATAAACCTAATTTAGAATCGGTCACCTCTTAAAATTCACAACAAATCATTCGTGCATTTTAACGGTTCAAAATTTGTGGACATATACTCAACTTATGTATGTATAACATATCCAAAAATTACAACGATCCAACGGTCGGATTAAAAATTATAACTCACATAATATATCGTAAAAATATCGATTTGATTTTAATACCTCCATTCCAGATAAAATTACCGATAAAACACCTCAACATTAAATCATTCAATTATAACCACATAAAACAAATAAATCCATCATAAATATTTTCTTATCATATAAATCAATAATTAATTATTCACGAATAATATTACGTAATCACAATTATGACAACCAGTAGTTTCTCGAGAAAGAGGGGCTTTCAATAAGAATTTCTTCACTTCTTGGCGCCGCAATTAGGTGACCAAACCTCTCCTTGACGTAACTTTCTAGACATTGCCAATAATGTTATCTAATAATATTATTCAGATAATATGAATTATTGATCCGATAATGGAAAATCTTTGTGCAATGACAATTATTGAAACAATAATAATATAAAATATCAACGCAACAATTATTGAATCAATAAAATAAAATATTAAGCAATAACTCTTGTGAAAATTATTGAGTAATGCCTTCTTCACGTAAGGATCAATAATTCAACAATATCGTATGCAATCTGAGTGTCTTCTTTATGCAACCACGCAGACATCGTATTTTAACCACCGGGTATTCCAACAGTCTTAACGGTAACAACTACGCCGTTATTTATAACCACCCAAACTTTGTCGTTTTCCTCATCCAATCGCTTTCCGTTATGGGGCCCACACATGGCTGCGCCGTCGTACGAATATTCCCCGACAGTACGAATATTCCACGACCAAACGAATATTCCCCGACAAAAATGAATATTTTATAACCACTTGCTTATTTTGAAATATTTGCGTATTTAATCCTTAACTATCCACATTAATCAAATCAACCCTTACTATTTCAAAATAATAAATAAAGGAAATTCCTTTTTTATAAAAAAATTTCGGTCTTACAAAGATGGCTCCATTCGAAGTGTTGTATGGAAGAAAGTGTCGTTTTCTCGTTATCTTTGGGATGAGGTGGGGTGAAGCCACGTTGTTGGGATAGGAGTTAATACGTATGACTACGGAAAAGATTCAAACGATCCGACAACGTATAAAAACCTCACAAAATCGACAAAAGAGTTATGCCGATCTTCATCGAAAGGACGTGGAATTGATATAGGAGATCATGTGTTGTTAAAAGTTGCTTTCCATGGAAAGGAGTTACAAGATTTGAAAAGAGAGGAAAACTTAATCCTCGATTCATCGGTCCATTTTAATCCTCGATCGGGTAGGGCTGTGGCCTATAGACTCGCTTTCTGCCAAATATGTCTCGTGTTCATAACGCGTTTTCACATATCTATGTTACGTAAATATGTGAAAGACCCGAACCATATTATTGAGTTAGAACCGGACGAAATAGTGGAAGATTTGACGATATGAAGAGTTCCTATTCAAATATTGGATAAGAAGGAACATATTCCATGAAGACCCCAAACTTTTATAAATAAAGATGAATTTTTCTATAAATATTATTTTTGAATATTATGGAATAAATTTGATATAATGTTATAGTTGTGGGTAATATTTATAAATTTTGCAAAGTATGCAAGTTGTTATAAAATATTTGTTTGGTCTGGGAATATTCTTTTTGTTAGGGAATATTCGCATAATGGCTCAATCATTGGTGGACCCCATAATGTAATTATTGTCGGATTGAGAAAACGACAAAATATTTTATAAAAATAACGGCGGAGGTGTTACCGTTAAAACCGTTGAACTACCCGGTGGTAAAAATAAAGAATCTGGCGTGGTTGCATAGAAACTGCGGTATTGATTATTGATGCTTACGTGAGAAGTCACCAATTTATGCTCAATTATTGCTACTGAGAATTCTTTGATCATATCTCTTATATTATTGATTGATTATTGTCAAAGATCATCTACGTATAATATGTTATAGTATTAAATCAATAATTGAGACGACAAGTTATAAATGATTAATAATTGTTGAAAGATTAAATATGTGTTGATGAAAAAAATGATTTGTGGTAAGTTTGATTATTTTATGGGGGCTCATATGTCATCATCTAAGAGTCTCTTAAATCGATAGTATTTACCTTCGTCGATAGTAATTACCTTCGTCAATAGTAATTACCCTTGTGAATAGTATTTACCTTAAATCGATAGTAATTACCTTCGTCAATAGTAATTACCCTTGTGAATAGTATTTACCTTCGTCATCGATAGTATTTACCTTCGTTAATAGTAAATACCTTTACGGACGTCGAACCACTTGTCGTTTCACATTACTGCATCGAACCACTTGTCGTTTTTCACATTCTGAGCGTCAAACCACTTTTCTTTTCACATCATTAGTAAATCAATGTAAGACTAAAATTTTTAAATAAAAGGAATTTCCTTTATTTATTATTTTGAAATAGTAAGGGTTGATTTGATTAATGTGGATAGTCGAGGGTTAAATACATAAATATTTCAAAATAAGCAAGTGGTTATAAAATATTCATTATCGTCGGGGAATATTCGTTTTGGTCGTGGAATATTAGTGTATGCTGTTGGGAATATTAAATGCGATTGGTAGCATGACCATGTGTGGGCCCCATAACCGAAAGCGATTGGATGAAGAAAGCGACAAATATAAGTTGTTTTAAATAACGACGTAGTTGTTACCTTTAATCTCGTTGGAATACCCGGTGGTTAAAACACACTAATACGTCGTTGTTGTTAAAGAAGGTAGCTGCGGTATTGCACCAATTATTGATTCTTACGTAAGAAGGCACGACTCAATAATGGTTCTGAATAATTCTTTATTAAATATTTTATTGAGTTAATAATTCTTGCGTTGATATTTTATATTCTCATTGTTCAATAATTGTCATTACATTATATTTTTCATTATCGAAGCAATAATTCATATTATCTGAATAATATTATTAGATAACATTATTGGCAATGTCTAGAAAGTTACATCTAAGGAGAGGTTTGGTCACCTAATTGCTTGCCGCAAGAAGAAGAAATTCTTATTGGAAAGCCCCTCTTTCTGAGGAGCTGCACGGTTGTCAATATTGTGATTACGTAATATTATTTGTGAATAATTAATTATTGATTTATATGATGAGGAAAATATTGATTTTATGTGGATATAGATGGAGAAAATTTTTAAAATGACAATTGTTGAAAATTAATATTTTATCTTTTTCTGATAAAATAATTCATTTAAATATATTATTTTAATAATATATTAACGGTGATATTTTTACAACGAATGTGGGATATATGAGTATAAGAGGAGGAAGAGTATTTTTGTTGCAATAAATGTTTAAAACATGTTAAACTTGTCGGTGGACCCCATTTATTGACTGAAATTTGATTATAGCCTGTAAAATTGCCCGTTTATGGATTTCGGTCAATTTCTATTTGGAATTTGGCAAAACTTTCTTCTAAAAAGTTGTAGAGAATTAAATTTCCTATAAAAACACGCGAGATTCGAATTTTCTGATGAAAGGGCTATTTATTATGAATTATTGAAGTTCCGGATTAATTGATTATCATTTTTTTGGAGTTTTAAGTAACTTTTGCATGAAAAACGTTTTTGTCACTTATGGGACATGTGTTAGTGGTTGATTTCAGCTGATGGTGTGCGTAGAAAGATGTGGAAAAATAATATTATTAATATATTAAATTTCTTTGCTTTGGTGTTCAAGCGATTTCTATAAATAAGGTCTTGGGTTAGAATTGAAAATCACACCGTAAAATCAAGTTTTTCTCTCTATATTATCGGCGTATTCTTGTGAGTATTTTGAGTATTGCTATATCGGTGCAAGTCCAAGTCATAGCCTATATCAAGTTGTTCAAATTTAAATCCGATCTTTCGAGGTAAGGGATATTTTTTTTTTGTAATGATATTATTTCTTGATATCATTATCTTTGAAATGTTGATCTGAAGTTTTTATCAAATTTGGAACTTTTTCATGTCTGAGAGTTACTATTCATGGGTTACTATTCATGAGTTACTATTCACGAGTTTCTTATTCATGAGTTCTATTATTCAGTTCTTATTCACGAGTACTATTCATGAAGCGTGAAGATGTTTTTGTGGAATTTCTATCTTTTGGTGTCGAAGTTCTTATTCACGATATCAAGACTATTCACGTATCAAGACTATTCACGATATCTGCATTATTCAACCGAAAAATAAAATTTCTTCTTTTCGTCTCAAAACATCTATTTTGGATACTAACTCTGATCAGTATCCATGTTTTGATCATTCTTGAATTTTACACCACTATGATTATTTTTGAGGTATTTTGGACGTGGATAAAACCAAGTCTGAATCCTTAATCCTTAATCCTTGTCATTTTGTTTCTTTGGATTCGTTTCTTTAAAAAAAAAAATATTTTCATCATCCTCGGTCTTAAATGATGATATTATGGAATATCTTTGGCCCGTAGTGCAAAAGATGAATGATTTCTTAAGAATATCTTTGGCTTTGTAGTGCAAGAAAGATGAATGATTTTAGAAGAAGAATATCTTTGGCAGTAGTGCAAAAGATGAGCAGATTGTTTAAATGAACATGACCCGGTGATGAATATCTTTGGCTCAGTAGTCAAAAAGATGAATATTTGATTCAGATGTATATTGATTGATGTTACTGGGGATAAAAGATAGACGATGAAATTTTAAATTCATACATAGAAGATAGTAGTTTGCATTTCTACTTAACTCTTCTAATGAATTATTATTTCCATTGCGAATATTGATTTAAAATTTGTTGTCTATTGTATTCTATTAGATTTTTCCTGTTGAAGACTAACGATAATTTGTTGTATATTATCTTAGTCATAATATTCTTTCTTGAGCTAGTTGAGCTCACCCTTTTCCTTTTGTTCCATTTTTTCTCGGGAGGCGAGAATATAGCGAGAGTGCAAGGTGGGGTATGGAATGAAGGTTTTAGAAAGGATTGCTTAGTAGTCCTCACCATTTTGTAAAATAATATATCAATAAATGTGATGAGGATTTATTTGAGTATAGATATTGTCAGAAGATAATATTTGTATTCAAACTCACGCTTTTTCTTGTTGTAATAATAAAGTTGTAGTTGTTTACGTACCATGTATTCGACAACTCGGAATAGGTGATGTATACCTATTTTGGGGGCGCCACAATCAAGCCACTTGCCTTTTTTACCTAAGCGGTGCTAAGCTGTGAAATCTTCTATAAATAGAGGCCTAGGGCTTCATTATTTTTCATTTAATTCATTCAAGCTATAGAGAGAGAAAGTATATAGAGAATAAGAGAAAGAAGAAGAGTATTTTGTTACTACATCTCTTTGCGATATTCAATCTCCTACCAAATGTAAGGGTGTTATTCTTTCTTATTCATGAAGAGAATCATTGTTATTCCATCGCTTATTATTACATTTGGAATAACTTTGTATCCATGGTTTACCTATACTTGGTGACATTCTTCTATTATACATTTGGAACATCACATGTCTCATGTGTTTTACGGACTGATTAAAATCTTTATTATTATTCATTGGAACATCACATGCGTGTGTTTTACAGGACACATTTAAATATTTATTATTATTTCGCATTTGGAACATCCACATCGTGTGTTTTTACTTTGGACTGGTTAAAATCTTTATTATTATTACATTGGAACATCCACATGCATGTGTTTTACGCATGACACCGGTTCCATTCTTTATTATTCATTGGAACATCACATGCATGCGTTTCTGCCGGACACGTTCCGTTATTTATTATTCATTGGAATAACTTTCGCTCTGCAAGGCGATTCTATCGCATGTATGGTGATTTCTTTTGTTATTCTTCTTTATTATACCCGATTAGTTAAAACTTTGACTTCTATACTCCATGAAATTAGTGGAATATCCTTGATATTTGCGTTTCATCCAAAGATCTTTTCATGGAAATATTCTTACGATCATTCTTGAATTTTACTCTACAAAAGCGAAGATCATGTTGATAATTTGGACGTTAATAATTCCTAGATAAAATAATTCTTGAACTTGTTTTATTGAATTCTTATATCATTGTCATCATCCTCATGTTTATATTTTTTAAAGTCATACATGGCACCTGTAGTGTAGATGGACTTGGTATGATTATATGACCGAGACTATTCGATGTAATCATATTAGTAATGTTACAAATGTTGTGGTAAAAATCCTCGGTAGTCAGTAGTGCATTGATGGACGATTGTTGGCATGATCATGACCATTAATGAATACACAAATATTCTTGGCACATGTAGTGCATGAATAATTGTGGTCGTGATCTTAAAGAATATCCTTGGCAGTAGTGCGGGGTGATTCGATGGTGTGGAATATTTATTAAAGCCGAGTCTCAAAATTATATGATTATAAAAAACCTTTTAAAACCTAAAAGATAGTAGACTTTATTTTCTACTTGACTCTTTTAATGGATTGCATATTCAGCCGCAGATTAAATTTGCTTGGCTCATTATATTTTATCGGTTTAACATTGTTGAAGACTATTGATAATTTATTCGCATTATCTTAGTCATAATATTTCTTCTTGGGCTAGTTGAGCTCACCTTTTCTTTCTTTTTGTTTTCTTGAAATGAGAATATAGGCCGGGACAGAGTGGGGAAGCGAGTGATGGTCACGAAGATAGCATTAGTCGTCCTCACTATTACGTGAAATAGTGTGATAATAATTGTAATGAGGACTCCTTTTTGAGTTTGTATAATATCTAGTAGAGCGATATTTGTATTTAAACTCACGATTTATGTCGTATTGTGCACACTGACGCTTATGTTAGTAATTTGTATTTAAATTACGTACCATTTAAGTGGCCACCCAAGATGGGTGATGTATACCTAATTTTGGGGCGTCACGGTTGGTATCGAGCTTAGGATATGATCCTGGCTAAGATGTGAGAATAGTACTAGGAGGGAGAGACGGGAATACCTTATTTAGTATGACCTACCTAAGTTTATGTGCTATTTTATTGGTTGGTCGGAAGATAGGGATAATTTGTTACATGTCAATTAACCTTTTGTTTTGTGGCGATGTCGAAAATGACATCCGAGAATGTTGAGAATAAAGAATGGAGCGCAGCGATCGTTGATTCACCACATATCAATAATCGGGATAATGTGCATCGTGAAGGCGATAATCCTCATGCAAATAACAACACCGACCAAATGATGAATGATCAAATGTTCGAGAGGCTTTATGCAATTTATGCAACAATGAAAGTGAGAATGACTCTGCCCAAAACGTGGGGTGGAAACACGGAAAACTCTCGAGGCGGTCACCGCTAAACAATTCAAGGAGCTGGGACCCACCGGAGTTTAAGGAGAGCCAAAACCACTTCAAGGCGGAAGCATGGATAAAGAAGATTACCAAGATATTTGATGTCTTGGGATGCTCCGAGAGCAAAGGTTCCTTTACGCCTTTTTATGTTGCGCGAGAGGCGGATTCTTGGTGGGAATCGGTAGAAACGTACTCAACTTCTTTGTCATCAAGATATCTTGGGAGAAGTTCGGGAGAGGCATTCAACGACAAAACTTTCCGAAAGTATTCGCCATACATAAGGAGGTGAAATTTATTAAGTTGGAACAAAGCAGTATGGCCGTGTCCATGATACGAGGCAAAAATTTGCGGAGTTATCACGGTTTATATCCCCACTTGGTGGATAATGAAGAGAGAATGGGCGAATGTTTTTAAGAGGTTTGAAGCGGAGATACGTCAACATCTTATTTCTCATAAACTTTGTTTGTATTCGGATGTTGTAAATAGGGCTCGATTAGTGGAGCGCGATAATGAGTCAACACAACTAAAAAAGAAGCGGTTGACAAAATTATAATACGGCGATAGAGTCATCGGCGGTGACAACAAGCGTGGAGGGAATCAACAAGGCCGGATATGGTAACCACTTGGTGGTAATCGTACAAAACAATAAGAATGGACATTTCAAGAAGCGGAGATTCAACAATGGTGGAAAGACGTCAAAGACCAAAGACCCGTTGTTAAGGAAGGAGAAAGACCACCTATCATATGCTTCAAATGCGGAGGAGAGGACACATCGATCAAAGCTGCGTCATGCCGTCAAAGCATGTTATAATTATGGAAGAGAAGGTCACTTAGCTCGATTTTTGTCGTTTATCGAAGACAAATTCAACTAGGGATGGAGGCACCAAAGGCCATCCCGGAAAATTCAAAACCCAGAAGTAAGTGGAGAGCGTTTGTTGTTGTGACCGCTTAAAAGAGCAAGGAATCCGAATGAGGTCATCACGGGTAAGCTTATCATAAACTCTAATGAAGTCTATACTTTATTTGACCTGGGTTCTACCCATTCTTTTATTTCTCCTACTGCATACTCATCGATTAAATTTGACTCAAGAAATTAGACTTTGACTTATCTGTGAAAACTCCAGTTGGGAGAAACCTTCATTACATCCATGTTTATAAGTCTTGTTTGGTTCAAATCCAGACCTCACATTACACCGTCGATCTTATTTCATTAAAAATACTTGCATTCGACGTGATTCTAGGATTGATTGGTTAACTACTTATCATGCAAAAATTGATTGTTTTCGTAAGGTTGTTAGCTTTCATATTCCTAATCAACCTATTATGCGAATTCAAACGACCAAACCATTAAAATCAATCACGGTCATCTCAAGCCATAAAGCTATTCGTTTATTGAAAAACGGATGTCAAGCTTTCTTAGCTCATGTCATGTGATTTAAATAAAAATACGTCATTTTAAACGATATTCCTATTGTTAATAAATTTCGACGTATTCTCGAAGAACTTCTGGCCTACCCCAGAGCGTGAAATTGAATTTTGTATCGACCTTGAACCCCAGACAAAACCTATTTCCAAAGCCCCATATCGAATGGCTCCTATTGAACTTCGTGAGTTAAAGACCCAACCGCAGGAATTGTTAGACATTGGCTTTATTCGTCCCTAGTACTTCTCCTTGGGGTGCTCACATTTCTATTCGTGAAGAAGAAAGATGGGAGTATGCGATTTTTGTATTGATTATCGGGAGTTGAATCATGTCACCATCAAAATAGGTATCCATTGCCGCGTATTGATGACTGTTTGACGATTGCAAGGAGCCAAATTCTTTTCAAAGATTGATCTTCGTTAGGATATCACCAATTGAAGATTAGAACCACGACATTCCAAAGGCGGCTTTCGGAACTTCGGTATGGGCATTATGAATTCTAGTCATGTCCTTTGGATTGACTAATGCTCCTACGCCTTCATGGATATGATGAACCGAGTATTCAAGGAATATTTAGATCACTTTGTGGTCGTCTTTATTGATGACATCCTTATTTATTCCAAAAGCGTGAAGATCATGAGAAACACTTGAGGTCGACACTCCAAAAGCTTCGTGAATATAAGCTTTATGCCAAGTTGAAGAAATGCGAGTTCGGCAAGAAAAGTAGCATTCCTTGGGCACGTGGTATCAAGTCATGGAATATCATTGACCCAAAGAAAGATTGAAGCTATTCAAAATGGGAACAACCTAAATCGATGACCAAAGTCACGTAGCTTTCTCGGTTTAATTGGTTATTATCGGAGATTCGTGGAAGGATTTTCTCGAATCGCTACTCCATCGACTCAAATTTGACTTTGAAAGATACAAAGTTCTATTGGAGCGAAGAATGTGAGAAGAGTTTTCAAGAACTCAAGAGGAGACTTATTTCAAGACTGTTACTCGACAATACCATCCGGCTCGGAGGATTTGTCATCTATGATGATGCTTGAGCAAAAGGGTTGGGATGTGTTCTTATGCAACATGGAAAAGTTATAGCCTTTATGCCTCATGACAACTCAAAGAATATGAGAGGAATTATCCTACTCATGATCTAGAGTTAGCATTGTTATCTTGCACTTAAAATTTGGAGGCATTACTTGTATGGGAGAAAGTGGAGATCTTTACGGATCATAAAAGCCTCAAATATTTCTTCACTCAAAAGGAACTCAACATGCGACAACGACGTTGGCTTGAAGCATTGAAAGATTATGATCATACCATCAATACCATCCCGAAAAGCGAACGTGGTAGGCGGCGTATTGAGTAGAAAATCATATGCAAAAACGAAAAAGTGCGATATTGTCAACGTAAAGGCCCATTTTGTGTGACTTGCAAAGGATGGAGATAGAGTTAAAGACTCAAGGACGATGTGATGATGATAACAGTATCGCGAAAGTAGAACCGACTTTAATCGATAAAGTTAAAGTCGCTTTCAAGCTACTGGACACTGAGGTGATGCGTATGAGGAAGAAAGTCTGAGAAGGTGCTATGCAGGAAGCAAGAATCGATGAAGAAGGAATACCGAAGTCAACTCCGGACTTTGTGTTCTAACGACCACGATTTAAAGTATAATATCATGATCGAGGCGCACAACACACCATTTGCAATCCATCTCGGGAGTACCAAAATGTATCATGATATTCGCCATACATTTTGGTGGAGCAATATGAAGAGAGAGATAATATTGTTCATCTCAAGGTGTCGACTTGTCAACGAGTTAAAAGCGAGCATCAAGTACCAAAAGGTCCATTGCAACCACTTGAAATTCCAGAATGGAAGTGGGAGCACATTATCATGGATTTCGTTACTCGGCCTTCCTAAGGTTTCTCAAGGCATTGATGCGATTTGGGTCATTGTTGATAGATTGACCAAGTCCGCTCATTTCTTACCGATACGAGAAACTTATACACTTGAACGTCTTGCTCGTATGTACATAAACGAGATTGTAAGGCGCATGGTATGCGGATCCATAGTTTCCGATCGAGACCCAAGATTCACTTCACGATTTTGGGTTAGTTTGCAAAAAGCTATGGGCACGATTTCTACGATTTAGCTTTCGGCAGATATCATCCTCGAGACCAGACGGAGACGATCGGAGAGGACTATTCAAACTCTTGAAGATCTATTAAGACTCGTGTCCTTGATTTCAAGGGAGTTGGGACAAGTTCTTACCATTGGTGGAGTTTTCCTACAACAACAGCTTATCAAAGCAAGTATGGCATGGCTCCATTCGAGCGTTGTATGGAAGAAAGTGTCGTTCACCGGTATCTTTGGGATGAGGTGGGTGAAACAACGTTGTTGGGACCGGAGTTGGTACGTATGACTACGGAAAATATTCAAACGATCCGACAACGTATAAAAACCTCACAAAATCGATAAAAGAGTTATGCTGATCTTCATCGAAAGGACGTGGAATTCGATATAGGAGATCATGTGTTGTTAAGAGTTGCTCCATGGAAAGAGAGTTACAAGATTTGGAAAAGAGGAAAACTTAATCTTGATTCATCGGTCCATTTTAATCCTCGATCGAGTAGGAATCGTGGCTATAGACTCGCTTTTTACCGCCAAATATGTCTCGTGTTCATAACGTTTTTCACATATCTATGTTACGTAAATATGTGAAAGACCGAACCATATTATTGAGTTAGAACAGGACGAAATAGCGGAAGATTTGACGTATTTAAGAGGTTCTGTTCAAATTTTGGATAAGAAGGAACATATTCTACGCTCCAAGGTTATACCTCAAGTCAAAGTTTTGTGGAGGAACCACGATGTTGAGGAAATGACTTGGGAGTTAGAATCGAAATGAAATCAAGGTATCCTTACCTCTTGACATACCAGTATCGCACTACCCCTAATTTCGAGGGTGAAATTTCATAAGAAGGGAGGTTGTAAGACCCGACTTTTATAAATAAAGATTAATTTTTCTATAAATATTATTTTGAATATTATGGAATAAATTTGATATAATGGTATAGTTGTGGGTAATATTTATAAATTTTGCAAAGTATGCAAGTTGTTATAAAATATTTGTTTGGTAGGGAATATTCTTTTTGTTAGGGAATATTAAATACAATGGCTCAATCATTGGTGGACCCCACGTGAATTATTATCGGATTGAAAAGCGACAAAAATATTTTATAAAATTACTTGGCGGAGGTATTCCGTTAAAAGCTGTTGAACTACCCGAAATTGGTAAAGAAATGCGATGTCTGGCGTGGTTGCATAGTAGCAGCACGGTATTGATTATTGATGCTTACGTGAGAAGTCACTTTCGGCTATGCTCAATTATTGCTACTGATAATTTTGATCATATCTCTTACATTATTGATTCAATTATTGTCGCGATTATCATCTGTATAATATGTTATAGTATTAAATCAATAATTGGGGCGACAAGTTATAAATGATTAATAATTGTTGAAAGATTAAATATGTGTTGATGAAAAAAAAATGATTTGTGGTAAGTTTGATTATTTTATGGGGGGATCGTATGTCATCATCTAAGAGTCTCTTCATCAATAGTATTTACCTTCGTCGATAGTAATTACCTTCGTCAATTGTAATTACCACTTGTGAATAGTATTTACCTTCGTCGATAGTAATTACCTTCGTCGATAGTAATTACCCTTGTGAATAGTATTTACCTTCGTCGATAGTATTTACCTTCGTTAATAGTAAATACCTTTTACCAGACGTCGAACCACTTGTCGTTTCACATTTAAAGCGTCGAACCACTTGTCGTTTCACATTCTGAGCGTCAAACCACTTTTCTTTTCACATCATTAGTCGATGACCCACTTGCCTTTTCACACGGCGGTCTAAGCTAGAAATCTTCTATAAATAGAGGCTGGGCTTCATTTATTTTCATTTAATTCATTCAAGCTATAGAGAGAGAGAATGTATAGAGAAATAAGAGAAAGAAGAAGAGTATTTTGTTACTTACTGCGCCAGCGATATTCAATCTCTACCAAATGTAAGGGTGTTATTCTTTCTTATTCATGAAGAGAAGCTGTTGTTATTCCATTGCTTATTATTACATTGGAATAACTTTGTATACATGATTTACCCTATACTTGGTGACATTCTTCTATTATTACATTGGAACATCATGCATGTGTGTTTTACAGGACTGGTTCCTTTATTATTATTACTGTTGGAACATCACATCGTGTGTTTTACACGGACTGGTTAAAATCTTTATTATTATCATTTGGAACATCACATGCGTGTGTTTTACACTTTGGACTGGTTCCGTCTTTATTATTATTCATTTGGAACATCACATGCGTGTGTTTTACGCGGACACGGTTCCTTCTTTATTATTCTGTTGAAACATCACATGCATGCGTTTCTGTAGGACGAGTTAAGATTATTTATTATACGTTGAAATAACTTTTGCACGCGTGCGGCCTATCGCGTGCATGGTGATTTCTTTTGTTATTCTATTCTTTATTATACCCGGTTGGTTAAAACTTTGACTTATATACTCCATGAAATTAGTGGAATATCCTCGATATTTTGCGTTTCATCCAAATAAAACAAGTTCAAGAATTATTTAATCCAGGAATTATTAACGTCAAATTATCAACATGATCTTTGTTTTGTAGAGTAAAATTCAAGAATGATCGGAAGAATATTTCCATGAAAGATCTTTGGATAAAACACAAATATCAAGGATATTCCACTAATTTCATGGAGTATAGAAGTCAAAGTTTTAACCAACCTGGGTATAATAAAGAAATAATAACAAAAAGAAATCACCATGCATGCGATTCGATCAAGACAGCAAAAGTTATTCCAATGTAATAATAAATACGGAATCTGTGTCCGCCAGAAACGCACGTGCATGTGATGTTCCAACAGTAATAATAAAGAATGGAACCAGTCCTGCCAGAAACACATGCATGTGATGTTCCAATGTAATAATAATAAAGATTTTAACCAGTAAAAAATACATGCATGTGATGTTCCAATGTAATAATGTAAGAATGTCACCAAGTATAGGTAAACCACAGATACAAAAGTTATTCCAATGTAATAATAAGCAATGGAATAACAACTTCTTCATGAATAAGAAAGAATAACACCCTTACATTTGGCAGAGATTGAATATCGCAAAAGAAAGTAGTAGTACCAAAATACTCTTCTTCTTTTTCTCTTATTTCTCTATATTTTCTCTCTATAGCTGAATGAATTCGTGAAAATAATGAAGCCCTCAGGCCTCTATTTATAGAAGATTTCTAGCTTGAAGACACCGCCGTGTGAAAAGGCAAGTAGCTCGGACGACTAATGATGTGAAAAGAAAAGTGGTTTCGACGTCAGTAATGTGAAAACGATAAGTGGTTCGACGCTCGTAATGTGAAACGACAAGTGGTTGACGTCCGGTAAAGGTAATTTATCGATCGAAGGTAATTACTATTCACAAGGGTAATTACTATTAACGAAGGTAATTATTATTCACAAGGGTAATTACTATTAACGAAGGTAATTAATTAATAACGAAGGTAAATACTATCGACGAAGGTAATTACTTATTCACAAAGGTAATTACTATCGATTTAAGAGACTCTTAGATGATGACATATGAGCCCCCCATAAAAATAATCAAACTTACCACAAATCATTTTATTTTTAATCAACACATATTTAATCTTTCAACAATTATTAATCATTTATAACTTATCGCCTCAATTATAGATTTAATACTATAACATATTATATGTGATGATCTTTGTGACAATAATTGAATCAATAATATAAGAGATATGATGCAAAGAATTATCGAGAGTAATAATTAAGATAAATTGAAAGTGACTTCTCACGTAAGATCAATAATCAATACCGCGTGCTACTACGCAACCACGCCATTATTATATACTTTTCCATCGGTAGTTCAACAGCTTTTAATTCAGAATACCTCCACCGTTATTTTTATAAAATATTTTGTCGCTTTCTCAATCCGACAATAATTTCGCTGTGGGGTCCACTAATGATTGAGCCATTTATTTAATATTCCTAACAAAAAGAATATTCCCCACCAAACTAATATTTTATAACAACTTGCATACTTTGCAAAATTTATAAATATTACCCACAACTATAACATTATATCAAATTTATTTCATAATATCAAAAATAATATTTATAGAAAAATTCATCTTTATTTATAAAAGTTGGGGTCTTACACACAGGATCATCTGTATAATATGAAATTATTAATTGAGACGACAAGTTATAAATGATTAATAATTGTTGAAAGATTAAATATGTGTTGATCAAAAATAAAATGATTTGTGGTAATATTTATTTAATCCTTGATATATATAAAGAGTCTGTTATGAGACGTTTGTGGTAAGTTTGATTATTTTATGGGGGGCCCATATGTCATCATCTAAGAGTCTCTTCGTCAATAGTAATTACCTTCGTCAATAGTAATTACCTTTGTGAATAGTAATTACCTTCGTCAATAGTAATTACCTTTACCAGACGTCAAACTACTTGCCGTTTCATATTACAGGCGTCGAACCACTTGTCGTTTCACATTACAGGCGTCGAACCACTTGTCGTTTCACATTACAGGCGTCAAACCACTTTTCTTTTCACATCACCGTCGAGCCAGCTTTTGCGCTTTTCACATGGCGGTCTTTAAGCTAGAAATCTTCTATAAATAGAGGCCTAGTGCTTCATTATTTTTCACGAATTTATTCAAGCTATATAGAGAGAAAGTATAGAGAGAATAAGAGAGAAAGAAGAAGAGTATTTTGTTCTTACACTCTGCGATATTCAATCTCTACCAAAAGTAAGGGGTGTTATTCTTTCTTATTCAGTAGAAGAGAACTGTTGTTATTCCATTGCTTATTATTACATTGGAATAACTTTGTATCGTGGTTTACCCTATACTTGGTGACATTCTTCTATTATTCTATTGGAACATCACATCGTGTGTTTTACAGGACTGGTTCCGTCTCTTTATTATTATTACATTGGAACATCACATGCGTGTGTTTTACACCGGACTGGTTAAAATCTTTATTATTATTACATTGGAACATCCACATGCATGCGTTTTACGTCGGACTGGTTCCATTCTTTATTATTACGTTGGAATATCACATACATGCGTTTTTACACGGACTGACTGTTCCGTTATTTATTATTACTGTTAGAATAACTTTGCTTTCATGTGATACATCGCGTGCGTGGTGATTTCTTTTGTTATTCCATTCTTTATTATACGGTTGGTTAAAACTTTGACTTCTATACTCCATGAAATTAGTTGAATATCCTTGATATTTGCGCTTCATCCGATATCCTTTCATGGAAATATTCTTCTCAAAGTATTCTTGAATTTTACTCTACAAAGCAAGATCGTGTTGTGTTTGGATGTTATTGGTTCCTAGATAAATTAATTCTTGAACTTGTTTTATTGAATTCTTATATCATTGTCATCATCCTCATGTTTATATTATGTTGAAAGTCATCTCGTGGCTTTTGTAGTGCATAGATGGACTTGGTATGATTATGACCGAGAGACTATTGATTGTAATCATGGTAGTAATGTTACAAATGATGTGGTAAAAATCCTCGGTGGCCCGTAGTGCATTGATGGAATGATTGTTGGCATGATCATGACCATTAATGAATACACAAATATTCTTGGCGTAGTGTATGAATAATTGTGGTCGTGATCTAAAGAATATCCTTGGCCGTAGTAGTGCGAGGGGTGATTCGATGATGTGGAATATTTATTAAAGTTGAGTCTCACTATATCGGTGATGAAAAACCTTTTAAATCATAAAAGATAGTAGATTTTATTTTCTACTTGACTCTTTTAATGGATTCTTTGGTTCATTTGTAGTTAAACTTGATGTTTATTATATTTTATCGGTTTAACACTTTGTTGAAGGCTAATGATAATTTATCTACGCATTATCTTAGTCATAATATTTCTTTCGAGCTAGTTGAGCTCACCCTTTCTTTCAACTGCTCTATTCGGAAATGAGAATATATTTGGGACGAAGTCGGGGGAACGGAGTAATGGTCCGGAGGATAGCATTAGTAGTCCTCACTACCATACGTAAAATAGTGTGATAATAATTGTAATGAGGACTCCTTTTGAGTTTGTATGATCTCTAGTAGACAATATTTGTATTCAAACTTACGGTTTATGTCGTATTGTATACCATACGATTATATTTATAAGTTGTATTTAAATTCTGTACCATGTATCTGACTACCCAAGATGGGTGATGTATACTTAATTTTGGGGGCGTCACATTTTCTCCTAAGGGGCACCTTACTTTTGTGAAAGGGAGATAACATACTCAAGGCTTATTTCAAACTCGCGCTGTCAACCAGCCTAGCTCGTGGTTCGAGGGTTTGGGTGCTTGTATATAACTTTTTGGATAAAATTTTGTTTAAAATTTTATTTAAATTTAATTTTGTTTTAGTTCTAATTATTAATACTGTGTTGTTTTGATAAATATTATTTATTATCAATAATGTGTCGTTTTGGAAAGCGGTAACAAGTGTTGCAAAATTATGCCGTTTTTGTCTGAACGGACGCATCTTTTCTATTAAGTCTTAAACTACGTCGTATTGTGGCTCGAATGGACGCGCCCATTCTACAAATGACCAAATTACGTCGTTTTGACCAAAGGATACCATGCCTTTTCAGAAGTATTTCATGCCTTTTCAAGGGTTAATACCTCATCCGAATGGTCACCAACCCCTCCTATAAATAGATATGGGGCAACTCATTCAAATCATTAATTTATCTAGCATTCAAGCATTATAGAGCATTCTAGTCATCATTTATTCATCAGTTTCCTTAGTTAATTTTGAGGGAGAATTAGAATATTTCTTTGGTTCGTAAAGTATACTTTTATAGTACTGTTAAAATATAAATTGTCATTGTATTCTGGAAGATAAATGCTATCAACTCTAAACATTGTAAAAAAAACATAATTATCTTAAGGATATAATATTGAGTCCTAATCTTGACAATTTTTACCATAACACTGCTTAAAGTTTTTCTTTTTCCACTTATAATACAAAGTAAAGTAAAACCATGCTAAAATCGAATATCCAAAACAAGATATGCGCACAAAAAAATACTACATTTATTTTCAACAGATGGATTTAAAGAATATTATAATATTATATAATTAAGTAGTGCCTCCATTACTCAAAGTGCCAAGTGCCAACTCTCTTTTCCTTAAAAAGAATCCGTCATTATCCAAGGAGGCTTAGGTGATCATTATCACATTTCTTACCCGCCGCGGCGTCCACCATTAACATATATAAACACGAATCCGGTTATCATAATTTAATGTCATGGTAAATTATTAAATTGGTCATGTGATAACTATAATACTGATACGTATAAAGAGAGATTCAGCATGTGTGTCGATACTGTATTAATTAATTGATCAAAATTAACTTCATACTAATCACTCTATATAACTACTATTGAAAAATAAGAATTAATATTATTATATATATATATATATATATATATATATATATATAGATTAAAGGAATAAAAAGTAAACATATAATTATTTAAAATTAATACTAGGACTTTAATTAGACTACTCCTTTATTCTATACATCAAAAAGTTAGTTTATAATTAATAAATATTAGTATGTTTTAGACATTTTTGTACAAGCACTATCGGGTGCATGCATCTGTTAGCCTTTAGCAAGGAGTCGTTATAAGTTAGTTAGTGGTCACATAATCAAACTATTATATGTCAAATTTCTTTAATCAGGCTTTAATTTTTAAATGAATGACAAAGTTAGCTAAAATCCTCTACTTGCTAATAGCTTTTTACATTATACATACGTCAAATATGAATAAAAAATAAAAATAAATTAGTTATCGATAGAAATGTCACAACGTAACTAGACATGCAAAAATTAATTAAACCAATAAATCAAGAATCCATATTTTTCTACTAGTGCAAATAGTTATGGGTTAAATCATTTTTTCTACATTTGCATTGCGGAATTAATTTTTTTTTCTTTCAATCAATTCATTAAATTATATTTTTTTAATTAAAAAAATTATTTAAAAGTGTTAAAAGTTAACAGCATATTTGCATGGCCCCGTATTGGAGCTTACGTGGGTTATTTAGCAAATATAATATGATGTGCATGGCAGTGTTGAAGTATATTAAAAAAAATTATTATAACTAATGTATACATTTAGGGAATTGATATTTTCATAAGTGAAATTGATATTTCATGGCGCCCATTCACATGAGTATAGATTAAAGTTCTTTACTATTATGATGAGAGTCTTGTGGAAATATCAATTATATACCTTTATTATATCAAAAAAGTTAAACAAATTATACAGATAATTAAACATTTAAAAGAAGAGTATATATATGGATATATCATATTTATTCTCTCATTTCTGAATGCACTGTACAAGAAAATAAACAATTGGAGTGGAGGCCCACTTATAAATTAACTCAATCCAATTTATGAAATAGAGAAAAGAAAGTAAGAGCAGAATGAAAAACAAATGATTTGACGATGTTATCCAATTTATGAAATAGAGAAAAAGAAAGTTAGCAGAATGAAAAACAAATGATTTGACGATGTTTTAGGTGATTAATCAACCAGTGATGCTTAAAATCGACCAAAGACAAAGCCAGACGATTCCGTACTCAATGGCAGGAATTGGGTGGCCAAAAGTTGGATTTTCTCTAAATTTTTCTTCATTGTTGAATTAGGATCATCTATTGGTTGATGAAAGGTGGTGTTTAATTGTATCTAATAATCTACATCTTAACGCATCTTAATAGCCCACATCTTTGTATTAAGATATTCTCTGAATAGTTTAGACTCGTATTTATATCTTAACTATTCAGATGACCTCTTAATACAAAGATGCGATATGTTAAAATGATGAGTTGTTAGATGTATATTAAGATGCAATCAAATACAAAGTCAAATAGTACTTTCATCTAGCATTTGTCATGGATTGCTCATATATATATATATATGAGACTGATCCATAGTTAACATTGTCAAATTAAGGTTATCTTTATAACATATCGTGAGCCACCGTCCGCAATTTAGTTTATAATTTTTCGCAGTTTAATACTGCGGACGAGGAGTTATATAAGGAGGGGTATTTTGGTCATCACCAACTACAATATTAAACTGCGAAATACTGAAAATAAAACTGTAGACTGGAGCTCTATTTAACTGTTTGATTATCGGATGATCCGGACGCTCACGGTCTATTGTAAAAATTTAATTTTAATTTGACAACGTTAACTATGGAACAATTCTCATATATATATATATATATATATATATATATATATGACTTTAGGGAATATTTATTTAAAATCTTCACTTTTTTTGTGAGATACAAAACAAATTTTACACTCGACTACAATATCAGCAAACCTTACACTCACTCTATTGCTAAGAATAGAAGTCTCCCAATAAAAACGGAAAAGAATCCTACAATAAATAAAAAGTACTCCCTCCATTTCGTAAAAATAGACTTTTGAAAAAATTTGTTCTAATTTACTTGTCATCTGTAATTTTTAAAGAATAAATTATTTATTTTCTATATTATTCTAAATTATTTTATTTTATTTTAAAATTATCTTTTTATTAGTAGTTCCCAACTTCTCATAAGAAAATAGTGATTAAAATTTACACAATTTTCATTTATCAAATGATAGTATTACATAATTTTCTTAATCTATGTGTATGAAACTAAAATATTACTTTGGAATAAGTAGGACTCTTCCATAATTCTTATTCCATATATCCATAAGTTTTATAATTGTAATTGGACATAAATTTATGAAAATACATAACAAAACTCTATAAGATATATTGGCTCAAAATTAATGTTGAAAACATTTATACTCATCATCAGTATACATAAACCCCGGAAAATCTGTAAAGCAGAAAAGAAAAAGAAAAACAAAGAAAGAGATAGAATAGATTATACATGCATATATTCCATTTCACAGAAACTGATCATCTTTTCTTGGCATGGTTGATGTATATGTACTTGAGATGGGTGCTGCTAAGTACGTGGGTTTCTCATCTCCGGCCATAATCACGACGATGGTGACTGCAGCAGGCAGCTGATCTGTATTGTTAGACTTTTCAGGTACCGGCTTCTCCTCGGAATATCGCTGCCGGCGTCGGTGGGAACAAACTAGGATGATAAGTGCAACGAGGATCAAACCTAACATTAAAGCTAAGCCACCAAACAAATAAGGAAGTGGAGATTTCCATCCATTCCCAATATGATGATGCACCGGAAATACTACTCTTTGCCAGTCTTTTCACTCTTCACTTGAACAAGGAACATAGGCCATATATATAACCACATCCATTTATAGGAATGTTTTGAACTTAGGCCTGCTGTAACCATTATCTTGAAAATACAAATATGCCACTGGGGCTTAAACAAACAATACTTTTCTCCATTCCCAATTATATGATCGTTGAATTTTGAAAGTTCTTTTTAAATATTTTTAAATTCAAAATTGAAATGACTCATTAAAAATATAATTATGAAATAATAAAATTTATAATGAGCAATATTTTTAAATAATTTACAATATTTATTTTTGTATTGATTAAAATTAAAAGAATTGAAGTCAACTTTTAAATTTAAAAATATCTTAAATTAATTTTAAAAAATATGGAAGAGAGAGAATATTTGTTATGCTGTAAATGAATAAATCTACTCTTGTTTTTTTCTTGTGAGAATAACTAATTAATAGTCCTTTGACATCATTAGTTTTGCTTGCACAATATTGGACCTGATGATGGTAATGAAGTTGCCAATGCGCTAGTTGCTTCTTTTCACTATCTTAATTTTAATTTATTTTATTCTCATATACTGAATAGTAGAAGTTCTTATTTTCTTCGTTCAATCCTCTCCAATTGTATTATCCCTTTAATTTATCCGAATGCTCAGGCATAATTTTTTTGACGCTCGCTTGATACGTAATTTAGTAGTACGGAAGAAAAAAATGATTCGTGCATATATTATTTTGGGATACGGTTAATATGAATTTTATTTTTTTGATAAGTATGAAGTTTACACATACTTTTTTTCCTCTTTTTTTTTGGTTCAATAGATTTAATTAAGATGCATTTTTCTGGCGCAATGAGGAGTCAGAATGGAATGTACGGTACAATTAGTGAACCTTGTTCAGACCTTTTTCCTTTTTGCAAAAATATTAGGGGGACCGGGTTTTGGCGACGACCAGTTTTTTTTAATGATTCCCAAATAATTTATAAGATTTATTGAAAATAGATTTTGTAAAAATTTCATTTCTAATAAATCTATAAATTATTTGAGTCATTAAAAAAAAAAAAAAAAAAGCGCTACCACGTCGCAAACCACTTTGTCTCTGCGTAGGGACGCTTTTTTTTTCTTCTTGAAAAACCGCCCTTCTCCGACTTCAATTCAATGCTTACGCCTCCGAGTCATCGTCCACCAACCCACCAAAACAAAAAATACAATGAGGTGACAACTAGTGCAGGTAGGGGGGGGTTCAGGGGTCCACTACTGTTATTGAAAGAATTTTTTATGTACTGGGAGGGGCCAGGTTTGAAATTCGGAAAGATCAGGGGATCAGAGAGTCTTACCGAGAAGAAGAAGGAAGGAGAAGAAAAAAAAAATAATTTTTTTTTATAACTCATGATTGGGTTGTTTGACTTGTTTCAGAACTAGCCCACACAAAGAAAAATATTTCTCATGTAGTCATGTTCGTATGTATTTTTTCTAAAAGTCGTGATGGTCCATTAAGCCACTAAAGTCAACATATTACATATGTGATATTACCAAATAACAAAACTGCCACCACAGAGACAACATGAAAATATGGTGGAGCGTTTAGAAAAGGGTGATATTTCCACAGGAAGAGGTTTGAATCAAGAAACTAGTTTAGCTCGGCCGGGTGCTACGTTGGGGTTCACACTACAAAACAATTGTTCGTCTTCTATCTATGTGGTCATCAGTGGTTGAAGTTCTTCAGAATATATATGAAGATGGACAGGAATCCAAAAGTAAAGGTATTGTTATGGGCTTGATCGATAAGATGAAAACATGAGTTTGTATTCATTGCTCACTTGATGAAGGTAGTGTTGGGGTTGACAAATATTTTGTCACAGTTTTTGCAACAAAAAGATCAGAATATTGTAGAGGCCATGAATTTGGTTGTTACTACCAAGAGACAATTGCAACATCTCAGGGAGAATGGATGGGATGATCTGTGACGCCCCCAAAATAGGTATACATCACCCATTCTGAGTTGTCAATACATGGTACATAAATAACTACAACTGTAAGACCCCGAAAAATTTTTAAATAAAAAGGAATTTTCTTTATTTATTATTTTGAAATAGTAAGAGTTGATTTGATTAATGTAGATAGTTAAGGGTTAAATACGCAAATATTTCAAAAAATAAGAAGTGGTTATAAAATATTCATTATAAATCGGGGAATATTCGTTTGGTCGTGGAATATTAAATGCATTGTCGGGGAATATTAAATTTACCTGTGTGACCATGTGTGGACCCCATGTGAAAAGCGATTGGATGAAGAAAGCGACAAATATAAGTTGTTTAAAAATAACGGCGTAGTTATTTGAATTAACACTTATTGGAATACCGGTGGTTAAAATATAATGTCTGGCGTTGTTCTTGACAAGCTTTAGCGGTATTGCACCAATTATTAAAGGCACTACTCAATAATGGTTACGATGTAATTCTTATTCGATTATTTTATTGAGTTAATAATTGTTTGCGTTGATATTTTATATTCTTTGTTGTTTCAATAATTGTCATTACAAAGTATTTTTCATTATCGAAGCAATAATTCATATTATCCGAATAATATTATTAGATAACATTATTGGCAATGTCTAGAAAGTTACATAAGGAGAGGTTTGGTCACCTAATTCGGCTACAAGAAGAAGAAATTCTTATTGGAAAGCCCCTCTTTCTGGGAGGCGCACGGTTGTCAATATTGTGATTACGTAATATTATTTGTGAATAATTAATTATTGATTTATATGATGAGGAAAATATTGATTTTATGTGGATATAGATGGAGAAAATTTTAAAATGACAATTGTTGAAAATTAATATTTTATCTTTTTACGATAAAATAATTCATTTAAATATATTATTTTAATAATATATTAACGGTGATATTTTTACAACGAATGTGAGATATATGAGTATCGAGGAGGAAGAGTATTTTTGTTGCGATAAATGTTTAAAACATGTTAAACATAAATTGGACCCCATTTATTATTTGAAATTTGATTATAGCTTTGTAAAATCGCTTGGTTTGTGGATTTGGTCAATTTCTATTTGGAATTTGGAAAAACTTTCTTACGTAAAGTTGTAGAGAATTGAAATTCCTATAAAAACTAGCGAGATTCGAATTTTTCGACTAAAAGGGCTATTTATTGTGAATTATTGAAGTTCTAAAGTCTCAAATAATTAATTTTGAAGTTTTAAATATTTTAATAAGAAAAACGTTTTTTTTTGAGTTAGGCAAGGTGAGTCACTCTTGGTGGGTGATGGTTTGAATCAGATTTTGGGTGCGTAGGAATTTAATAATTATATATTAATATTTTATTAAATTTTACGCTTTGGTGTTCAAGCATTTTCTATAAATAGGTGTCTTGGGTTAGAATTGAAAATCACACCGAAATGAAGTTTTTCTCTATATATTATCGGCGTATTCTTGTGAGTATTTTGAGTATACTTTGAGTATTGTTAGGCGGTGCAAGTTCCAAAGACTATTACACGATGATTCTAGCTAAATCTTGATCTTTTCGAGGTAAGGGATATTATTTTTTCAGTAATGATATTATTTCTTCAATATCATTATCTTTGAAATGTTGATCTGAAGTTTTTATCAAATTTGGAACTTTTTCATATGGGGTTCTTATTCATGGGTTCTTATTCATGAGTTCTTATTCACGATTCTTATTCAGCGAGTTCTTATTCACGAGTTCTTATTCACGAGTACTATTAAATGAAGCGTGAAGATGTTTTTGTGGAATTTCTATCTTTTGGTGTCGGAGTTACTATTCACGTATACGGCCTTTATTCACGATATCTGACCTTATTCACGATATCACGGTCTTATTCATAGAAAAATAAAATTTCTTCTTTTCGTCAAAAATATATATTCGGATACTAACTCGATTGTATCCATGTTTTGATCATTCTTGAATTTTACACCACTATGATTATTTTTGAGGTATTTTGGAAGTGGATAAAACCAAGTACGAATCCTTAATCCTTAATCCTTGTCATTTTGTTTCCTTTGGATTCGTTTCTTTAAAAAATATTTTCATCATCCTCGGTCTTAAATGATGATATTATGGAATATCTTTGGCCTGTAGTAGTGCAAAGATGAATGATTTTTAAGAATATCTTTGGCACGTAGTGCAAAGATGAATGATTTCTGAAGAATATCTTTGGCCGTAGTGCAAAGATGAGCAGTGTTTAAATGAACATGACCCAGTGATGAATATCTTTGGCTGTAGTGTAAAGATGAATATTTGATTTGGTGTATATTGATTGATGTTACGGGGATAAAAGATGAGGCGATGAACTTTTAAATTCATACATAGAAGATAGTAGTTTGCATTCTCTACTTAACTCTTCTAATGAATTATTATTTCATTGCGAATATTGATTTTAAATTTGTTGTCTATTGTATTCTATTAGATTTTTCCTGTTGAAGACTAACGATAATTTGTTGTATATTATCTTAGTCATAATATTCTTCTCTGAAGCTAGTTGAGTTCACCCTTTTCTTTTGTTCCATTTTTCTCGGGAGGCGAGAATATAAGCGAAATGCAAGTCGGGGGGTATGGAATGAAGGTTTTAGAAAGAATTGTTTAGTTGTCCTCACCATTTTTGTAAAATAATGTATCGATAAATGTGATGAGGATTTATTTGAGTATAGATATTATGCAGAGGATAATATTTGTATTCAAACTCATCAGATTTCTTGTTGTAATAATAAAGTTGTAGTTGTTTTACGTACCATATATTGTATTTCGAATGGGTGATGAATACCTATTTTGGGGCGTCGCATAACAACTTTATTATTTTATTATTACAACATAATAAACGATATGAGTTTAAATCAACAAGGAAAATAATTATTGATCATTATTTACAAAAATAAACTAAGATAATAAATAGTCTTCAACAGGAAAATCTAATATAATACAATAGATAACAAGTTTTAAATCAATATTCGCAATGAAATAATAATTCAATTCATTAGATAAGAAGAGAATGCAAACTACTAAATCTTCTATGATGAATTTAAAAGTTCATCGCTCATCTTTTATCCCCGTAACATCGATACATATTCATCATCTTGCACCACAGCCAAAGATATTCATCACTGGTCATGTTCATCTAAACACTGCTCATCTTTACACTACGGCCAAAGATATTCATCGAAATCATTCATGTGACACCCCAAAATAGGTATACATCACCCATTACGGGTTGTCAATACATGGTGCGAAACAACTACAACTTTATTATTACAATCAGTAAAAGCTGTGAGTTTGAATACAAATATTATCTTACAGACAATATCTATACTCAAATAAATCCTCATCACATTTATTAATACATTATTTTACAAAATGGTGAGGACTACTAAACAACTCTCTCTAGAACCTTCATTCCATACCCCAGAGCTACGTACTCGCTTATATTCTCGCCTCTCGAGAAGAAAAATAGAACAAAAAGGAAAAGGGTGAGCTCAACTAGCCCGATAGAAGAATATTATGACTAAGATAATATACAACAAATTATCATTAGTCTTCAACGAGGGAAAAATCTAATAGAATACAATAGACAACAAGTTTTTAAATCAATATTCGCAGCGGAAATAATAATTCATTAGAAGAGTTAGGTAGAGAATGCAAACTACTATCTTCTATGTATGAATTTAAAAGTTCATTGTAAGACCCCGAAATTTTTAAATAAAAAGGAATTTCCTTTATTTATTATTTTGAAATAGTAAGGGTTGATTTGATTAATGTGGATAGTTAAGGGTTAAATACGTAAATATTTCAAAATAAGCAAGTGGTTATAAAATATTCATTATCGTCGGGGAATATTCGTTTGGTCGTGGAATATTAAATGCAATTGAGAATATTAAATACTGACAGTAGCGAAAATGTATGTGGGCCCCATAACATAAAAGCGATTGGATGAAGAAAATGACAAATATAAGTTATTTTTAAATAGCAGGCGTAGTTATTCTACCAATTATCTTGTTGGAATACCCGTTGGTTAAAACACACTAATCGCGTTGTTGAGCAGATGGCGCACGGTATTGCACCAATTATTGATTCTTACGTAAGAAGGCCTTTACTCAATAATGGTTACTGTAATTCTCATTCGATATTTTATTGAGTTAATAATTGCTGCGTTGATATTTTATATTCTTTGTTGTTTGATAATTGTCATTACACGATATTTTCATTATCGAAGCAATAATTCATATTATCGAATAATATTATTAGATAACATTATTGGAAATGTCTAGAAAGTTTGCCTAAGGAGAGGTTTGGTCACCTAATTGCGGCAGTAGAAGAAGAAATTCTTATTGAAAAGCCCCTCTTCCCTGAGGCTGCACGGTTGTCAATATTGTGATTACGTAATATTATTTGTGAATAATTAATTATTGATTTATATGATGAGGAAAATATTGATTTTATGTGGATATAGATGGAGAAAATTTTTAAAATGACAATTGTTGAAAATTAATATTTTATCTTTTCGATAAAATAATACATTTAAATATATTATTTTAATAATATATTAACGGTGATATTTTTACAACGAATGTGGGATATATGAGTATACGAGGAGGAAGAGTATTTTTGTTGCGATAAATGTTTAAAACATGTTAAACATGTAAATTGGACCCCATTTATTGACTGAAATTTGATTATAGCCTGTAAAATCGCCCGTTTGTGGATTTCGGTCAATTTCTATTTGGAATTTGGAAAAACTTTCTTCTGCAAAGTTGTAGAGAATTGAAATTCCTATAAAAACACGCGAGATTCGAATTTTCTGATGAAAGGGCTATTTATTATGAATTATTGAAGTTCCGAAGCTCCGAAATAATTGATTTTTGGGAGTTTAAAATATTTTTTGTAAGAAAAACGTTTTTTGTTGCAATTGAGTGGCTCACATGTGTTATAAATGATCTGAAATCATATTTCTAAGGTGGGCTTGAATATTTTTAAGAAATATTATTATTTTATTAAATTTTCGCTTTTGTTGTTACAAGCGTTTCCTATAAATAGGGTCTTGGGTTAGAATTGAAAATCACACCGTAAACTGAAGTTTTCTCTCTCTATATTATCGAGCGTATTCTTGTGAGTATTTTGAGTATACTTTGAGTATTGCTATCTACGGTGCAAGTCCAAGTCATAGCTTTATATCCAGGTGTTCAAATTTAGAAGTCTTGATCTTTCGAGGTAAGGAATATTATTTTTTTCAGTAATGATATTATTTCTTCAATATCATTATCTTTGAAATGTTGATCTGAAGTTTTTATCAAATTTGGAACTTTTTTTCATATCGGGGTTCTTATTCATGGGTTCTTATTCATGAGTTCTTATTCACGAGTTCTTATTCATGAGTTCTTATTCACGAGTTCTTATTCACGAGTACTATTCACGTAAGCGTGAAGATGTTTTTTTGTGGAATTTCTATCTTTTGGTGTTTGAGTTCTTATTCACGATATCTGACTATTCACGCGATATCTGAGACTATTCATAGAAAAATAAAATTTCTTCTTTTTTTCGTCCAAAACATATATTACGGATACTAACTCGATTGTATCCATGTTTTGATCATTCTTGAATTTTACACCACTATGATTATTTTTGAGGTATTTTTGACGTGGATAAAACCAAGTACGAATCCTTAATCCTTAATCCTTGTCATTTTGTTTCACTTTGGATTCGTTTTTTAAAAATATTTTCATCATCCTCGGCCTTAAATGATGATATTATGGAATATCTTTGGCTGTAGTGCAAAGATGAATGATTTCTTAAGAATATCTTTGGCACGTAGTGAAAAAAGATGAATAATTTCTGAAGAATATCTTTGGCAGAAAGTAGTCAAAGATGAGCAGTGTTTAAATGAACATGAATTAATCGATGAATATCTTTGGCACAGTAGTGCAAAGATGAATATTTGATTCCGGATGTATATTGATTGATGTTCTGGGGATAAAAGATGAGCGATGAACTTTTAAATTCATACATAGAAGATAGTAGTTTGCATTCTCTACTTAACTCTTCTAATGAATTATTATTTCATTGCGAATATTGATTTAAAATTTGTTGTCTATTGTATTCTATTAGATTTTTCCCTGTTGAAGACTAACGATAATTTGTTGTATATTATCTTAGTCATAATATTCTTTCTTGAGCTAGTTGAGCTCACCCTTTTCCCTTTTGTTCCATTTTTTTCTAAGGAGGCGAGAATATAAGCGAGTGCAGTCGGGGGTATGGAATGAAGGTTTTAGAAAAGGATTGTTTAGTAGTCCTCACCATTTTGTAAAATAATGTATCAATAAATGTGATGAGGATTTATTTGAGTATAGATATTATGCAGAAGATAATATTTGTATTAAAACTCACAGTTTCTTGTTGTAATAATAAAGTTGTAGTTGTTTACATCATGTATTGACAACTCGGAATAGGTGATGTATCTTTGTAAGACCCGAATTTTATGAAATAAAAGTATTCAATTTTTATAATTACTATTCATGAGTTACTATATTATGAGTTCTTATTCACGAGATTCTTATAATTCATGAGTTCTTATTCACGAGTTACTATTCATGAGAGTTACTATTCACGAGTTCTATTATTCAAAGTACTATTCATGAAGCATGATAAATTTTTTTTTCGTAGAAGAAGGCATTACTCAATAATTGTTACAGAATTATCGTTCAATATTATATTTTATTGATTCAATAATTGCTACGTTGATATTTTATATTACTGTTGTTTTAATAATTGTCACTACATAGTATTTTCCATTATCGGAGCAATAATTCATATTATCTGAATAATATTATTGGATAACATTATTGGCAATGTCTAGAAAGTTCTGTCTAAGGAGAGGTTTGGTCACCTAATTGCGCAGAGTAAGGAAAATTCTTATTGGAAAGCCCCTCTTTCCGGAACCGCCGGTTGTAATATTGTGATTATGTAATATTATTTGTGAATAATTAATTATTGATTTTTATGATGAGAAAAATATTTATTTTATGTGGATATAGATGGAGAAAATTTTAAAGTTACAATTGTTGAAAATTAATATTTTATCTTTTACGATAAAATAATTCATTTAAATATATTATTTTAATAATATATTAATGGTGATATTTTTAAGATGAATGTGGAATATATGAGTATATGGGGAGGAAGAATATTTTTGTTACAATAAATGTTTAAAACATGTTAAACATGTAAATTGGACCCCATTTCTTGATGAAATTTGATTATAGTATCGTAAAATTGTCTTTGTGGATTTTTGGCCAATTTCTGTTTGGAATTTGGAAAAACTTTCTTCCGAAAAGTTGTAGAGAATTGAATTTCCTATAAAAACTCGCGAGATTCGAATTTTTACGATAAAAGGGCTATTTATTATGAATTATTGAAGTTCAAGTTCAAATAATTGATTTTTGGAAGTTTTATTTATTTTATTAATAAAAACGTTTTTTATATTTTGTGGCCTCATTAAACATGTGCAAAATCAGCTGATTTCAAATGTCTAGAGGTGGGCTTGAAATTTGATAATAATATTATTATTATATTCAATTTTTACGCTTTGGTGTTCTTATAAACAATTTCCTATAAATATAGGTGCTTTAGTTAGAATTGAAAATTACAATTTAAATCAAGTTTTTTTCTCTTTATATTATCGAGCGTATTCTTGTGAGTATTTTGAGTATACTTTGAGTATTGCTATATGGTGCAAGTTCGTTCAAATACGTTATTCCAAAGGTCAAGATCGCTTTCTTTTGAGGTAAGGGATAGTAAAGGATTTTAAGGGTTATTATGTTTTTAGTTTCGAAATTTTCTGAACCTTCAAAAATTCTGGAAAAATTTGAAATGATAATTTGATGAGTTTTATATATTGTGTCCAAAAATGGCGATTTTTGGATGTATATAGATGAGAGTTATGAATTTTATGAGAAAAGACTATTTTAAAAGTAACCGCTTATAACTCCTTGTGATTAACTCCAAAATTGATGAAATTTTTATTGGAAGTACATCTATATAATATCAGAATACCGTGTAAATTTCAGAATTTTTGGATAAAAGTATAATTTATGATAAATGTTTAAATATTCGGTGGTTTTGGCCATTTGAAAAATAGTAAATGAATTTTTAAAATTTAGAGAAAATATATGTTTAATATGGAACTATGTTATGCTAAATCCCAGAAAAGAAATATTTTTGGAACTGATTTGGTGTTTTTCATGAAAATGTTCTAGTTATGAGTAAATGAATTAAATATGTTATGTGAAGTAAGAAAATTGGAAAATATGATTTATTGGCTTGAGAATCATATATGTGGTATATGCAGATTTTTATGAGGGTTTTGGTTAATGATGATGAAATCTTATGAGTTTGGCATTTTTAGATGATTAAATGCATTAATTATTAAAGTGTAAATAATTGGATTAAATTATTTATAAGTTTAAGAAATGATTAAAATATTATTATAATATTAATAATATTAGATTATGAGATTTCTAAGTGATTTATAACATTTGGATTAAGGCGTTATAAATATGAATATGAATTTTATTATGAAACTTTTATCTTTCGTCGTAGTGAGGATTCTTACGCACGATATCTGGTACTTATATGTACGAATCACGAGTACTATTCACTACAAATTGGTTTCTTCTTTGACCAAATTATCGTTGATTTATGAATCTTACTTTTGAAATTAAAACCATGTTTTGATTATATTGTTTTTTATATAACATTCTTATAACCCTAATGATGATATTTCTCTTTGACTTGAGTGTAAAGATGGGTAGATTATTGGTATGATCGTGACCATAGGTTCTCTTTGGCCGATGAGTGCAAAAGTTGAATTTTTGATTGGTATGATCATGACCATTGAATTTACAATTGAATATTTTTAGCTTAAGTGCAAAGGTGAATCGATCAACATGGTTATAATTATTGTTATATAACTTCAAATGATTATGTATTTCTTTGATATATGAATATCTTTGGCTCGTTGTGCAAAGATGACTTGTTGATGAATATCTTAGCTTTGTAGTGCAAAGATGAATTATTGATGAATATCTTTTGCTCGTAATGCAAAGATGACTGTTGTTGAATATCTTTGCTTTGTAGTGCAAAAAGATGAATTATTGATGAATATCTTTGGCTCAGTAATGCAAAGATGACTCGTTGTTGAATATCTTTGCTTTTGTAGTGTAAAGATGAAGCTGTTGATGAATATCTTTGGCCCGTGGTGCAAAGATGAATTTATTAGTATGATTATGAACAGGGCGTGATTTGGTATAACCATGATATTTGATGTTTCGTGTAAAGACAGTGATGAAAATTATCTTCAATCCGGATGAGAAGAGGAATTTAGAATCACAATTATGATTATGAGTTATTCATATGATTGTGGAAAGGGCTGTTGATTGATGTTACTGAGGATAAAATAGTGTTGGTGGACTTTTAACGTGGAGAAGACAATAGACTTTATAGTCTATTTGACTCTTTTAATGGATCGCTTCGTTCACCGCAACTATGGTTGAAAAGTTTTATCATCTACCATATGTTCTAAATCTACGATTTATTACTCGATGAAGACTATTGATAATTTATTTATCTTTAGTCATAATATTCTTTATCGAAGCTAGTTGGTTTCACCCTTTTTGTTTCACAATTCCTTTCGTGTAATAAAAGTGTAAATTTGGGTCGAGCTGGGATAGCGAGGGAATAGAATGGTGGTTTATAGATGTTGAGGGTGAGGTGAATTTAACTTGGAAGGGTGTTTTGCCACTATCATACAAGATGTCTAATGACATACAAACTCGTGTTATCATAAGACATGGTTGTGCTCATCCACTTGCTGAGTATATTTACAAGCACTACCTTTATAATCTTGGTGTTTGTTTGGAGTATAATACCCAATTAGAGACAGTGGAGATAATGATATGTCAAGAGAAGACTCACCATTGTGAAGAATATGATAGTAATCTTCTCGTTTTTCTTTGGGGTCTATTGGGTCAACCAAGGATAATTATGTGGCCATATGATATCTACCATAACCTAAAAGCATGGCCTCCCATGTATGAAGGTTTCCTTGAGCACTTCCCAAAGATTCTAATTTCTAAAACAGTTTTTGACTATACCTTTATGTAAGGTGTCATTGTGGAGTCTTCTGGCTTGGTATATATTTGTATCCAAACTCATAGCATATGTGTTGTTGTATTTTGCACGACAATTGTTGTAATAAAGTTGTAGTTGTTTTTCGTACCATATATTTGGCGACTCAGAATGGGTTGGATGGAATGGACCTATTTTGGGGGCGTCACATATACCTATTTTGGGGGCGTCACAGTTGGTATTAGAGCTTAGGGATATGATCTCTGGCGGAGATCGGGGAATAGAACTAGGAGGGGAGAGACGAGTAAATCCTTCGCTAGTGTGTCCTACCTAAGCTTATTTGTTAGTTGGTCAGTATATAGGGATATTATGTGATATATTAATTTCCTTAATTAACCCTTATTTTATAATACAAAAGATTTGAGAATGTCGATCGAGAATATTAACAATGGAAATGAGACCGTGGAGATGCCTGTGACTCACCAACGAGGAGAACGTGCAACAGATTGGCAATGTTCCTCCCGTGAACAACACCATTGAAAGCGAGATGATGAACGAGGGATGTTTAGAAGTTTTTGCGATTCAAAGAAAATCGACGAGGAGACTCGTGTTCAAAATACTGAGGAGGAAATGATAGCAATTCCTTTGGTTGTCACAACCAAGATTCAAAGAGTTGGGACCACCGTAATTTAAGGGAAAGCCGATCCGATCATGGCGGAAACATGGGTCAAACAAATTACCAAGATATTCGATGTCTTGGGATGCACGGAGAACAGAAGGTTCCATTCGCCACCTTTATGTTCCGTGGCGAAGGCGGACTCATCGGTGGGAGTCGTGAAGCGTACTCCATCCACCGCACTCAAGATGTCTTGGGAGACGTTTGAGAACTATTTAATGACAAATACTTTCACGAAAGTGTTCGCTATATGAAGGAAGTGGAGTTCATCGATTGAACAAAACAAACATGGCGGTGTCTCGTCACGAGGCAAAGTTTGCAGAGTTATCGTGTTTGCACCTTATTTGGTGGAGAATGAGGAACGATGACGCGGATGTTTCTTAGAGGTTTGAAACCCAGATACGCCAAGATCTCATTTCTCATAAATTTCTCTTTATTCAGATGTTGTAAGCATGTGGCTCAATTATTAGAAGCGAGATAACGAGTACGGCCAACCGAGGACCACAACCAGGATCGATCGTAGATAGCGATCAATGTAATAATGATAACTGCGGAGAAAGAAACAGACGGATGAAATGGTAACCACTCTGGTGGTAATCATGGCCATGAAAATAGAAGAAGCGAGTCAGAGGAGATTTTAAAAGAGGAGATTTAACAACGACTATGTGAAGATAGCAAGGCTGCGGCAAAGAATCGGTTCTAAGGAGGAGAACGACCACCACCCATTATATGCTACAAATGCGGAAAAGGGGACATATCATCCAAACCGCCCACAACGATTCAAGGTATGCTATAATTGTGGAAAGAAGGACATATCGCTCGAGATCAGTAAAGAAGCAAAACCTAGTTCAATGGGGACGGTGACTCAAAAAGATCCCCGTAAAAGTCAAAGTCAACGATTCCGGAAGAAGCGTTTGTTGTGGATCGGTCATAATGCGAGAACCCAAACGAGGTGATCACGGGTAAGCTATTTATAAATTATTGCGAAGTTTATACCTTCATCGATCTGGGGTGCTACCCATTCATTTATCTCTCCTCGCATGTGCTCAACGTTTAAACTTGACTCAGGAGAAATTAGACTTTGACCTATATCGTGGAAACTCCGTTAGAGAAACTTTCATCACATCCATCGTTTATAAATCTTGTTTGATTCAAGTTGGCACCATTACCTTACCGTTGACCTTATCTCTTTAAAGATACTTGCTTTTGATGTGATTTTAGAGATTGATTGGTTAACTACTCATCATGCCAAAATTGATTGTTTTCGTAAGGTTGTTAGTCTTCATATTCCTAACCAACACATTGTATTTAATTCAAGCAACTAAACCATTAAAATCGATCATCATCATATCTAATCATAAAGCTATTCGTTTATTAAAAAACGGATGTCAAGCTTTCTTAGCCCATGTTATGGATTTGAATAAAGACACGTCAAATTTGAATAATATTCCTGTTGTTATTTACTTTTCCGACGTATTTCTAGAAGAACTTCCCTGGCCTACCCCGTAACGTGAAGTTGAATTCTTTATTGATCTTGAACCTGGTACAAAGCCCATTTCTAAAACCCCATATCGAATGGCTCTCTATTGAACTTCAGAGTTAAAGGTCCAACTACGAGAATTGTTGGACATCGGTTTCATCTCGCCCCAGTACATCTCCTGGGGTGCTCCTGTTTTATTTGTAAAGAAGAAAAGACGCGGGAGTATGCGACTTTTGTATTGACTATAGGAATTGAACCATGTCACCATCAAGAATAGGTATCCTCTACCTCGTATTGATGACTTGTTTGACCGATTCTGAGGGCACAATTCTTTTCAAAAATCGATCTTCGATTCGGATATCATCACCAAGATTAGAATTGAGGATATTCCAAAACCGCCCGTAACTCCCAGATGGGCATTATGAATTCTTAGTCATGTCTTTCGGACTAACTAATGCTCCTCGCGGCTTTCATGGATATGATGAACCGAGTATTCAAGGAATATTTGGATCAATTCGTTGTTGTCTTTATTGATGACATCCTCATATATTCCAAAACCCGTGAAGATCATGAGCACCATTTGAAGTCGGTACTCCAAAGGCTTCGTGAAAACCAACTATATGCCAAATTGAAGAAATGCGAGTTCGCTCGAGGAAGTAGCATTCCTTGGGCACGTGGGTGTCAAAACATGGAGTATCTGTTGATCCGCCAAGATTGAAGCAATACAAGGTTAGAGCAACCAAGCTCTGGTGACTAAAGCACGTAGCATTTTGGGCTTATTTGGTTATTATCGGAGATTCGTGGAAGGGTTTTCTCGAATCGCTACTCCATTAACTCAACTAACTTTCCTAAGGATACAAAATTCGTTTGGAGCGAAGAACGCGAGAAAAATTTCCAAGAGCTTAAGAGTAGACTTATTTTAAGACTTTTCTAACAATTCCATCTGGTTCGGATGGATTTGTTATCTACAACGATGCTTGTGCAAAGGGTTAGGATGTGTTCTCATGCAACGTGGGAAAGTCATAGCCTATGCCTGCGACAACTTAAAGAGTATGAGAGGAATTATCCTACTCATGATCTAGAGTCAAGCGGCATCGTTGCCGCTTAAAAATATAGAGGCACTATCTATATGGGGAGAAAGTGGAGATATATTCGCACCATAAAAGCCTTAAATATTTCTTCAAAAAAGAACTCAACACGCGGCAATGACGTTGGCTCGAACTATTGAAAGACTACGACCACACTATTCAATACCATCCCCGTAAAGTGAACGTGGTAGGTAGCGATTTAGTAGAAGATCATACGGGAACGAAAGTGCGATGATGTCAAGTATACGATAGAGCAACTTTAATAGAAAAAGTTAAGGTTGCTTCAAGCCACCTACCCGGAATGATGCGTATGAAGAAGAAAGTACAAGAAGGAGCTATTCCGTAAGCGAGAATTGATGAAGAAGGAATACTTCGAGTCCACTCTAGACTTTGTGTTCCTAACGACTCTGATTTGAAGTACAAGATTATGATGGAGGCACACAATACGCCATTTGCAATCCATCCTGGAAGTACTAAAATGTATCGTGATCTTCGACATACATTTTGGTGGAACAATATGAAGAGAGAGATTGCAAAGTTTATCTCGATGTGTTTAACTTGCCAACGTGTAAAAGCGGAGCATCTTGTACCTAAGGGTCCGTTGCAACCACTTGAGATTCCGGAATGGAAGTGGGAACACATTACTATGGATTTCGTTACGGGTCTTCCTACGGTTTCTCAAGGCATCAATGCTATTTGGGTTATTGTTGATAGATTAACCAAGTCCGCTTTCATTTCTTGCCGATACGGAGACTTATTCCTTGAACGTCTTGCTAGTATGTGACGTGAATGAGATTGTGAGAGGTGCATGGCATGCCCAGTATCCATAGTTTCGGATCGTGACCCAAGATTCACTTCAAGATTTTGGGTTAGCTTGCAAAAAGCTATGGGCACGCAGATTTGCGATTTAGTTGCGCATACCATCCCCAAACGGACGGACAAATCGAGAGGACTATTCAAACTCTTCAAGATCTATTAAGACTCGTGTCCTAGACTTCAAGGGTAGTTGGGATAAGTATTTACCATTGGTTGAATTCTCCTACAACAACAAAGTTATCGTAAGTATAGGTGTGGCTCCATTCAAGCATTATATGGACGAAAATGTCGTTCTCCAATATGTTGGGATGAGGTGGGTGAAGCAACATTGTTGGGACTGAAGTTAAGACGTATGACTCACCGAAAAGATCCAAATGATTTGACAACGATACAAAGCGGCACAAGATCGATAAAAGAGTTATGCGGATCTTCATCGAAAGGACGTGGAATTTAATGTGGGGGATCATGTGATTGTTCATGAGTTGCTTCCATGGAAGGAGTTACAAGATTTGGGAAAGAGGAAAGCTCAATCCACGCATTTATTGGTCCATTTCAAATTCTTGACCGAAAGTAGGAAATGTAGCCTATAGACTTGCGTTACCTCGAGTATGTCTCGTGTTCATAATGTGTTTCACATATCTCATTTCAGTAAATATGTGAAAGACCCGAATCACGTTATAGAAGTTAGAACCCGGACGAGATAGTCGAAGACTTAACGATATGAGGAGGTATCTGTCAAGATCTTGGATAGGAAGGAGCATGTCCTACGCAAGAAAGGTCATACCACAAGTTAAAGTTTTGTGGAGGAATCATGCTATAGAGGAAATGACCGGGAATTGGAAACGAAATGAAAGTAAGGTATCATCACCTTTTCAAACACCAGTGTACGTCACGTCAATTTCGAGGACGAAATTTCATAAGGAGGGAGGTTGTAAGACCCCAAAATTTTTAAATAAAAAGAATTTCCTTTATTTATTATTTTGAAATAGTAAGGGTTGATTTGATTAATGTGGATAGTTAAGGGTTAAATACGCAAATATTTCAAAATAAGCAAGTGGTTATAAAATATTCATTATCGCTTGGGAATATTAGTTTTGGTCGTGGAATATTCGTACTTATCGGGGAATATTCGTACGACGGCGTAGCCATGTGTGGGCCCCATAACGGAAAGCGATTGGATGAAGAAAACGACAAATATAAGTTGTTTTTAAATAACTACAGAGTAGTTATTCACAGATTATCTTGTTGGAATACCCAGTGGTTAAAACACACTAATCTGGCGTTGTTGAACAAGAAGACACCAGTATTGCACCAATTATTGATTCTTACGTAAGAAGGCACTACTCAATAATGGTTACGATAATTATTGTTCAAGATTTTATTGAGTTAATAATTCTTTGCGTTGATATTTTATATTCATTGTTGTTTCAATAATTGTCATTACACAAGATTTTTCATTATCGAAGCAATAATTCATATTATCCGAATAATATTATTAGATAACATTATTGGCAATGTCTAGAAAGTTACATCTAAGGAGAGGTTTGGTCACCTAATCAATTGCTGTACCAAGAAGATGAAATTCTTATTGGAAAGCCCCTCTTCCTGGAAGCGCACGGTCATCGATATTGTGATTCGTAATATTATTTATGAATAATTAATTATTGATTTATATGATGAGGAAAATATTGATTTTATGTGGATATAGATGGAGAAAATTTTAAAATGACAATTGTTGAAAATTAATATTTTATCTTTTTTCGATAAAATAATTCATTTAAATATATTATTTTAATAATATATTAACGGTGATATTTTTACAACGAATGTGGGATATATGAGTATACGAGGAGGAAGAGTATTTTTGTTGCGATAAATGTTTAAAACATGTTAAACATGTCGGTGGACCCCATTTATTGATTTGAAATTTGATTATAGCTTGTAAAATCGCTTGGATTTGTGGATTTTTGGCCAATTTCTATTTGGAATTTGGAAAACTTTCTTCTCGCAAAGTTGTAGAGAATTGAAATTCCTATAAAAACAAGCGAGATTCGAATTTTTCTGATGAAAGGGCTATTTATTATGAATTATTGAAGTTCCGAAGCTCCGAAATAATTGAATTTTGGGAGTTTAAAATATTTTTTGTAAGAAAAACGTTTTTTTGTTGCAATTGAGTGGCTCACATGTGTTATAAATGATCTGAAATCAGATTTCTAAGGTGGGCTTGAATATTTTTAAGAAATATTATTATTTTATTAAATTTTCGCTTTGGTGTTCTAAAGATTTTCCTATAAATAGGTGCTTGGGTTAGAATTGAAAATCACACGTAAAGCGAAGTTTTTCTCTCTATATTATCGAGCGTATTCTTGTGAGTATTTTGAGTATACTTTGAGTATTGCTATACGGTGCAAGTCAAGTCATAGCCTATATATCCTGTTTTAAATTTAAATCATCGATCTTTCGAGGTAAGGAATATTATTTTTTTCGTAATGATATTATTTCTTCAATATCATTATCTTTGAAATGTTGATCGAATTTTTATCAAATTTGGAACTTTTTTCATGGGGGTTACTATTCATGGGTTACTATTCATGAGTTACTATTCACGAGTTATTACTTATTCATGAGTTCTTATTCACGAGTTACTATTTATTCACGAGTACTATTCATGAAGCGTGAAGATGTTTTTGTGGAATTTCTATCTTTTGGTGTCTGAGTTACTATTCACGATATCAAGACTATTCACGATATCTGATAGATTATTCAATTAGAAAAATAAAATTTCTTCTTTTCGTCAAAACATATATTCGGATACTAACTCGATTGTATCCATGTTTTGATCATTCTTGAATTTTACACCACTATGATTATTTTTGAGGTATTTTTGGACGTGGATAAAACCAAGTACTTAATCCTTAATCCTTAATCCTTGTCATTTTGTTTCATTGGATTCGCTTTTTAAAAATATATTTTCATCATCCTCGGTCTTAAATGATGATATTATGAAATATCTTTGGCCAGTAGTGCAAAGATGAATGATTTCTTAAGAATATCTTTGGCCCGTAGAGCAAAAGATGAATAATTTCTGAAGAATATCTTTGGCCAGTAGTCAAAAGATGAGCAATGTATTTAAATGAACATGACTAATCGATGAATATCTTTGGCCCTGTGTGGCAAAAAGATGAATATTTGATTCCAGATGTATATTGATTGATGTTACGGGGATAAAAGAAGATAGCGATGAAATTTTAAATTCATACATAGAAGATAGTAGTTTGCATTCTCTACTTAACTCTTCTAATGAATTATTATTTCACTGCGAATATTGATTTAAAATTTGTTGTATTATCAGATTCTATTAGATTTTTCCTCGTTGAAGACTAACGATAATTTGTTGTATATTATCTTAGTCATAATATTCTTTCTTGAGCTAGTTGAGCTCACCCTTTTCCTTTTTGTTCCATTTTTCTCGTGAGGAGGCGAGAATATAAGCGAAAGTACAGTCGGGGTATGGAATGAAGGTTTTAGAAAGGATTGTTTAGTAGTCCTCACCATTTTGTAAAATAATGTATCAATAAATGTGATGAGGATTTATTTGAGTATAGATATTGTCAGAAGATAATATTTGTATTAAAACTCACAAGTTTCTTGTTGTAATAATAAAGTTGTAGTTGTTTACATTCATGTATTGACAACTCGGAATAGGTGATGTATACCTATTTTGGGGCGTCACATTCATAAATCTATCTTTTATCCTCGTAACATCAATCAATATACATCCGAATCAAATATTCATCTTTGCACTACTGGGCCAAAGATATTCATCATGGGTCATGTTCATCTAAACACATGTTCATCTTTGCACTACAGGCCAAAGATATTCATCAGAAATCATTCATCTTTGCACTAAAGGCCAAAGATATTCAATAATATCATCATTTAAGACTGAGGATGATGAAAAATATTTTTAAAGAAACGAATCCAGTGAAACAAAATGACAAGGATTAAGGATTAAGGATTCGTAATTTATTTTATCCATGTCCAAAAATACCTCAAAAATAATCATAGTGGTGTAAAATTCAAGAATGATCAAAACATGGATACAATCAAAGCTAGTATCCACAATAGATATTTTTTATTTAAAAGGAAAATTTTCATTTTTCGATGAATAAGGCAGATTCGTGAATAAGATCAGATATGAATAATAAAGGTCGATACGTGGATAATAACTCCGACACCAAAAGTTTCAAATTTGATAAAACTTCAGATCAATATTTCAAAGATAATGATATTGAAGAAATAATATCATTATTTAAAAATAATAATATCCCTTACCTCGAAAGATTAGTACTTTAAATTTGGAATACCAGTATATAGTCTTTGAAGGAACTTGCACCGTCTAACAATACTCAAAGTATACTCAAAATACTCACAAGAATACGCCGATAATATAGAGAGAGAAACTTCATTTCGATGTGATTTTCAATTCTAACCTAAGACCCTATTTATAGGAAAATGCTTTAGAACACCAAAGCGTAAAATTTAATAAAATATTAATATATATTAAAATTTCTTAGCCCATCTTTGAAGATCTGATTTCAGCAATTAATATCACATGTTAGCCCACTTAAATACAAAAAACGTTTTCTTTAAAATAATAATTAAAACTTCCAAAAATCAATTATTTTGAGCTCGTAACTTCAATAATTCACAATAAATAAGCCGCTTTTATCGAGAAAATTTGGATCTCGCACATTTTTAGGAAATTCAATTCTCTACAACTTTGTAGAAGAAAGTTTTTCCAAATTCCAAATAGAAATTGACCGAAATCCACAAACCAAGCGATTTTACTGTGTTATAATCAAATTTCTCACCAATAAATGGGGTCCACCGACATGTTTAACATGTTTTAAACATTTATTGCAACAAAAATACTCTTCCTCCTCAGATACTCATATATCCCACATTCGTTGTAAAAATATCACCATTATTATATATTTAAAATATAATAATACATTTAAATGAATTATTTTATCGTAAAAAGATAAAATTTCAATTTTCAACAATTGTCACAAAAATAATTTTCTCCATCTATATCCACATAAAATCAATATTTTCTCATCATATGAATCAATAATTAATTATTCACAAATAATATTACGTAATCACAATATCGATAAACAGTGCAGCCTCAGAAAGCAGGGGCTTTCCAATAAGAATTTCTCCTTACTCACAGCGCAATTAGGTGACCAAACCTCTCCTGTATGATGTAATTTTCTAGACATTCGCCAATAATGTTATCTAATAATATTATTCAGATAATATGAATTATTGCTTCGATAATGAAAAATATCGTAATGACAATTATCAAACAACAAGAATATAAAATATCAACGCAAAGAATTATTAAATCAATAAAATATCGAATAAAGAATTACTATAACCATTATTGAAGTAAGGCCTTTCACGTAAGAATCAATAATTCGTGCAATACTGTGCTCACTGTGTGTTTTAACCACCGAGTATTTTAACAAGATAATAAGAATAACTACGCCGTTATTTTTAAACAACTTATATTTGTCGCTTTCTTCATCCAATCGTTTTCAGTTATGGGCCCACACACGGTCGCTACCGTCGTCATGCATTTAATATTCCCCACAATAATAATATTCCACGACCAAACGTAATATTCCCTAACAACAATGAATATTTTATAACCACTTGCTTATTTTGAAATATTTATGATTTTACCCATAACTATCCACATTAATCAAATCAACCCTTACTATTTCAAAATAGAGAAAATTAAATTTCATTAATAATAAGTTGGGGTCTTACAATTCATCTTTGCACTACAGGCCAAAGATATTCAATAATATCATCATTTAAGACTGAGGATGATGAAACATATTTTTAAAGAAACGAATCCAGTGAAACAAAATGACAAGGATTAAGGATTAAGGATTCGTACTTTGTTTTATCCATGTCCAAAAATAACTCAAAAATAATCATAGTGGTGTAAAATTCAAGAATGATCAAAACATGGATACAATCAAAGCTAGTATCCACAATAGATATTTTGTGATTTAAAAGGAAAATTTTCATTTTTGATGAATAGTCAAGTATTCGTGAATAAAGGTCGATATACGTGAATAAGACAGATATCGTGAACGATAACTCGACACCAAAAGTTCCAAATTTGATAAAACTTCAAATCAATATTTCAAAGATAATGATATGAAGAAATAATATCATTACGAAAAAAAAAAAAAATCCCTTACCTCAAAAGAAAGATTTAGTCTTAGTTGAAAACAGGATATATAAGTATGACTTGAACTTGCCGATATAGCAATACTCAAAATATACTCAAAATACTCACAAGAATACGCTCGATAATATAGAGAGGAAAACTTGATTTTACGGTGTGATTTTCAATTCTAACCCAAGACCCTATTTATAGGAAAATGCTTTAGAACACCAAAGTAGAAAATTTATTAAAATATTAATATATATATATATATATATATATAACCTTCACGCACACCTTTGAATCTGAAATTCAAAGAATTGAATACATGCCTCACACATGCAAAAAACGTTTTTGTAAAAAAAATATTTAAAACTTCAAAAATTAATTATTTTGGAGCTTCGTAACTTTAATAATTCATAATAAATAGCCCTTTTGTCGTAAAATTGAATCTCGCGATTTTTTATAGGAAATTCAATTATCTACAATTTTACTGTAAGAAAGTTTTTCCAAATTCCAAATAGAAATTGACCGAAATCCACAAACCAAGCGATTTTACAGTTATAATCAAATTTCAATCAATAAATGGGGTCCACAGACATGTTTAACATGTTTTAAACATTTATTGCAAAAAAAATACTCTTCCTCCTCAGATACTCATATATCCCACATTCGTTGTAAAAATATCACCATAATTATATTATTAAAATATAATAATATATTTAAATAAATTATTTTATCGAAAAAGATAAAATTTCAATTTTCAACAATTGTCACATTAAAAATTTTCTATCTATATCCACATAAAATCAATATTTTCCTCATCATATGAATCAATAATTAATTATTCACAAATAATATTACGAGAATCACAATATTGACAACCGTGCAGCCCAGGAAGGAGGGCTTTCAATAAGAATTTCTCACTTATCGCCAAGCAATTAGTGACCAAACCTCTCCTTAGATGTAACTTTCTAGACATTGCCAATAATGTTATCTTATAATATTATTCAGATAATATGAATTATTGCTTCGATAATGAAAAATACGCGTAATGACAATTATCAAACAACAAAGAATATAAAATATCAACGCAAAGAATTATTAAATTAATAAAATATCGAATAAAGAATTATCAGTAACCATTATCGAGTAGTGCCTTCTTACGTAAGAATCAATAATTGGTGCAATACGCGGCGTCTTCTTGTGTTTTAACCACCGAGTATTTTAACAAGATAATTCTGAATAACTACGCCGTTATTTTTAAACAACTTATATTTTGTCGTTTTCTTCATCCATTCGCTTTCAAGTTATGGGGCCCATTAAAAGATCGCAAGCCATTGCATTTAATATTCCCGACGCAATGAAGAATATTCCACGACCAAACGAATATTCCCAAACAACAATGAATATTTTATAACCACTTACTTATTTTAAAATATTTGCGATTTTACCCATAACTATCCACATTAATCAAATCAACCCTTACTATTTCAAAATAATAAATAGAGAAAATTAAATTTCATTAAAATAAGTTGGGGTCTTACAACCTCCTCTCCTTATGAAACTTCGTCCTCGAAATTGACGACGCACTGCAGTGTGTTTCAAAAGGTGAGGATACCTCGCTTTCATTTTCGCTTTTCAATTCCCGTGTCATTTCTCTATAGCATGATTCCTCCACAAAACTTTAACTTGTGGTATGACCTTTGCGCGTAGGACATGCTCCTTCCTATCCAAGATCTTGACAGATACCTCCTCATACGTTAAGTCTTCGACTATCTCGTCCGGTTCTAACTCTATAACGTGATTCGGGTCTTTCATATTTATTTCTGATACTGAGATATGTGAAACACATTATGAACACGAGACATACTGGAGGTAACGCGAGTCTATAGGCTACATTTTCTACTCGGTCAAGAATTTGAAATGGACCAATAAATCATGGATTGAGCTTTCTCTCTTCCCAAATCTTGTAACTCCCTTCCATGGAGCAACTCGCAAAAATACATGATCCCCTATACTAAATTCCACGTCCTTTCGATGAAGATCCGCGATAACTCTTTTGTCGATCTTGTGCCGCTTTGTATACGTTGTCAAATCATTTGGATCTTTTCCGTAGTCATACGCATCAACTCAGTCCCAACAATGTTGCTTCACCCACCTCGCCCCAACATACTTTGGAGAGCGACATTTTCGTCCATATAATGCTCGAATGGAGCCACACCTATACTTGCTCGATAATCATTGTTGTTGTAGGAGAATTCCACCAATGGTAAATACTTATCCCTACCGCCTTGAAGTCTCAGGACATGTAGTCTTAATAGATCTTCAAGAGTTTGAATAGTCCCTCTCGATTATCCGTCTGTTTGAGGATGGTATGCCAAATCAATCAGAATCCGCGCCCATAGCTTTTTTTTGCAAGCTAACCCAAAATCTTGAAGTGAATCTTGGGTCACGATCCAAACTATGGATATAGGCATGCCATGCAACCTCACAATCTCATTTACGCATATACTAAAGCAAGACGCTCAAGTGAATAAGTCTCCGTGATCGGCAAGAAATGAGCAGACTTGGTTAATCTATCAACAATAACCCAAATAAGATTGATGCCTTGAGAAACCGTAGTAGGAAGACCCGTAACTAAATCCATGGTAATGTGTTCCCACTTCCATTCCGGAATCTCAAGTGGTTGCAACGGACCCTTAGGTACTAGATGCTCCCGCTTTACACGTTGACAAGTTAAACACATTGAGATAAACTTTGCAATCTCTCTCTTCATATTGTTCCACCAAAATGTATGTCAAGATCACGATACATTTTAGTACTTCCGTGATGGATTGCAAATGGTGTATTGTGTGCCTCTATCATAATCTTGTACTTCAAATCGTAGTCGTTAGGAACACAAAGTCTAGAGTGGACTCAAGTATTCCTTCTTCATCAATTCTCGCCTCGAATAGCTCCTTCTTGTACTTTCTTCTTCATACGCATCACTCGGGGTTGGTGGCTCGAAAGAACCTTAACTTTTTCTATTAAAGTTGGCTCTATGTCAGATACTTGACATCATCACACTCATTCCCTCATGATATGATCTTCTACTCAACGCGTCAGCTACCACGTTCGCTTTTCCAGGATGGTATTGAATAGTGTGGTCGTAGTCTTTCAATAGCTCGAGCCAACGTCGTTGTCGCATGTTGAGTTATTTTTGAGTGAAGAAATATTTAAGGCTTTTATGGTCTGAATATATCTCCACTTTCTCCCCATATAGATAGTGCCTCCATATCTTTTAAGACGAAAAACGATCGCCGCTAACTCTAGATCATGAGTAGGATAATTCCTCTCATATTCTTTAAGTTGTCGCGAGGCATAGGCTATGACTTTCCCACGTTGCATGAGAACACATCCTAACCCTTTGCTCAATCATCGTCAGAGATAACAAATCCATCCGAACCAGATGGTATTGTTAGAACAGTCTTTAAATAAGTCTCCTTTAAGCTCTTGGAAACTCTTCTCGATTTTTCGCTTCCAAACGAATTTTGTATCCTTCCGAAGTTAATTTGGGTTAATGGAGTAGCGATTCGAGAAAACCCTTCCACGAATCTCCGATAATAACCACTAAGCCCAAAAGCTACGTGCTTTCACCATCGACTTCGGTTGCTCTAACTTCAGATTGCTTTAATCTTCGTTGGATCAACAGATACTCCATGTTTCGACATTACGTGCCCAAGGAATGCTACTTCCTCGCCGTAACTCGCATTTCTTCAATTTGGCATATAGTTGGTTTTCACGAAGCCTTTGGAGTACCACTTCAAATGGTGCTCATGATCTTCACGCGTTTTGGAATATATGAGGATGTCATCAATAAAGACAACAACGAATTGATCCAAATATTCTTGAATACTCGATTCATCATATCCATGAAAGCCGTAGAGCATTAGTCAATCCGAAAGACATGACTAAGAATTTATAATGCCCGCATCGAAGTTCTAAAGCGCGCCTTTAGAATATCCTCGATTCTAATCTTCATTTGATGATATCCGTAATCTAAGATCGATCTTTGAAAAAATTGTGCCCTCAGAACTAGTCAAACAAGTCATCAATACGAGGTAGAGGATACCTATTCTCGATGGTGACATGGTTCAATTCCCAATAGTCAATACAAAGTCGCATACTCCCCGCCTCTTCTTCTTTACTTAATAAAACATGAAAGCACCCCAAGGAGATGTACTAGACGAATGAAACCGATGTCCAACAACTAACAATTCCTCAGTAGTTGGACCTTTAACTCCCGAAGTTCAATAGAGCCATTCGATATGGGTTTTAGAAATGGGCTTTGTACGTGTTCAAGATCAATAAAGAATTCAACTTCACGCTCGGGGGTAGACCGGAAGTTCTTTAGAAATACGCCGTGAAAGTCAATAACAACAGAATATTATTCAAATTTGACGTGTCTTTATTCAAATCCATAACATGGGCTAAGAAAGCTTGACATCCGCTTTTTCAATAAACGAATAGCTTTATGATTAGATATGACAAAGTGATTGATTTTAATGGTTTAGTTGCTTGAATTGCATAACAAAGTTGGTTAGGAATATGAAAACTAACAACCTTACGTAAAACAATCAATTTTGGCACGATGAGTAGTTAACCAATCAATCCCTAAAATCACATCAAAAGCAAGTATCTTTAAAGAGATAAGGTCACGGTGTAAGGTGATGGTGTCAACTTGAATCAAACAAGATTTATAAACAAAGTGGATGTGATGAAAGTTTCTCCTAACGGAGTTTCCACAGATAAAGTCAAAGTCTAATTTCTCCGAGTCAAGTTTAAACGTTGAGCACAAGGCGGGAGAGATAAATGAATGGGTAAATTTGTAAGACCCCTAAATTTTTAAATAAAAAGGAATTTCCTTTATTTATTATTTTGAAATAGTAAGGGTTGATTTGATTAATGTGGATAGTTAAGGGTTAAATACGCAAATATTTCAAAATAAGAAAGTGGTTATAAAATATTCATTATTGTCGGGAATATTCGTTTTGGTCGTGGAATATTCGTGATCGTTTGGGAATATTCGCATTTACTGCGCCAAGTAAATGCATGTAAATGTGGGCCCCATAACTAGAAAAGCGATTGGATGAAGAAAACGACAAAAAATAAGTTGTTTTTAAATAACTGCAGTAGTTGTTACCAAGTAATATCGTTTGAATACCCTTGTGGTTAAAACACACTAAGACGTTGTTCAACAAGAAGATTACCAGATTGCACCAATTATTGATTCTTACGTAAGAAGGCACTACTCAATAATGGTTACGTAATTATCGCTCAAGATTTTATCGAGTTAATAATTGTGCGTTGATATTTTATATTGTTGTTGTTTCAATAATTGTCATTACACAAGATTTTTCTTTATCAAGCAATAATTCATATTATCTCGAATAATATTATTAGATAACATTATTGGCAATGTCTAGAAAGTTCTCGCTCTAAGGAGAGGTTTGGTCACCTAATCAATGCTACCAAGAAGAAGAAATTCTTATATCGAAAGCCCCCCTCTTCCAGGAACCCGCTCGTTGTCAATATCAGGATTCGTAATATTATTTGTGAATAATTAATTATTGATTTATATGATGAGGAAAATATTGATTTTATGTGGATATAGATGGAGAAAATTTTTAAAATGACAATTGTTGAAAATTAATATTTTATCTTTTTCTCGATAAAATAATTCATTTAAATATATTATTTTAATAATATATTAACTGTGATATTTTTACAAAGAATGTGGGATATATGAGTATACGAGGAGGAAGAGTATTTTGTTGCAATAAATGTTTAAAACATGTTAAACATGTCTGTGGACCCCATTTATCGATCGAAATTTGATTATAAATTTATAAAATTGCCCGCTTATGGATTTTGGTCAATTTCTGATTGGAATTTGGAAAAACTTTCTTCTGCAAAGTTGTAGAGAATTGAATTTCCTATAAAAACTCGCGAGATTCGAATTTTCTGATGAACGGGCTATTTATTATGAATTATTGAAGTTCCGAAGCTCCGAAATAATTGATTTTTGGAAGTTTAAAATATTTTTAATTACAAAAACGTTTTTTGTGTTTGGTTAGCCTCATTAAACACATGCAAGTTGCTGAATTCAGATGGTTCTAGGTGCGAGAGAATTTGTAATATATATATAATATTATTATATTAAATTTTCGCTTTGGTGTTCTAAGCATTTTCCTATAAATAGGTGCTTAGGTTAGAATTGAAAATCACACCGTAAATCAAGTTTTTTCTCTCTATATTATCGAGTTTATTCTTGTGAGTATTTTGAGTATACTTTGAGTATTGCTATACGGTGCAAGTCCAAGTCATAGCCTATATCCCTGTGTTCAAAATTTAAAATCGATCTTTCGAGGTAAGGAATATTATTTTTTTCAGTAATGATATTATTTCTTCAATATCATTATGTTGAAATGTTGATCTGAATTTTTATCAAATTTGGAACTTTTTCATGCTCTGGGTTACTATTCATGGGTTACTATTCATGAAGTTACTATTCACGAAGTTATTATTCATGAAAGTTATTATTCACGAAGTTACTATTCATTTAGTACTATTCATGAAGCGTGAAGATGTTTTTGTGGAATTTCTATCTTTTGGTGTCTGAGTTACTATTCATGTATACTAAGACTATTCACGATACTAAGACTATTCACGATACTTGTGATTATTCACCTAAAAATAAAATTTCTTCTTTTCGTCTAAAACATCGCTCGGATACTAACTCGATTGTATCCATGTTTTGATCATTCTTGAATTTTACACCACTATGATTATTTTTGAGGTATTTTTGGACGTGGATAAAACCAAGTACGAATCCTTAATCCTTAATCCTTGTCATTTTGTTTCACCGGATTCGCTTCTTTAAAAAAAAATATTTTTCATCATCCTCGCCTTAAATGATGATATTATGGAATATCTTTGGCCAGTAGTGAAAAGATGAATGATTTCAAGAATATCTTTGGCTCAGTAGTGATTAAAAAAGATGAGATGAATGTGTGTTGAGATGAACATGACCGATTGATTAATATCTTTGGCTCAGAAAGTGAAAAAGATGAATATTTGATTCGAGATGTATATTGATTGATGTTACAGGATAAAATATTGATGATGGATCGTTAAATTCATAGATTATAGTAGATTTCATTCTCTACGTAACTCTTCTATGAATTATTATTTCGCCGTAATATTGATTTAAAATTTGTTGTCTATTGTATTCTATCGAGATTTTCCCCGTGAAGACTAACGATAATTTGTTGTATATTATCTTAGTCATAATATTCTTTATTGGGCTAGTTGAGCTCACCCTTTTCCTTGTTGTTCCATTTTTCTTCTCGGAGGAGGCGAGAATGTAATGAAAGTCTTAGTCTGGGTATGGAATGAAGGTTCTACTGAGAGAGTTGTTTAGTAGTCCTCACCATTTTTGTAAAATAATGAATCAATAATTATGATGGGGATTTATTTGCGTGTGGATATTGTCTACAGATAGCAATATCTCAGATTTAAACTCAAAGTTTATATGTTGTAATAATAAAGTTGTAGTTATTTCGCATCATGTATTTGGCGCACTCGAATGGGTGGATGGAATGGACCTATTTTGGGGCGTTAGGTTGGTATCAAAGCTTAGGGATATGATCTTTCGCGGAGATCGGGAATAGAACTAGGAGGGGAGAGACGAGTAAATCCTTCGCTAGTGTGTCCTACCTAAGCTTATTTGTTAGTTGGTCAAGATATAGGGATATTATGTGATATATTGATTTCCTTAATTAACCCTTGTTTTATGACAAGATTTGAGAATGTCGATCGAGAATATTAATAAAAGGAGTAAATGAGACCGTGGAGATGCCTCAGATTTACCAACGAGGAGAACGTAACAAATGGCAATGTTCCTCCGTGAACAACACCATTCGAAAGAGATGATGAACGAGGGATGTTTAGAAGTTTTTTTTGCAGATTCATGCAAAATCGCATTTAGGAGACTCGTGTTCAAAATACGAGAGGAAATGATAGAATTCACGGGTGGTCACAAATGCAAGCAGCTTCAAAGAGTTGGGACCACTGCACTCTGGGAAAGCCGGATCCGATTAAAAGTGAGACGTGGGTCAAACAAATTACCAAGATATTCGATGTCTTGGGATGCACGGAGGAACAGAAAGTTCCATTCGCCACCTTTATGTTCCATGGCGAGGCAGACATCTTGGTGGGAATCTTTGAAGCGCACTCATCCAAATTTTGCACTCAAAGATTTCATGGGAGACGTTTCAGAATAGTTCAATGACAAGTACTTTTCGAAAGTATTCATTATACGGAAGGAAGTGGAATTCATTAGACTAGAGCGAGAATAACACGACGGTGTCCCAAAGACGAGGCTAAGTTCATGAGTTATCTAGGTTTGCACCTCATTTGGTGGAGAATGAGGAACGATGACGCGGATGTTTCGAGAGGTTTGAAACCCAACATACGCCAAGATCTCATTTCTCATAAATTTTCTCTCTATTCAGAGATGTTGTCAACAGGCTCGGTTGTTAGAAGCGAGATAACGAAAGTACGCTCAACCGAGGGACCATAACCAGATCATACTCAAGATAGCAGTCATCGTAATAACGATAACCAAACGGAGAAAGAAGAATATGACAAAGGCCAGAACCACTCCGGTGGTAATCGTGGCCATGAAAATAGAAGAAGTTTAGCCGGGAGGAGATTTTAAAAGAGGAGATTCAACAACCACCATGTGAAGACGCCGGTGCCAGAAAGAACTAGTTTTAAGGAGGAGAACGACCACCCGGTATATGCTACAAATGCGGAAAAGAGGGACATATCACCAAACCGCCCACAACGATTCAAGGTATGCTATAATTGTGGAAAGGAAGGACATATCGCCGAGATCAGACAAGAGCGAAACCTAGTTCAATGGGACGGTGACTCAAAAGACCGTCCCGTAAAAGTTAAAGTCAACGATTCCGGAAGAGCGTTTGTTGTGGATCGGTCAATGCGCGTAGAACCCGAACGGTTAGCACAAGTTAGTTAATTATAAATTCTTACGAAGTATATACCTTACTAGATATTGGTTCTACCCATTCTTTTATCTCTCTTACTTGCGCCAACGTTTGAACTGACTACGGAGAAATTAAACTTTGACCTATCTCGTGGAGACTCCATTAGAGAAACTTTCATTACATCCGTTGTTTAAAAATCTTGCTTGATTCAAGTTGGCACTATCACATTACCGTTAACCTTATTTCAATAGAGATATTTGCTTTTGATGTGATTTTAAGGTTAACTACTCATCACGCCAAATTGATTGCTTTTGTAAGGTTGTTAGTTTTCATATTCCTAAGCAACTCGTTATTCAATTCAAGCAATCAAACCATTGTAGTCAAACATTTTCATATCAAGCCATGAAGTCATTCGTTTATTACGGATGTCAAGTTTTCTTAGTCCATGTTATGGATTTGAATAAAGACACGCCGATTTGAATAATATTCTGTTGTTATTGATTTTTCCCGACGTATTTCTGAAGAATTTCGCTTACTCCCAAAGCTTCGATATTAAATTTTGTATCGACTTTGAACCCAGACAAAACTCATTTCTAAAATCTCATATCGAATGGCTCCTATTGAACTTCGTGAGTTAAAAATTCAACTATAGAATTTGGTACCGAGCCTTTATCTTGTGACTTTTTGTGGAATTCACCAAAGCCGCACTCTCGTAGGGACGTCATATTCGCATGCGATAGTAAAATCGATAGGTGTCATTGTGACGTCTTTATCCAAGATTGGGATATGAGTCATAGCTTGAGAGCAAACCTAAGTCAAGAATCGAAATACGTAGCTTTGAAGCTTAGTTGGTTATTATCGGAGATTCGTGGAAGGATTTTCTTGAATCGCTATTCGCTAACTTAACTCGACTCAAAAGATACAAAATTGTATGGAGCGAGGAATACGAGAAGATTTTCCAAGAGCTCAAGAGAGGCTACTCATTTTAAAGACATATTCTAACCATACCATCTTGGAAAAGCGAACGTGGTAGTGACGCGTTGAGTAGAAGATCATATGCGGAACGAGTGCGATGATGTCAAAAGATATATGACAGAGCCAACTTTAATAGAAAAAGTTAAGGTTGCTTGCCAGCCACCGAATCGAGATGATGCGCGTATTGAAGAAGAAAGTACAAGAAGGAGCTATTCCTAAGCGAGAATTGATGAAGAAGGAATACTTGAAAGTCAACTCCAGACTTTGCATTCCTAATGATTTTGATTTGAAGCATAGAATCATGATGGAGGCACACAACACATTGTTTGCAATCCATCTCGAAGTACTAAAATGTATCGTGATCTTGACATACATTTTGGTGGAACAATATGAAGAGAGAGATTGCAAAGTTTATCTCGATGTGTTTAACTCGCCAACATGTAAAGCGAGCATCTTGTACCTAAGGGTCCATTGCAACCACTTGAGATTACGGAATGGAAGTGGGAACACATTACCACGAATTTCATTACTAATCTTCTTGCGGTTTTCAAGGCATCAATGCTATTTGGGTTATTGTTGATAGATTAACCAAGTCCGCTCATTTTCGACCGATACGAGAGACTTATTCCCTGAACGCCTTTTCTAGGGATATACGTAAATGAGATTGTGAGATTGCATGGCATGCCAAGATCCATAGTTTTAGATCGTGACCCAAGATTCACTTCAAGATTTTGGGTTAGCTTGCAAAAAGCTATGGGCACGGATTACGATTTAGTTGGCATACCATCCCCAAACCGGACGGACAATCGAAAGGACTACTCAAACTCTTGAAGATATATTAAAACTCGTGTCCTAGATTTCAAAGGAAGTTGGGATAAGTACTTGCCATTGGTGGAATTCTCATACAACAATAGTTATTAAACAAATATAGGCATGGTTCCATTCAAGCATTATATGGACGAAAATGTCGTTTCCAATATGTTGGGATGAGGTGGGTGAAGCAACATTGTTGGGACCCGAAAGTTAAGACGTATGACTCACCTAAAAGATCCAAATGATTTGACAACGATACAAACGGCACAAGATCGACAAAAGAGTTATGCGAATCTTCATCGAAAGGACGTGGAATTTAATGTAGGGGATCATGTATTGTCATGAGTTGCTCCATGGAAGGGAGTTACAAGATTTGGAAGAGAGGAAGCTCAATCCACGATTTATCGGTCCATTTCAAATTCTTGACCGAGTAGAAATGTAGCCTATAGACTTGCGTTATTCTCAAAGTATGTCTCGTGTTCATAATGTGTTTCACATATCTGCATCAGTAAATATGTGAAAGACCCGAACCACGTTATAGAAAGTTAGAACAGGACGAGATAGCCAAGACTTAACGTATGAGGAGGTACTGCCAAGATTTTGGATAGAAGGAGCATGTCCCTACGCCAAGAAAGGTTATACCACAAGTTAAAGTTTTGTGGAAGAATCATGCTATAGAGGAAATGACCGGGAATTGGAAACGGAAATGAAAGCGAGGTATCCTCACCTTTTCAAACACTGAATACGTGACGCCAATTTCGAGGACTAAATTTCATAAGAGAGGGAGGTTGTAAGACCTCAAATTTTTAAATAAAAAGGAATTTCCTTTATTTATTATTTTGAAATAGTAAGGGTTGATTTGATTAATGTGGATAGTTAAGGGTTAAATACGCAAATATTTCAAAATAAAAGTGGTTATAAAATATTCATTATCGTTTGGGAATATTCGTTTGGTCGTGGAATATTCAGACCGCTTGGGAATATTAAATACGACGCGCAAAGACCATGTGTGGGCCCCATAACGGAAAAGCGATTGGATGAAAAAAACGACAAAAATAAGTTGTTTTTAAATAATCTGCCAGTAGTTGTTACCAATTATATCATTGAATACCCGTGGTTAAAACACACTAAGACGCGTTGTTGAACAAAGAAGACACCAGTATTGCACCAATTATTGATTCTTACGTAGAAGGCACTACTCAATAATGGTTACGTGAATTATCGCTCAAAGATTTTATTGAGTTAATAATTGCTGCGTTGATATTTTATATTCATTGTTGCTTCAATAATTGTCATTACACAAGATTTTTCTTTATCGAAGCAATAATTCATATTATCTCGAATAATATTATTAGATAACATTATTGGCAATGTCTAGAAAGTTACATCTAAGGAGAGGTTTGGTCACCTAATTGCGCCGCCAAGTAGAAGAAATTCTTATTGGAAAGCCCTCTTTCCGGAACCGCCCGGGTTGTCAATATATGTGATTCTCGTAATATTATTTGTGAATAATTAATTATTGATTTATATGATGAGGAAAATATTGATTTTATGTGGATATAGATGGAGAAAATTTTAAAATGACAATTGTTGAAAATTAATATTTTATCTTTTCTCGATAAAATAATTCATTTAAATATATTATTTTAATAATATATTAACGGTGATATTTTTACAACGTAATGTGGGATATATGAGTATACTGAAGAGGAAGAGTATTTTGTTGCAATAAATGTTTAAAACATGTTAAACATGCTGGTGGACCCCATTTATCGATCGAAATTTGATTATAATCAGTAAAATTGCCCGTTTGTGGATTTCGGTCAATTTCTGATTGAATTTGGAAAAACTTTCTTCTGCAAAGTTGTAGAGAATTGAATTTCCTATAAAAACTCGCGAGATTCGAATTTTCTGATGAACGGGCTATTTATTATGAATTATTGAAGTTCAAGTTCAAATAATCGATTTTGGAAGTTTAAAATATTTTTAATTACAAAAATGTTTTTTGTGTTTGGTTAGCCTCATTAAACACATGCAAGTTGCTGAATTCAGATGGTTCTAGGTGCGTAGAGAGAATTTGTAATATATATAATATTATTATATTAAATTTTTCGCTTTGGTGTTCTAAAGATTTTCCTATAAATAAGGGTGCTTTAAGTTAATTGAAAATTACACCGTAAACTCAAGTTTTTTCTCTATATTATCGAGCGTATTCTTGTGAGTATTTTGAGTATACTTTGAGTATTGCTATACTATGCAAAAGTCAAGTCATAGCTTTATATCCTGTTTCAAATTTGAAAGATCGATCTTTCGAGGTAAGGAATATTATTTTTTCAGAATGATATTATTTCTTCAATATCATTATCTTTGAAATGTTGATCCGAATTTTTTATCAAATTTGGAACTTTTTCATGCTCGGGGTTACTATTCATGGGTTACTATTCATTCATGAAGTTACTATTCACGAGTTACTATTCACGAAGTTTATTCACGAAAGTTACTATTCACGAAGTACTATTCATGAAGCGTGAAGATGTTTTTTGTGGAATTTCTATCTTTTGGTGTTCTGAGTTTATTCACGATATATGCAGATTATTCACGATACTCAGACTATTCACGTATACTCAGATTATTCACCGAAAAATAAAATTTTCTTCTTTTCGTAAAAAATATCCATTCGGATACTAACTCGATTGTATCCATGTTTTGATCATTCTTGAATTTTACACCACTATGATTATTTTTGAGGTATTTTTCGACGATGGATAAAACCAAGTAACGAATCCTTAATCCTTAATCCTTGTCATTTTGTTTCATTGGATTCGCTTTAAAAAAAAAAAAATATTTTCATCATCCTCTACCTTAAATGATGATATTATGGAATATCTTTGGCCTGTAGTGCAAAGATGAATGATTTCTGAAGAATATCTTTGGCTTCGTAGTGCAGAGATGAGCAGTGTTGAGATGAACATGAATTGATTGATTAATCTTTGGCTTCAGGTAAAAAGATGAATATTTGATTCCGGATGTATATTGATTGATGTTACAGGATAAAATATTGATGATGGACGTTAAATTCATAGATTATAGTAGATTTCATTCTCTACGTAACTCTTCTATGAATTATTATTTCACGCGAATATTGATTTAAAATTTGTTGCTCATCATTGTATCTATATCGATTTTCCCCTATCAAGACTAACGATAATTTGTTGTATATTATCTTAGTCATAATATTCTTCTATCGGGCTAGTTGAGCTCACCCTTTTCCTTGTTGTTCCATTTTTCTTCTCGTGAGGCGAGAATGTGGAGAGTACTACTGGGGTATGGAATGAAGGTTCTAGAGAGAGTTGTTTAGTAGTCCTCACCATTTTGTAAAATAATGAATCAATAATTATGATGGGGATTTATTTGCATGTGGATATTGTCCAGATGGCAATATCTCGTATTTAAACTCAAAGTTTATATGTTGTAATAATAAAGTTGTAGTTATTTCGTATTATGTATTTGGCGACTTAGAATGGGTTGGATGGAATGGACCTATTTTGGGGGCGCCACAACCCAGATCAAGTAAGGTATAAACTTCGCAAGAATTTATAAATAGCTTACCCGTGATCACCTCGTTTGGGTTCTCGCATTTTGACGAGTCACAACAAACGCTTCTTCCAGAACCGATTGACTTTGACTTTTTCCGGACGGTCTTTTGAGTCACCAATCCCCCATTGAACTAGGTTTTTGCTACCGCATAATCTCGAAAGCGATATGTCCTTCCTTTCCACAATTATAGCATACCTTGAACTGTTAGGCGGTTTGGACCGATATGTCCCTCTTTCCCGTGATTTATAAAGATACGACCGGTGGTCGTTCTCTCCCTTAGAACCAGCTTCTTCTTAGACCGACCGCTGCCTCTTCACATGGTCGTTGTTAAATCTCCTCTTTTAAAATCTCCTCCCGACTCGCTTCTTCTATTTTCATGGCCATGATTACCACCAGAGTGGTTACCATTTTTGTCCGTCTCTGCTTTTTTCCGCTGGTTATCGTTATTCTCATTGATCGCTATCTCCGGTATGATCCTCGGTTATGGTCCTCGGTTGAACATACTCGTTATCTCGCTCTAACAATTGAGCCTCATAACAACATCTCGAATAGAGAGAAAATTTATGAGAAATGAGATATTATCGTACGCGGGTTTCAAACCTCCCGTAAACATCCGCGTCATAACGTTCCTCATTCTCCATCAAATGAGGTGCAAACTCGATAACTCGCAAACTTTGCCTCTCACACTTGAGACACCGCCATTTTGTTTTGTTCTAATCTGATGAACTTCACTTCCTTCATATGACAAACACTTTCGTGAAAGTATTTGTCATTAAATAGTTTCAAACGTCTCCCAAGACACGCCGAGTCGGGCAATTTGGATGGGTACGCTTCATAGACTCCCACCAAGAGTCTCGCCTCGCCACGGAACATAAAGGTGGCGAATAGAACCTTCTGTTCCTCCCGCATCCCAAGACATCGAATATCTTGGTAATTTACTTGACCCAAGTTTCGCGCCATGATCGGATCCGCTTTTCCTTAAATTCGTGGTCCCAACTTTAAACTGTTTCAACGTGATAACCCGTGAATTGCTATCATTTCCTCCGTCAGATTTTGAACACGAAGTCTCTCCTCAAATTCGATTTTGCATGAATCGCAAAAAGCTTCTAAACATCCCCTCGCTCATCATCTGGCCGAGTGGTGTTGTTCACGGGAGGAACATTGCCACACTGTGACGCGTTCTCCTCGCTGGTGAGTACACGCGCTCCACGGCCTCATTTCCATTGTTAATATTCTCACGACATTCTCAAACATCGCCATAAAACAAGGGTTAATTAAGGAAATCAATATATCACATAATATCCCTATATATCGACTAACTAACAAATAAGCTTAGGTAGGACACACTAGCAAGGATTTACTCGTCTCTCCTCCTAGTTCTATTCCCCGATCTCCGCCAGAGATCATATCCCTAAGCTCGATACCAACCGTGACGCCCCCAAAATAGGTATACATCACCCATTCGAGTTGTCAATACATGGTACAAAAAATAACTACAACTTTATTATTACAACATATAAATCTGTGAGTTTAAATACGTATATTGCCATCTAGACAATATCCACACGCAAATAAATCCCCATCATAATTATTGATACATTATTTTACAAAATGGTGAGGACTACTAAACAACTCTCTCTAGAACCTTCATTCCATAACCCGACTAGTACTCGCTACATTCTCGCCTCCCGAGAAGAAAAAATGGAACAACAAGGAAAAGGGTGAGCTCAACTAGCCAAAGAAGAATATTATGACTAAGATAATATACAACAAATTATCGTTAGTCTTCAATAGGAAAAATCTAATAGAATACAATAGACAACAAGTTTTAAATCAATATTCGCAATGAAAATAATAATTCATTAGAAGAGTTAAGTAGAGAATGCAAACTACTATCTTCTATGTATGAATTTAAAAGTTCATCGCTCATCTTTTATCCTCGTAACATCAATCAATACACATCCGAATCAAATATTCATCTTTGCACTACGTGTGCCAAAGATATTCATCACCGGGTCATGTTCATCTAAACACTGCTCATCTCTTCACCTACTACGCCAAAGATATTCATCGAAATCATTCATCTTTGCACTACAAAGCCAAAGATATTCAATAATATCATCATTTAAGACCGAGGATGATGAAACATATTTTAAAGAAACGAATCCAATTGAAACAAAATGACAAGGATTAAGGATTAAGGATTCAGACTTTTATTTTATCCATGTCCAAAAATACCTTAAAAATAATCATAGTGGTGTAAAATTCAAGAATGATCAAAACATGGATACAATCAAAGCTAGTATCCATAATAGATATTTTGGGACTAAAAAGGAAAATTTTTATTTTCGATGAATAAAGGTCGATTCGTGAATAAGGTCAGATACGTGAATAAGGAGTATACGTGAACAAAGAATCTGACACCAAAAGTTCCAAATTTGATAAATACTTCAGATCAATATTTCAAAGATAATGATATTGAAGAAATAATATCATTACAAAAAAAAAAATCCCTTACTTTACCATAAAAAGACAAGATTTTTAAATAAACACAGGATATAAAGCTATGACTTGAACTTGCACCAGATAAAGCAATACTCAAAATATACTCAAAAAACTCACAAGAATACGCCGATAATATAGAGAGAAAACTTCAGCTTTCGGTGTGATTTTCAATTCTAACCTAAACACCCTATTTATAGAAAACGCTAGAATAACACCAAAGTAGAAAATTTATTAAAATATTATATATATATATATATATATATATATATATATAATCTTCACGCACACCTTTGAATCTGAAATTCAGCAATTGAATACATGCCTCACACATGCAAAAACGTTTTTGTAAAAAAATATTTAAAACTTCAAAAATTAATTATTTTTGAGCTTCGTAACTTCAATAATTCATAATAAATAGCCCTTTTCTCGTAAAAATTCGAATCACGCGACTTTTTATAGAAAATTCAATTTCTACAACTTTACGTAAGAAAGTTTTTCCAAATTCCAAATAGAAATTGACCAAATCCATAAACCAAGCGATTTTACAAAGCTATAATCAAATTTCTAATAATAAATGGGGTCCACCGACATGTTTAACATGTTTTAAACATTTATTGCAACAAAAATACTCTTCCTCCTCATATACTCATATATCCCACATTCGTTGTAAAAATATCACCATTAATATATTATTAAAATATAATAATATATTTAAATAAATTATTTTATCGTAAAAAGATAAAATTTCAATTTTCAACAATTGTCACATTAAAATTTTCTCCATCTATATCCACATACAATCAATATTTTCCTCATCATATAAATCAATAATTAATTATTCACAAATAATATTATGTAATCACAATATCGACAACCAGCAGCCTCCTGCGAGAAGAGGGCTTTCCAATAAGAATTTTTCCTTACCTGGCGCGCAATTAGGTGACCAAATCTCTCATTAGATGTAACTTTCTAGACATTGCCAATAATGTTATCTAATAATATTATTCAGATAATATGAATTATTGCTTCGATAATGAAAAATACGTGTAATGACAATTATCAAACAACAAAGAATATAAAATATCAACGCAAAGAATTATTAAATCAATAAAAAATATCGAATAAAGAATTATCGTAACCATTATCGAGTAAGGCCTTCTTCACGTAAGAATCAATAATTGGTGCAATACGCGGCAAAGCATCGTGTTTTAACCAATTTAGTATTTTAACAAAGATAACTCAGAATAACTACGCCGTTATTTTTAAACAACTTATATTTGTCGCTTTCTTCATCCAATCGCTTCTCAATGAGGCCTAATAAAAGATCTGCTACCGTTGCATTTAATATTCCCCGACAAAGAAGAATATTCCACGACCAAACGAATATTCCCCGACAACAATGAATATTTTATAACCACTGCTTATTTTGAAATATTTACGTGATTTTACCAATAACTATCCACAATAATCAAATCAACCCTTACTATTTCAAAATAATAAATAGAGAAAATTAAATTTCATTAATAATAAGTTGGGGTCTTACATGATCTATTAGGAGATGTGAACAGTTTTTGTTCTGAACATAATATTAGCATCCCTAATATGGAAGATAATGTTCCAGGTCGCCTTCGTTGCAAACACACATACTTTCACCACTTTCGAGTTGAGATATTTTGTCGTATTCAATTGTTTTCTCTATTTATACTTCTAATTATGTTTTGAATATGAAGTAATTTTATTTTATATTTTTAGGTTGTTGATCGTATTAGTCAAGAGATGGATAATCGCTCCAATCGAGATTTAACATTTAAATTGCTTTCAGGTAGCAAGATGTCTTGATCTTAAGAATTCGTTCTCCAATTTTAATTTTTCAAAGTTAGTTCGACTTGCGTAACTATATCCACAAGATTTTTCAATGGATGATCGAATGGAGCTTAAAGAAAACTAAAGATGTGGATTTTCAAATGAGAGGAAATGCAAGATTTTCTAAACTAGAAAATGTCGGAGAACTTGCAACTAATATGATTGAGGTGGGATATCACACTACTTTTCATTTAGTATATCTTCTTATCAAGTTGGCTTTAGTTTTGCCTGTCATGCATCGCTAGTGTGTGAACGCAGTATTTTCTGCGATGAATATTGTTAAGACAAATTTGTGCAACAAGATGGGAGATGACTTTTCACCCGATTTGTTTTAGTGTGCTATGTCGAGAGAGATATTTTTTAGAAGCATTGATAATGAAGTGATTATCCAACATTTTCGTAATATGAGAACTCGCAGTTGGATTTATCGCTTTACTATCCGAACTCCAAGAGAGACTCCGTCGTTCTAGTAGCAATGCTACGGTTCAACAGTCAACAATGTGTTTCAATTTATAATTGATTTTTTTTGTTTCAATTGAATTTGAGTAACTAATTGAAATGTTGAATTACTTGTGATTTAGGATTATGATTTTGTTGAATGTTGAATTATTTGTGATTTAGAAATATGGAAAAAAAAAATCAACGAACTAAGAAGCCGTCGAAAAAAAAATTACATGCATAATCCGGATCCCCCTGTTGAAATTCTGACTCCCCCACTGAACTAGTAAAACCATAGTATTTCACATTTAAACAACTAAATAATGTCTTTTTATTTACTCTCTTTGTTACCTACAGGGATCACAATTTAAACTGAAATCGTATTGGAATCGGTCAAATCGCATTGAGCTATTGTTAGTCCAATCGTATTCAAATCGGTCTGAGCTTGGACACTTGTAATGACCTGAGATTGTGTAATCCCTTATATGAAGGATTTTAAATAATTAGTTAATAAAATAAAATTTTCATAATATTATTATTTGATAGAAATACGATGAATGAATAAATATACATGTGATATATATTTATTTGCTAGTATGTGAATTACATCATAGCGTTTATACGAGGGTTAGAGACGTAATCTTTATTTAAAAGTGTGAAAAATTAAAATTAAGGTTTTGACTAATCGAAATGGTTAGAAAAGCTAACCATCAAGGCTTGGTTTGATAAGTCTAAGGTTAAGTCTAAGGTTTGATGACTTGATGGCTTGGAATTGGAGCCAATGGTACGTCTAAGGTTGAGCCTAAGTTTTTATTTGTCACTTGAAAAGGACCATTCTAAGCATTTTTTTTTTTTGGATATGGATTTATCTCATATATTTTCCTTAGCATTTTTATATGAATAATGTTAGAGATATATGTAAATTATTTTATAAATATTTTACAAACTGCTGATGTTGTATACTCTACCTCAACATATTGTGTGGAGTCGAAGACTACGTTAACAATTTGTTGATCAATATGCTGAGGTGGAGTATGCTACATCAATAATTTAAAAAATATTTAGTATAAAATAGTTTATGTTTATAACATTATTCTTTTTATATTTATACATGTATAGGTCCCATTAATTAATTCTCATGTGCGAGAGACAAAACTTATTGAAAAGGAGATACTTAATTCTCTTTTATTATTTTTATGAATGAAAGGAGATAGAAAAACTTACGAAATGGTGGTGGGTGTTGTAATTTTGGTAAGTAAATAAAACACCAGCCGCATGTATCCATTTATAAACTCTCCTCTTTTCCACACTTGCTACATGATCTTTCAGTATCCATATTACAGATTATGATGATATTCATATTGATGTCTCCCACTGAAGTAGTAATTAAGTTGTTACTAAAAGAGAGGTGGAGGTGCCTGCTTAAATAACTTATTAATAAAGCAAAAGCGTTTGGGCACACATCTAGAACAAACAGACGCCTTCTAGATATGATCTCCCCTTGAGTGGACTAACTTTTTACACACTACTTGCGTTTCCGAGCCATCGCATCCACCACCAACCTATTAAAAACAAATATATATACTCCTTCTTTTTATTTTAAATTAAAGCTTATTAGTATTTCTCAAACTTTGAACACACATACTTGATTCAAAAAACAAGAGAGTACAAGATTCATATGAATATTGTCCGACAATACATAATATTACTACTACTCTCCCCGTTTTAAAATTAAAAATATAATTTTAGTTTTTAGATCAAATTAATGACGACATATTAAACATCAAAATTGGTATGAGTCATAAGAGTTTAAAATGAAATAAATTTTGCGATTAATAAATTTTGTTATATACTAGTATACAATTACAATAATTATATTAACTAAAATTAAATAAACTCATTCAAATTATTTTGAAATTTAATATATTGTCGTTTGACCACAAAAATTAAATTATATCTTTAATTTTAGAACCGAGGGAATATATATAAAAAACACAAACTAATGAAGAATTAAAAACAAAACATAGTGGAAATATATATTTTCGATTTTCTGTCTCCACTAGCGACTAAGTAGTTAAGCAAAGAAGATGATGATGTGGGTGTGCCACCTTTGGACTTATATATTGAAACAACTAATTCGGAAGGAAGGTGGTAGTAACTTAATTTATAATTTTTTTTCTTTTTTGAAGTCCTGATTTAATTTCTTATATACAAATAAATAAAACTATGTAGTCACATGTCATGACGGAAGGTGATAATATCTTAATTTATAAATTTTTCTCATATTTTTTAACATGAGACTGAGGTGTTAATTAGTTGTTATATGTATAGTAATAATAAATTAATAATTACTACTACATTTAAAACAATCTAATAGGAGTAGTACACATTTCTACTTGCCCATTTGTCCATTTCACACGAACCAGCTAGAGCTAGCTGCTGCATTTATTCTTTTGAACAAATAATTATCACACCTCATGATCCCAGTCTCCATGTATCCACACCAATTGATTAATTAATTAATTAATGCCATTCATATCCGAGACGCCACGTCCATCTACCTAATCCACAATGTTTATTTTCCAATTAATCCTAATTTTTAATATAAAATGATCTTGATTGTCAAACAGAGTTGGCTTATATATATGGAGTATAAACCAATATGAAAAATGGAATTATTATTTTTATTAGAGAAATTTGATATATATGTCCACGAGATTTAATTTATTTATATGAATATTATTGAATCTTGTGAAATAAAACTATCATGCAAATTCTCTCGTAAAATCTGATCATTTTATGTTAAAAAGAATATTTTTGACAAATATAATTACCCCTAGGATAAGAAGATGAAAGAAAAAGGTTAAATTAGAAGTAAGAGAGTAGTACGTAAAAGACAGCAACCTTATCCAACTAGCTAGCCTTCCTTGTGTACGTTTTCCTTCTAGTTTCTAGTTGTAGCTAGTAAATGAAGATTGACTATGCTTGTACGTACGCCAAGTCCACAGCATTAACATGCAGTAAGGTGGTCATGGGGAGAATTAATTAATTCACATCTAACCAATTTAAATTGGTGCTTTATTATTTTCTATATGCGAACGGATTTACACGTTATTAAACAAGATCAGTACTTCCCTTTTTATAAAACGACTCTAATTTATAAATTTTAAATATGTATTTTTACTCTTAAAATTTGTCTACTGTTCGTGATGATAAAAAATACAGTATAATAATACTATCAAACATGTCACGTCGTGTTTTTCGTTTGTGGATTGGAGCAAGTAGTTGAAGAAAATTCTTAGATATATTCATGGATTAACAAGCAGGCAGCAGGATATGATGTTGTAAAGAAATTGTTGTCCGCCTATGGAATAATTCCAACACTTCAATTCTTGTTTAATTACATGCATGATTTCTCCCTCACTAACAAGACTTTCACCATTAAGCGCAGCGGAAACGTGATATATATACATATATATACAAGATATATTCTCTCAATTTATATAAGTACTTAATTGGTTTTATTTTATGTAATAGTACGTTTTGATATAATTTATACTAATTTAATTTCAAAATATATGTCAATTTACATGTGTTTTGTAAGGTTCCACGAAACATATAGGCCAAGTTTGTATAAAAAGAAAACTTTTGAGGTCGGGAGAGTGTGGAAAAAATAAAAGGAAAAGAAAGCCTTATAATTTTTTATATATATGCTCAGAGTCGTTCGTGAGATTTTGATGGTCAGGGCGAAAAATAAAAATGTGGCCCTCTTCGAAATATTATCTTCACCCAAAAAAATATAAAAATAAATAAATAAAAAGTAAAAGTACTTGTATTCAAAAAAGTATCTTTTCGAAACTTAAATAATAGTTCGATTACAACAAAATATATGAGAACTTTGACTACAACAAAAAATATGAGAATACATTTATTGAAAAATACTTTTTTTAGTATTTCTAGAGACAAAATATTCGATCAAATATTTAAAATCATATATATATATTTATATATGTATATATATAATCAGCAGATTATATAAATGAAATTTATGATAATTATGTAATACACATCTCATAGCATATATATTTTCCTATTTTTATATATATATATATATATATATATATATATATATATATATATTCGAGGTACTCTGATCTGGATTCAAGACGGTTGACCCTCTGTCTATGCTCAGAAACGACCATGTATTCATGCATCGAATAATTTTTCTGTTTTAGTGCGACTTTGTACGTATTCATTTGTCACACGCATCATTCTTTCATTTTAGTACGTACGTACTTATTCAGGGTAAACATGAATTTGTATTCATATGTAGCAGGCATTAGTCTTTCATTTTACTTAGATTCATTGCAACCATGAAATAAAAGTTCAATTTACTAGAAAGAAACATAAAATATACTAAGTTGAGGTGATGTTGGATAAATTAAGATTTGAATGGTAAATTAATATCATTCGAGCTAGTTCTAAAATAACATTTGAACTTAAAAATTATTTAATTAATAGTTAAAAAGTATAAAATATCTAAATATTTTTAAATTTTTACTTTTAAAAATTAATAATTACCTTAAAATTAATTAAAATGGTGACAACAACTTGTAAATAAATGTAATAATATCGTAAAAAGTATATTTATAAGTACAACATTAAATACAAGTTTTTATATACCATATATTTTTGGGAAAAAATTGATTTAATCACGCAAAAAAATTGATTCATATATAAATAAATATAGCTATATATATATTAAATTCAAACCAAAAATTGTCATTTATTAAATGACATACTAGTTTCTAAGCTCATCAATTCACATACTCCCCGAAAGTCTAATTACCTAAGCTAGCATATATGTTTTCCAAAGAAATGCTAGCTAGCTAGATATATAAGGCTAAGCTAATTTTGTTGGGCCAAGAAAAATAAATAATACTCCTAATTAAAAGGAAAGATAATTAATAGCTTAGACTTCTTCAGTTCGACGCGACAGGCGTGGCTAGGTAGCTGGGATTCTCATCTCCGGCCATGATTACCAAGATCTTTGGCTCCATTTCCGGCTTGGCCGGTTTTTCTCCGGCATCTGCTGGTGATGAATTTGAACAATCTGATGATGAATTCCTGTAAGAGCAAGCTAGGATCATCAAAGCTAAAGCGATAAGCCCCAACATTAATGCTAAGCTGGCAAATAAGTAAGGCATCGGAGAATTCCATTTGTTGATTCCGGCGGTGGCGGTGGCGCTGGTTGTGCTTGTTGGCCTCATTTTGTATGTAGTATTAGACTGACTGACTGACTGACTCTTTTTTCTCTATTTCTCTCTGTGTTTGACAAGTGCGAAAGGAACGAGCTGGAGTGTATTGATATTTATAGGGGAGAGAAATTGCAAGTATTTTTAAGGAACACCGTTTCACTATAGGGACAAAGGGAGTGTTACCAAATTGCCCCTAGTGCTTAAAAACTTCAGGATCCTCGTCATTCACTTGTCCTTCTTGCGTATATTTCGGTTCCCATTATTGCCCGATGCTTCAAACCTTCCCATTAGTCCTTTCAGTTTCAAGCATTGGGAAGGTTCTTAGTTTTTAATTGTGTCCTTTTGGAACCTATCCCAATTCCCACATGGACATGGTGCTGGTGGTTTTATGACGAGTACTTGGTTGTAAAATAGTACAAAGAGTATTTTCGTCATTTTAGCATGAATAAATGACGTAAGCAACCATAAGGAAAATGGAAAGAAATAGCGTGAATTTGTCAGTATATTTATATCTATCTAACAAAATATAACTGATTTTGAATTTTCCGCTCATCTTAATAAATCATCTTGACCGTCCAAAGTTTGAGATAAATCTATCGTCTAGTGTAGTGTAATGGAGACGATGTATATTTATAATAACCAATATAAAGACATAAATACATATTGACAATTTTTTTTAAATTATAACCGTCGTCATAGATCAGAATAACTATAACTACGAATAAAATTATTTTTGTCCTTTAATAGGCTTATGCGTATCCAATCAGCAGGCCCACAAAACGTATCCTTTCCGCTCAAGTATCTTTCAACCTTTCCAATTTTACCCAAATTAAATCAATAATCCACCCTACCTTCCTCAACTTTAGCAGACAGCACAATAAGTCTAGTCTGGTCTGCCGTAGAATTTTACTTAGAAACAAAATACTCATTTTCTTTTTCTCACTAACCCTCAATTTACATAATAAATTTTCTGACTAAATTTACTTATCGGGCCCATTGTCATTGTGTATTTATTTATTAATAATAACATTAATTTTAGTTAAAATACAACTTGTCACATCAGAATCAGAGACCCCACAATTTATTCTAAATATTTTTTTTTCGTTTTGTCAATCAAAACTGATAAAATTACTCCAAATACAATATATACACTTCTAAATTTAATTCTATACATAAAAACGTGGTGTATTGTATTAGTGAATATTTAGCTTATTTTAAAGAAAATTCTAAGAACATACAGCAGTATATGTTGATAAAATTTTGAGTAATCCATTCACTATAAACATAAGTTTCTTTAACTTTTGAAATTAACTTGAGATATTTTAAAAGTTAATATTAATATAAAATAATTTAATTTTAAGCAAAACAATACTAGTAATTATAAGATTTATTCTTTTCACATTATAAATGAATGCATTAATTTAGAATTTAAAATAATTTTATTAATATTGAGAACTAAAACCAAAAAAACAAGTATAAGATTATCAGGAATAAAAAATAAAGATCTTTTTCGCTCCAAATTAATTTCGGGTTTGACTTTTTTAAGTCAAATTGACTATTTTTAAAATTAATAATTAAGCATATATAAATATATTTCTAAAATTATAAAAATTGGGGTTAGTAATAAATTGTATATACTTTCTTTTGGTTATAATCTCTTCACCTATATTTTAGCAAAAATAGTAAAAAATTAGTTTTAAAATGATCAATTTAACTTTAAAAATCAAAATTTAATAATTAATTTGGGACCAAGGAGTATAAGATTATTAGTAAAAGATTTGGTATACTTATAACAGGTGTTTTTATATTAGTAATGTGTTGATTACTAAGTTGTGTGCTGGCCAAGTTAGAAGATGTCTATATAAAGACAATTATTTTTCTGGTAAATAATTGAATGCCATTTAATATAGTAATTCCTAGAGTTTGGGAATATGCATGTCATTTGTCGGAAACAAACAATGGAGTACTCAGAATTTGTTTTGGAGTACCTCATCCATCTAATTTAATGTATGTGTAATTGTAATATCGTTTCATAATGACCTTTTAAAGTTGTACATAAAAATTAAAAAAATAATTGTATAAACATAATATTAATTATTTATAATATTTTTTATCATATATTTATCTATAACATTTTTCATAAAAGATAATTTTAAAAATTATATTAATTCTCCTAAATTATGTAAAACGTTAAAAATAATTTTAAAAAAAATAAAATCATTTAAAACTTCATATATTATGAAATGCATTAAATGTCCTATACAATTTTTAATAGAATTGTAGAAGAAAGAGACATACGCCCAACTATTGCACTCTTCGTTATTTGATATTCGGAGAGTTTCAAACTTCTTGTACGAGTTTAAAATAATTTGGTAAACTAATAAAGACTCTTATTATAACATTATTATAAAATATTAATACTTATAATATTAAGTATTAATAATATTACAAAATATTATAATATTATTACAAAATATTAATACTTATATTAATATTTTGTAATAATGTTATAATATTTTGTAATATTATTAATACTTAATATTATAAGTATTAATATTTTGTAATAATGTTATAATATTTTGTAATATTAGTAATACAATATTTTATAATATTAATACAATATTTTATAATAATATTATAATGTCTTGACTATTACAATATATATTATAATATTATAATATTGTATTAATGTTAATATTATAACCAATGTTGCATGCATGCAGTAGTACATATATATATAATATTAGACTTGTTTTCAAAAGAATTATCCGGCCGGTACAAGTTGTGCCGGCTGGACTATTTTTTATTTTTTTAATGTGATTTTAATATGCTGAGTCATCCCATAAAATAGAGAAATGCGTAAAAAAAAAACATATCCAAGCCGATACAAATTTGTGCTTTATTGGGAGTATTTTAATATTAAAAATCGCTTTTAAAATTATTAAAATGACAACAATTGACCATGCAATCAAATATATTAAAATAAAAGTTTCGGTAAAAACATGTAAATTTGGGCAATTATGACATTCAATCTAAGTTCTTCCAATAAGTTGATCAACTGGCCTAAAAAGTGGGTTCATATCATAATTCATCATATAGAAGTTATATAATAGATGGATTTATATATATATATATATATATATATATATATATATATATATATATATATATATATATATATATATACATCGTCCACTTCATATCAAAACCGACCAGAATCTAGCATTTCATTACATTAATATTTTTGAAGTTAATTTAAAATTTAAATTTAATGTTGTCGACTGATTTAAATTTTATAAATAGTTAATAATATTTTTAGATAATTTAAATAAATTCATATCAGTTTTAAAATTAATTAATGTTGCTCTATACAAATAAAATAAAAATCTTCATATTGTATTGTATTTTGTACATACATGACCATCAAAATTGTCAAAGAAGTTAATTTTAATCATTTTCTTTGATTAATAAATGCTGAGATATAGACCTATCTATAAACCCTTCGCCAAGAAGGGAATACTAGCTAGATTTCCATAGGAAAAATGTTGGCTATATATATTCTCTGTTTAAGTCTAAAGAAACTACAGTAGGAGAGGTTCATAATATAATTAATTAAGGTGGAATCTGACTAATAGGATTAGGATGAATATAAGAAAAAGAAGAAGAAGAAGAAGTAATATATATATATATATATATGGGAAAGTGGGAGTGGTTGGGTCATTTAATTACAATAGAAAGGGGGCCTAATAGATTTTATCAACGGCCATTAATCCACATCTTTTGTCAATTAAACAACGTACTATTATATTCTTCACATGATTGATTTGAAGAAGAAATTTTGCATAACGTATGTTTAGACCTAATCTTATGATAGATAAATCTTAATTCTTGATTGATTTTGTTGCATGTTTGTGTATACTATGAGTAGGCATGCACATAGGGTGGGTCTGATCGGACCTGGCCTAGGCTTGCTAGGTCTTGGACTTTGACTAGATCAGATTATTGACTTTTTTGGCTTGGTAGGCCTTGATGTTGAGGGCGTGGTTTGGCTTAAAGCTGCAGATATCGCGCCTAGAATCAAAAGTGAAAGCTCATATAAGGAAGATTAGGTCGACTCGAGGCCTTACTGATTCGATCCTTTTTAATACTATATACATATTAAATATTAAAAATATAAATTAATAAATTTTGTAAAAATGATGCAATATTTTTGAGATTTATTTTATTTTAACATTCTACTACACACCAATATAAGTTGAATGATTAGAAAGAAAAAAATATATATTCCTCTTAAATTAAAGGAAAATGTAATTTAGATGTAACTGGAATATAAAATAAATTGATTTCCTAAATATATGTCTAGTTGTCTACTATGCACTTCGTAAAAATATTGTATATTACCTAAATCATGTAGATTAAACTTTATTTTTTGAATATAAATTTAGTTTTGATTTTATTTTCTTATAGTAATAGGATTGGTTGGACATATATTTAAGTAAAAGTTTAAATACATGTATATATTTTCATTTATGGTCATTAAACACTTACATAGTAAAATAACCAAAATCATAAATCCCTTAAGAATTTAGCATATCCAAATTAATGAAAAACTTGAGTATTTACAAGAAAGCGGCTTATTATTAATATTTAATATTAAAATTAGTTTATTGATATATTAATTAATGTTAATATTTAACATTAAACTAAAAAGAAATATTAATAAAATTTTATTGTTAAATATTAGTAATTTAATATTTACAATAAATTAACTTATTATTAATATTTAATCAACTAAGTAACTAACTTATTATTAATATTAAATATACTAACTAGTTATATTCATTCAAGATGTATATTAATTAAACACATCTACAAAAAATCAAGAATGAATAATTAAAATTTTAAACTTTATTGATGTATTAATTAAAACTAATTTATTATAATTTATAAATTACAATAATTAATAAGTAAAAATTTTATACTTTATTGATGAATAATTAGAAATTCAAAATTTAAAAATTATAAATAATTGGATAAAAAATTATGTAATGTCTCAGGCCAGGCCAGGCTTCAGACCAGGCTCAGTCAGGTCAGACCTTTTTGTAGACCAAGACATGCTAAATTTTTGTTTAAAAATAGCGGCTTTTTCAAGCCTTCCAAGCCAAGCTGGACATAGGCCATACCAAAGTCAAATCGCAGGCCTTAGGCCTTTTGTGCATCTCTAACTATGAGACATGCATCCCTCACCTTATATAGAGGTGACAATGAGTGTCGATTCTAATGCTACGATTTTGGATAATCTCCATTACACTTATCTTCCAATACATATTTAACGACACAAATATTATTTTTAACAATGTTTATATACATAATATTTTATCACTGAATTCAGTGTATTGAAATATATTTGAGTAGCGGAGAGGAATTTAATCCTAATATTACCTATTGCCCAGTTAATTGTTAAACTGTATTGGAGCCCAATTCTCCTGGAAGCCCCTTTATAATTCATTTGTAAGCCCATCCATTATCGTGGACCAATCGAAAATTAAGCCCAAACCGAAAAGAGCTAAACTAAGCACGTTTTGGCGCCAGTTGGCAATATCATTGGATCTAATTCAGTTGTTCACCAATACAATAATCTTCCTTCCCAATTCCCATCCGTGGAAAATTGAGGGATTTAAATATCCTCATCAATCTTTCCCCAAATTCTGGACTTTGATATTTCAACGATTCTGCCAACTTTACAGTGGTGGAATATTATTGATCCTTGAAAATGACAATGCAGAATTATATTCATAAATTGTCCAAGCATCATCTGGAAGTATGGCAAAGCAAAAGGTTTGAGGCAGATTGATGGGCAACTGGGCAAATGATTTTTTATCTTGTCACGTGAATTTGCTCTTTTCACTTTACTTTACAAGTTGATGATGTCCATGAAAGTATAAATTTGCAATTCCGCTTTGGAATCTGAGGTATCAATTTTCTTAGATAAAGCTCATATCATAGTTGATGTTCTTGGGGCTAGAACATCAACTACTATGAGTGGGTGGAGAAAAAGCACTTGGGCCAATATGTAAAGGGCAACGTCTAAGGAAACCAACCAGAAACAGCAGCAGCATGAAAAAGGTATATCCCAACTGATCCTACTGGTGCCTTCCTTTAACATTCCTTTCGGTGTTGGACCTTTCATCAGAAAAAGTAGTGGACTGGAGTGTTGAGTCCTTTATCCTTATGGATAGACATCTTCAAAATATTTCTTAAATTAATCTCTTTCATTTTCAACCCCAAAACTCTTAAAATGTTTTTCCTATGTAACAAAAGAAAGACCATTTAAATGTGGAAATTGTATTTGCATAAATATAAACATCAAAACTGTAGAATACATGCATTTACAAGAAGCAAATACTAGATTGAAACAATTTAGAAAATAGCTAAGCATATTTCTCAATAACTGAAAACTAGTTAGATTGAGAAAGAAGTAGATTAGTTACTATGGGTAGCGTGAAGAGATTTCTTGATGGCCATTGCATTTTAATTTAGAATGAAGGGACAATGCCGTATCCATTTTCTGCCATTAGTGTTGAGGAGAACATCTGATCCACTTCAACTTCTACATCTGTCCTCTTTGCAAACCGGCCTTTGATCCTAGGTCTGGTTTCTGCATAGGCTTTCCTCGAGGCATATCTGATTGTCTTTTCAAACTTCCTCGTCTTTTTCTTCTCTCTGTATCTGAGGACTCTGGCCTCCCTGTCCATTGAAGTAAGTTGAGTAGGCATCTGAATAGGAGGGCTCGAGAATAGGTCGATTGTGCCTTTGAGGGGTCTTGGATGTGATATTGAATTCGAAACATCACTCACTGTAGATTCTGGAACTATTCCAACGTCCATGGAGGAAACAGAAACCTGATTTCACAAATAGCTTCAGTGTCATTCCAGCATTAGAATATAACTGAAACGTTGAAAATTTATCTAAAACTTGAGGATCGAGTGTTTAGGATATGTAATTAAGGAAAATTTCTTCAACAGGATCGCTCTGGACTTCAAATTCAAAGACATAATATCTTGCTTTGAACTAGAAACTCGTGATTGATTTAATTGGCGTCCATCATGCATTTATTTTGTGAAAATGGTTTAGTGGCCATTTTCACAAAAGCTAAAAGCATTAATCCCGGATAAAGCTAAACTAATAATAAGATTTAAACTTGGCAAGGTAGGTTAACCCTCTTTTCCCCTGCCATAGAAGTGTAGTAGAATACAAAAACTGTTTGATAATGCATTTTTAGATAAATTTCTAGTAAAGAAAAATAACTGATTATAGAGAGCCTATCCAAAGAATGATAAAGTGATAGATTTTTGTAGAAAGTAACATGAATTTAGTTTTGAACTGTATTTGAAGATAAATTTGGAAATCTTTGTCCGTCTGTTGGGGGAAAGAGCTGATTTTGAGAAAAAGAAACGGACCTGCATAACTACTAATAAACAGGAATGCAAATATAACAAAAGAATCAGCAGAAGGATATTAATAGACATGTACAGATCTAAACGTAAATATAACAACCTCAAAACTAAACTTGATTTCTAGTGCTGCTATAAGAAGTATAACATTTGTTTTAGACATAAATATCATAAAGCCGCAAATCCAAGAGCCCAATCCCAAGTATTTAACTATAAAAGGCGGCAGCAGCAGCATATATAGGCTAAGAATTAATGTTATAAAATGCAGAAATACTGATATAGTGAGGAATCAACTTACACTGTGACTAAGTGAACCGGGGTAACAATACCCTGTGTTTGAGGTTTCATAATCCATCTCCAACTGAAAATTCTGCTGCTGCTGCGGAAACTGATGAATTTTCGCCTTTTCACACTGAACCGGCACAACACTATCACCTCCATAGCTCTTATGTGGAACACCATATTGCTGCTGCTGATTGTCGTTATACTGTTCAGTAGTGAACTGATTGTCTTGGCATGAATTATACTCAACAAGGTCCAAGTACTCATCAACAGCCTCTCCCCCAAACAATAGCCCATTAGTCATCTGGTTCTGATTGTTCTTCACAGGATTGATTAGCAACCATGAAACTGCCTCGTCTTCGTCTTCATCTTCTTCCTCTATAGCGTCATCCGTTTCTTGTGCCATGAACCCGTCATCGGCTTCCCCTCCAAGGCCTAGTATGAACCCTCCTGGGTGGGCAGCCTGGGGGCCAAAGAGGCATCCGGGTATTGGCAGAATGGGAACACGGTGATGGCGCCGCGCTAGCGGGTTGGCAGAGTGGATGTCGGCGTCACAAGTGGTACAGAGCGACGCGGCATCCGCCTTGCATATGAAGGCAGCCGGAGCGCGCTCGCAGGCCTCGCATATCCACACGCGCTCGTGGCGTGAGGCCAGAGCGTTGGCACCGTGGATCCGGGCGTCACAGCCCTTGCACAGATATGCCGAGTCGGCCCGGCAGAAGACTGTGCATGGGGCGGATCGGCACGTGTCACAAACGCGCGCCCAAGTGTTGCTATTGCAAACATTTTGCTCCTCCTTTAAGTTCAACATTTCTCTCAACTTTGAGGTGATGCTTGTGGGATTTTAGTCTTCGTACTTGAAGTAAGGGGAGGCAATTGCAAGTGGAGCTGAAGAGAATACAGGGACCGACACGTGGCGAAGAAATAGCGTTTGCAGAAAGTAGTTGGATTAACTTGTGGTTGGCTGTTGTTTATGTGGGACCTACTACACGTAGGTTTTCAAATGGGCCCAAATCATTGCCTTTCCGTCTCGATAATGTTGGAGAAATAGATGGCCTGTATTCGCCTGTCTGGTTACCTTTGAGAATGTCGGCTGAGTTACATACACGTGTCAGTCATGTAGCTCAAGTTTGCCAGTTTTGACTGTTTAGTACTAGTAAGACATCGTGGATGAGCTCACAGACAGGTGTAGCAAGTGTGTGTGTTATTTTGGATTAATCATTTTGAGTCGGAAGGTAGAGTTTTATTTTCCTCCCTCAAATTAGCACATTTTTAGTAGTAATGTAGAAGAATGTAAAATGTGTTATGTATGGCAGCAGTTATTAGGTCGATTTTTTTTTTGTCCAATTAGTTCATGCTCTTATCAAGTGAAAATGTCTTTAGTATGTTTTTCTTAGATTCAATCAAAATAAAATACTACTTAAAAAAAGCATATAAATGCTAAAGTTATAATTGCCGGACATGATAATTGGATCGGAATTTGTTTTAGCAAATAATTTGACAGTACAAATCATTTATTCGCTATAATAAAAATTTTTAATTCTTCCGGTCCAGTTATCATGTTTGTCTGTTCACAAATAGTTATTGTATGGATATAAGGAATTGATATTAAAAGAGTAATATTTCTCATTTCAACACATGCACTTTCAACTAATACCAACTACCTTGATTTTTTATGTTAGGCATGATCAGAGAAATTTTTTGATGATTTAGGCATGCCAAATGCACAAAGGGAAACAAAACCAGAATATATATACACACACCCACTTACACTTGTGCTATGTATGTTTTAGTACGACTGTGTGTTGTTAGAAGCACCTACGTGGTTGCCTTGGAATCATTCATTCATCATGCAGACCAATAAGATAACGAACGGAACCGAAGCAAGTAGATGAGGATCCACATTCACCGCTATTCATCGCCGTCTCCATTAGCCAGTCTTGTATGATCATTTGTTCCTCAAATATTCTTTCTATCCACCATTAATTTTGTATACAATATAAATCATGTCAGTTCCTCAAATATGAATCTGTACATTTGAAACACCAACATACAACTATAATACAACATCGAATATTCCAATCACTATAACTATAAACTCCTCCTCTCAAAATTCTAATTAAATAAACTCATCTCGGCCCAGATAGTTCTATGGCCTGTACCAGTAACGAAGAATCGTCCGTAAGGTCCGAGTATCGTTCCGATGAGGACAGTTCTTGTGATTTGTACTTGTTTGGTTCAACTTTCTGAGACCCTTCCCATCTCTCCGCAACTCCATCTCCTTCAAGCATCCGAACCACTTCAGACATCTTTGGCCTGTGGCCTGGGAGATATTGGGTGCACAAAAGAGCCACTTGAATTATTTCCTCCAGCTCAATCCTATCGTACTTGTTGTTTTTTAAGTCCTTATCCACTAGAATATCATGTTTTTTCTCCTGATGAATCTTTTTTACCTGCATTTTTATTTCAATTTCACATATTAGTTGGCATTCATTCATAATTTTCTGTTACTGCAAAATATAAAATGTGCTGACCCAATCTAGCATGGCCCCTTTTTGGTTAGCTGCCTTGCCAAATTCTAAAGCTCTGTTCCCTGTAATTAATTCGAGGAGAAGGATGCCGAATCCAAAAACATCTGTTTTCTCAGACGACTGGCCAGTTGAGAGATATTCGGGGGCTATATGCCCCACGGTGCCCCTCACTGCTGTTGTCACATGTGAATCCTGGTGATCCAAAAGCTTTGCTAATCCGAAATCTCCTACAATTGCCTCACAATAGTCATCAAGCAGTATATTGGCTGCCTTAACATCTCTATGAATTATCTTCGGATCACACTGCTCATGGAGGTATAATAATCCCCTCGCAGCTCCTAATGCAATTCTTTTCCTTAGGCCCCAATCTAGGACTGGTTTCGCTGATAATTAAACATGAAATTTATTGTCTCAGTTACCCGAATTCAGCATCTTAAAATTACACCAAAATTTTCAAACAAAAAAATATAAATCATCAATGTTACCTTTGAGACGCGAAGCAACACTTCCATTAGACATATAGGGGTAAACTAGAAGTTTTTCTGTGGAAGTCATACAAAAACCATAGAGCCTTAGGAGGTTGCGGTGCACTGCTAGGCTGATCATCTCGACTTCTGTTTGGAATTGTCTCTCTCCCCCAACAGTACTACCTTCTTTAAGCCTCTTTACAGCCACAGCAGTGCCATCTTGAAGATACCCTTTGTATACATTTCCAAAACCACCTTTACCCAGTATGTTTTTACTGCTGAAATTGTCAGTTGCAGTCTGAAGTTCCTTGATAGGGAATCTCTTTAAATTTCCAAGGGTAATTTCCTCGTGATGTCCATCTGAGATTTCAAAGCCATTTATAAGTAGATGAATTAGTTACTGAATATACAGTTGGTTAGTCAAGCTCCAATAAATTTGACAAACCTTTGACATCAAAGAAGGCCTGCTGGTTATGCCTTTGCCTCCACCACAAATACAGCCCAAATCCAAAGATGAGCAAAGATATGCCAATGGCAATAGCAATAGCAAGTATGTGACTCTTGGGTCTTCCTAAATGTAGAACAGCTTCAAGAGCACAGAGAATAAAAGGTGAGGGTGATCACAAGAAATTCAAAGGAACTAAGCTCAAACGAAAATTAAGTAACGTAAAATTTTAACTACCCAAAAGCACAGAGATGATTTATATTAAAGAATATTTATAGGAGATTAATGCCTTCAATTCCATACTTTGTGTATGATTCAGTGACATAGACATGGGAATCAGTGTCTTTCCATGGCATTCAGGCTCAACCCCAGTTGCACATATAAGAGGGTTCCCCACAATGCTGCAATACCACAAGAACACAGAAGGCAGAAAGATGCTCAGTAGCCTAGTTGCTGTTTTAAAGGAGATAAAGAGAGAAAATCGTGTAAAATTTGCTTACTTGAATGCTTTAGAAGGAAAACTGGGTACAGGGGCACTCAAGTTATTGAAAGACAAATCACTGAAATGAACAAACCCCAAATTAGATACAAAATTACTCCTATTAATACATGTTTAATCAGAAAAGGAGCGAGAGATTTACACAAAGGTAAGCTGAGTCATATTGGCCAATGATTGGAATTTCTCCAGAAAGAGTGTTATTGTTGAGCCTCCTAAAGCAGTTGAAAAACTAATTACAACCCAATAAAGAAGTACTTGCAAGTATGATTTGATGATTATCCAATTCAATTCTTACATGTATTGTAGACTTTTCAAGTGGCCTAGAGAAGAGGGAATTTCACCAGTGAATATATTATCAGAAAGATCAAGTGCATGCAGCTTCCAGAGCCTTCCTATCTCTACTGGGATTGGTCCTGTAATGTTGTTGTTCTGTAAGAGTCTGCACCAAATCATCCCCCAGAATCAGTAACAAGAATTTAACACACCCTTAAATAATTTCAATAACTGCTACATGCGTATATAATTAGAGAGATAGATACAGACAGAACAATACTTACACAATCTGGAGATTGGTTAAATTGCCAATGCTTGGAGCAAGAGTGCCAGATAACTTCTGGCTAGGAGTTCCCCTGAGAGAAAAAGCATATTTTACAACCTTTAGAATATCAATATTTACTAACCGAAAATTGGGTTTTTTTTTTTGGAGATGGACTTACAGGCCAGTGACCAGACTTTCAGCAGAACAAGTGACCATTGTCCAGCTACAAGGATCAACAGCATCACCATCCCAATTATCAAGAACACCATGAGGATCCTCCAAAGAATATTTTATTCCCATTAAAGCTTGCACTATAACATGAACACCCTCAATCAAAAAAAACAAAAAAGAAACCCTCCATTGTTGGAGATTACATTTTACACCAAATTACCCAAGAAAAGTTCATATTTTTACCTTCGAAGTTTACACCTTTGGGAGAAAGCAAACCATTTGCAGTACTCGAAAACCACAGAAATATCAGAAACCAGAACACGTTCTCTATCTCTCTTTTCATCTCTATACAACAAACTTATGATTCGTAAGTTCAAAAGATACCCAGATGCTAAAACCTGCTTATTGTGAATGATGAATCTAATTTGAAGAGCATGCCTCAAACGATTTTCTTTTTCTTAATGTAAACCCCAATATCTTCACAACCCATTTCTAGCTTTTCATGGCAGACATCCATTAAACTGCAGTTTCTGCCTGCCTTACCCGCAAAAAAGGCACTCAGCCCTTTGTATAGTAGAAAGAGAAGTAGAGCATGCTCCGTCGCTGGGGTCAGTAACTGTAAAGTAAAGAATACTACTACATATTATCTTATTGCCTCGAACTAAGACAATCATAGTACCAAAATCTAGTTTAAATTAGCAAAACATGGAAATCACTTGGTGGGTCAAATCATTCATTTGCATGAAGAGGGTAACCGAGAAATTTCAATATTTTTACAAAATTTAAAATTAAATTGAAACCAATTACTTAATTAAGAAACATTTTTTTTAAAAACATTAAATGTGTGCAATTGTAGTCTTGCACCCACATAATAAAATCAAATACTTTCAGAGTGGGTTAGTCGGTCCTTAGTCATGTTATTGCCTAGAGATGTGTGCTAAATTTGTTGCAGTCCTAGTGGATTCTATTGGATTATTGAAGCTTAGAAAATGGTAAATAGAATTTTATAATATATATTTGTATTAATAAATTAGTTAATTAATACAAAGGCAGAGGCATGGGGATGGATTTACTAGGGACAGCGACTAATCTTAACATTCCCTGAGTTTGGCCACCCGTTAAGAGTACCAAATTGTAACTTTTATATAGGAAATAGTAAGAATGTGAGAATCTCCATATAATGGTAAGAGCTCGAGATTTATGATGGGTTTTGGTCACATATATATAGATAATGAGTATGATGAGAACAAATCTTTGTTGGTTATTACTCTTTTATTTATTTTTCCTTTTATTTAAAATCTACACTATGACAAGGTAGTAATCTCTACATACATTTCTATCTTAATATGAACAAGAGAAAAGACAACAAAAAAATCTTATGCTTTTAATATTCTCAAACATTTATTGAATTCTAACTTCTTATGCATCCATAAAAAAATGATATATGTTGTGAATATTTACGTTAGACTTTTTTTAATTGTTAATTATGTATATAATAAATATAAATAATAACCGTTTTAGAGAGAGATAAGAATTAGCGATAATTTTTTAAAAAATATATAATAAGTGAGGTTCTCCTACAATTTTTATCAACGTAAGTATTAATAAGTTTGTAACTACAATTTAAAATAAATTTATTCCAATATAAAATATAACTGAATTAATTATACAGTCTATTCCTCTTTTTCTTCTTTGATTCCACAAACCAGTAACCAGAGTCACCAAACTATCTTCACACTACCTTCATCAGACGGTCATTCCCAAAAACTAATCCAAAGAGCAAAAATTTCAAAAGCAAAAGCAAAAGCTGCCATTCCCTCACTATCGATCTCTTGCATTTTATACTAGTTGTACATTGTAAGATTAAAATGAAATATAAATAATCACAACTGGTAAATTGTGTATTTATAATTTATTTTCTTTTTTTAAAATGGGTCCGTCCGTCTGATTTCTTGTGGAACTGGCAAAAGATCTTAGGAAGATAAATTATGCTTAGACTGAGATTCACTTGAAGGTTAGAGGGGGTCAGATTAATTTTGGTCGATTAAAACGGTCTTAGGAATCAAGCGTTTTTAAATGGGGAAAATCGTGATAAAAAAATTATTTATTGACGTTTGGGTGTTTTTTTTTTTTATCTGTTGAGATGAGATAATTGTATCATGTGACTCTGCATAATTTGAAAACGTCTCAAAATTTTGGTTAATATCAAAATTTTTGTAGAAATATTATTTTTTTATTTCATATAGAAATACGTGAGAGAGATTCATGTAGAAATATTATTTTTTGTATGAAAATATCAATTTTTTATATAGAACAAAGAAAATTAATCCAGAAAGAAATTAACAAAGGGGAGAGTCTCTAAAGTAAATTAATGATGCTTAAAAATATAAAATGTTTGTAGAAAATAATTTGGCAAATAAATAACTTAGTTTTTGTGATCATTCTTCAACCTCAAGTAGCGACCTAAATTTGATTGTACTTTAAGTTCTTTCATTTGAATTTCACTGTAAAATAAAATTTATTCTATTTTTTAATTTATGGAGCGCATGTAAAAAAATTTGGACTACTATTATTATACATATACATATATATATATGTGTGTGTTATTGACTATTAATATATGTATTAATATATAGTCTATGCAGAATTTTGATGGGGTCATATGACCCCTCGCCCCTCCTTGGTTCCGCCCATGTTGATCAATACAGTGTCGATATATAAATAGGAGGTGATCTCTCATTATATGTCAGCATTGTATTAATTACATAATTAACTTATTATAAAATTAATTTCATAATAACCGGATCTAACTAAAACATCTCGGATGTTGTAGGTAGTAGGTACACGTCTGTCCCTCTATGTACATCCTACAAATTAGATGTTTATATAAATCCATACTTGGATGCTCCAACTTTTTAAGTAGTTGATGATTAAATCTTATCCTCGTTACAAATTATATACTATAAAATTAAATTTGACTTTTCAAAATTAATTTAATTTTTAAAAATAATAAATTTTGTAATTAATTGGTACTTTCCTAAAATCCTATTTAAATGACGTTTTAGAGATAAAAGATGAAATTAAGTTAATGATTGGAAAGTATTAAATATAATCTTTCAATTGTCTATAATACCCTTAAATCATTAATTTATCATAACACAAGAGTTTAAAGTACCAAAAAAATAGGTAGAGATAGATGGGTAATTTTGAAAAAATTATTATTAATTCTCCTAGATTTGAACAAACGTCAATTAATTAGGAACAAATAAAAAATTCTAAAACGTCATTTAAATAGGGACGGAGGGAGTAATACTTATTATATAATTTACAATTTCTATTATTGTATTGCCTACAACTATATTAATTTTATTTAATTTTTAAAAAAATACTTTAAATTATCTTAAATCAATATTAATTAATTAATTTATATATTTTAAAATGGAGGAGTATATGGTAACACACAAGGCTTAGGAATTCAAAACTAGAAATTGGAAAGAGATAAATTCGAAGAAAGTACTAATGTTTAGAAGAGAAGAGTGTATTATTAAGTGCAGCCAAAAGACCAAGACCAAGGCCGAGGCCAATGAATGAGGTATAATATAGTTGTAGATTTGAAGCTTTACCTGCATCCAAACAACATGTTAGTGATGTGAATGGGATGGATAGTCATAGAACAAAAGCAACCCCAAATAGCATTAGGACCAAACAGAAGAAAAGATCAAGATGCTTTAATATTGGAAAATGACAAATTTGTCCAGTAATTAACCTCTGATAGGTTGAGTACAGTTGGGCATAATTGTCCCATTCTTCAGAAAAAAGAAGTTCCGTCCGTCAGTCTAAGCTTGGGACCATTAAATTCCAAAGACTAAAAAGAAATACTGAATCTAAGATAAGATTTAAGTGTCCAACCCTTTGGCTGCATTATATGTCCTTTTTATTCAATAAGATCAGGCCGGGGTACCACCACTATACAAGGATTTTCGTAACCATGAGGTTGGGGGCATGCATGATCTACTGAAATAAAAAATGGTTGAATACCTTTTTGTGTGATTTCTATTGAACACAGGCATGCATGCTGCCTCCCAGAAAGAAATAGGCAACCCAGCCCAGACCAGCCTAGTATTGGAATTTTCTTACTTTGTTTTGCCTTATGATTAGTGATATATAGTATTCGAGTAAGATGTTGTATTGACGGTAATGTAACACTGCAAACAGAGGAGTGAAAGGATAAATAATTAGATAAGTATATATAATACATGTGTTAATATGTTTCAAGTGTGCTTAATATAATTATAATATACAATGACATGGGTTTGTAGTAAAATATTTGCCTCCCTCAGTCAGGGAATTGAACAAAGAGATAGGCCCCCTCCTTCTTTAATCTTTATCCTCAACGATCATAGTATTTTGTCTTAACAAATTAAAAAGACTTGTTAAAGTGTCCCTAACCTAATCATTTGGACTCCCACACTCCACTATTCTATTTCTCAAAAATCATGTCATCCTTGTACCTACCTATTTCACTAGTCATAAAACAACATGCTTGCTTGCTTGCTTGCTAATTCAGCTCAGCCAGGAGTAAGTTTAATAAGTTTATTTATTTTATCCTTGAGTTTTTATTAAATTTCGAAAAGAGGGACTAGTTCGTCCCGTAAGTAATTGGTTTGGTCCCCTCCCTAGAATCAAAATGGAAAACTAAATTCCCCCGTAGTAAAAGCTACTAATCATCACAAGTTGATTGGCATTTGGCATATAACACCATTACTTGTCTATTGTTTGTTAGCTATTTTCCAAGACACTGTCACTCGCAATGAATGAAGGCCCCAAACTAGGATTTTCAGTCATCTTCCCCTTATCTTCACAAACTCATCGCGTTTTGCTCATTGACAAGTCTCATTCATCCCCTCCCCTCCTCGCCTATAAAGCTAGCTAACTACACTGCGGCATGCATTACTGACTGACATTAATAAGGTCCATGAAAAAAATGCATAGCGACTCATGTCCTTTTCTATACATGCATGATCTCAAAGCATAAAGATTTGAAAAGCAAATGAATATAGTAGTAGGATGAAATAATGGGGCCTCGAGAGTTCAATATAATGCAGCTACTGCATCATTACTACCAAACACCATCATGACATTGGTAATACTTTCATTAAGATCAAAATTCTATCACCCACATTAAATTTGAATCATGAAATGAATAAATTAATGACTGTTTGACCAGATTAATATGATAAGTATTAAAATCAAAAGGTGCAAATAAAGATTCATAAAGTGGAGTAATATCTAATGGAACGTGTATCTCCTCCGGAAACATGCTTTAATTATTTCCTACAATGAGAAAGCATGTAGCCTTTTCTTTAAAGTAAAGGACAAACTTTAATATGGACCATATGAATGCATCCTTCTTGATCGAATCCTCATTGCAAAAATGTTAGCATTTAAGCCCATACTTTTAAGTGTTCATGGCCTATTAGACATGGAACCAAGATCCCCTTACACGGCCCATTAACCTAGAACCAAGATCATCCTCGTGTTTAACAATCAATTGGCCAGTGGTTTGTTTAGATTCAATATGGTAACTAGTACATATAATCCGTTTCTGGTTAAATAAGACTCTTTACACAACTCTAATTTATCTGAGAAATAAGAATCTTTACACACCAACTGCTTGGATAACTAAACCCCTGTAACCTCAATGAAGCTCGCAACTTGAGCTACAAAAACATGCAAGGAATTGAAGAAATGGTAGATTACGAGTTAAGCTGATTTTTACCCAATAATGCAACACTGTATAAAGAAATGTGAACCGAATACAAGGGAAAGAGGACATGGCAGGATTTTTTCTAATCTTCGTGGGAGAGTTAAGTTAGAAGTTCGGACATACAGAGGTAGATGAGTTTGGGTCAGTGTTCACAGGGGAAAGGACCCACTTCTATAATGTATATAGGACAGTTCATAGAATAACTACTTGAGCAACGTAAGAAAAATATATATGAACTTGGCCACTTGTTCATTCATTTGATCTTATCAAGGTCAATTACTTCACCAATCACCGGGAATATCATAAAAAACTACATGACATTCGGAGGAAAATATTTGTAAGAAACTTTATTTGTAAGAAAAACAATCAAAATATGATCCAACAATCAACAAATTAAGAAGAAAAGTTAAAAAAGTTTCCATACAAGAACTTTTGAAGAAATGTCCTTCACTTCTTCATTACAAAATACAATAGAATAACCCCCTCTGAAAAATTCTAAAAAGCAACAGTGGTTGCAGCAACAGATTAATCAGAAGCTTTTTCTGAACAAAAAAGATTCAAAACATCAGCATGGTTACGGATGTACCCAGGGTATCTAGAAAGGAAATCGTGTGCTACATTATGCCTCCCAGCCTTGAATTGTGCTTCAAATACACGAAGAAAAACAGCTTTTGATGGAAACCTATTCACAGTCATTGATTTCATGAGCATAATGGCATCATCAGCAGTTCTACGTTTTGACAAGTACTCAATGAAAGGATCCAAGAAAGGAGGGTATCCTTGACTTTTCATCAAACCAAGAAGGTCAAGGGCTTCTTTAAATCGCCCCTTAACCAACAGCTTTCTAATCAATACTTTGTAGGTAGTATGCCAAGGTTTTAACTCTTTCTCCTTGACGAGAATAGACAGAAGCTCAAAAGCATCCATCACTCTTTTCTTAGAGCAATAAGCAGTAACCAACAGTTCAAAAGCATACCCGGCACATGATGGCCCCTCTTTTTCTATCATCTTTTGAAGACAATCAGAAGCATTATCAAGATGACCAGCTACATAGTATCCTTCAACTAGAGATACCAAAGTTCGATAATTTGGACCAATACCAGATGCTTCGATGCTAGCAATAAACTCACCTGCTTCATACTTTTTCCCATCACTACTAAGATGAAAGGAAATTTTACTCTCTAAGTTACCACTAAGTAAGAGACCCTCTTCTTTCATTGCTTTCCAAATCTTACTGCATTCACCAAATCTCCCAACACTGTTTAATGACTTGAGAACAGCGTCAAGCATTGAATTCGTCAACACATTTCCACTCTCCTTATAGACCTTTACAACTCTTCGAAACAAATCCATATCAATGTCCTTGCTAACAACTATTTTCTTCAAAAGGAAGGTACAATACTGCAACGAAGGCTTATTTGCACCGCTCATAGCAAACTCATACAAATCGACAGCATCCTTTATCAACTTTTTCTTTATAAGCTTGTTTAAAACCTTTAAGTAGGTACCAATTGCCATTTCATACCCAGCACCTCTCATTTCATCAACTACGCGCCAAATTTTCTCAGCATAATCTTCTCTGCCCAACACCCCAGCCATCGCATTATACGTCCGTTCATCATGTTTAACTATACCACTCTCCTCAACCCACCTAAAGAATATTAAAGCTTTGTTCGGTTCCAATTCAAGATTATCCAGAACCATCTCAACCAAATGACTCGAAAATGCAAAATTTAATTCCCTTAATAGCTTTTCAACATTGTCCCCCCACACATCCTGTCGAATCACCTTACAAACCCTTGAGCAATACTTGTCAACTGAATTATCTGTTGACCCCGACAAGTACAACTCTTTTAACTTTTGTAGATTACCAGTCCGGCCTTCATTTTCAAATTTCTCAGAAACTCTAACTACAGCACCCCTTGCCACTCCAAACCCCTTCTTCTTCATAACTCCAACCAAATCCCAGAACTCCTTCACAAACCCATTAGCACCCAATATACCCAGCATAAAATTATATGACTTTGAGCTCAATCTCTCAATTTCCACCTCCGAAACCCAATTGAAAAGCCTCCGAGCAACATCGGGGGTCATATTAGGGTTTTGCAAAACGCTTAACACCAAATCATGACTAATAACGACATTATTGGACTCTAATTCGAGCTTAATTGCTTCACTAGTATTTAATGGTTTAGAGAAAACGTCGGTTATTATAGCTATTTGATCTGAATCTTTATGTTCAACAGCAAGTTCAGATGAGAAACAGCGAAAAGAAGTAATTTTAGGGTTTTGAATTAGGGCGGAATAGCATGGTGAGAGAATTTGAGGTGAACGTGAGTGAAGGAAGGAAGAGAGAGAGCGAGAGAGTGGAGAAGATTGTACCTGGAAGTGGGAGAGAGAGTGATGGGAGTGCCTGGAAATGCGGAGTTGAGATCGGAGAAGAAGTAAACGCCATTGATTTTTCATCTTCTTGGGGTTGGGTTTAGATTTGGGGGATTGGGAGAAATTTACAAGTTTCGGCTGGTTGGAGATGGAGGGGTGCCTAAGCCTTTTTGGGGTTTTGATCACTATAGTATAGGGTTTTGGTCCTTTTGGATGATAACCTGTTCCGGAATTACTTATTTTAAATTACTTATAAATTAAAATATAAATTAATTTATAATTTATTTTGAATTGTAATTTATAAATAAAAATGTTTGTCATCGATTTAATTTATAAGTCTTAAATTAAGTTAATATTCTCTCCGTTCTATGATAAAAGTTTTTATTACTATTTTAGGTAGTCCCATGTTAAATGTTCATTTTTTTTAATAACCAAACTTTTACACATATTTTTCTATTATACTCGTAGCATTAAATATCTCATACTTTTCTTATTCTAATTTTCTCTCCATATTTAATGACATTATTATTGGTAATTTTGTCATTTTATTCATCTTCTTAATATACGTAAAAATGTACCAGGACTTTTATCCTGGGACGAAGGGAGTACAAGTTATAAAAGTGTTCGTCTCATAATGACTTATAAATTAAAATAAATATAATAATTATTAAAAATAACATTAATAAAAAGATGAGCAAAATAAATATTATATTTGATCAAATTAACTTATTTTAAAATAAGTTACAAATAATTACTTTTGATTTATAACTCAACTTAAAAAAATAAGTGATTCCCAAACAGGTTCGAAAATTGAAAAATGACAACTCCGGGTTTGGTATGTGCAGATGGGCTCCATTACCCAAGTGGATTTGATAATAACTATTTACATCAATATGGTAGACCTGAATAATTTCATACTTTTATTTTACTGCAATGCAACCTTTTTTTAAGAAAATAAAAAATCGTGCATCACTATGGTATCAAATTACAAGTACATATAATTTGTAGTAATAATTAAGAATAATTTTATCACTAAGAATTACAATAATAAATTTTTACGTTAATTAATTAACCTGGTATAAAAAAGAAAGATCATTTGAGTAAAATAAGAGAAAAAGGAAATTAAATCAGTGATCTTTCTTATAAATTTGAAAAAGAAATCTTCAATATAAACTTACTTGTATACAAAGGAAAATTGTGTTTGTACTCTTTACTCATAGTATTATCTTATTGCAAAATTTACATAATAATAATAATAATATATTAACTTAAGAAATGAAAATTCTCCTAATAAATCTTTTGGGATAATTTATTTGTGGAATAAAGTTAATTCCTGTTAAAATGTATTACTATTAACTTTAAGAATAGTGGAACAGTTAGAGAGGCTCTGCTCTACATTTGCAAAATTAGATTCTCATTTTATTTTATATTTAAGTGACAACATAGGAACAAGAAAGAATTCCTAAAAGAATTTCATTTCATTTATAGTTGAAAATTTTATTGGAACAAGGAAGGTGAGAACCCCCATTACAGAAATTCTATTGTTTGTTCAGTTCAAACATCAACCAACTGGCTCCTCCTCGTACAAGTAAGTAAGGAGGAGGAGGAGGAGGATGTTCATTTGTTGATCCCAGTTGCGTTCTTAACAGCATCAGCTGCACCTTGTGCTGATTCCTTCACTTGCTGACCAGCCTACACACACACACAATAATTACTACTATTTATTATAATTATCTGAATAATTAATTTAAGCTAAGAATTTAGAAATTAAGAAATAATTATATTGAACCTGCTGCATTGATTCCTTGGCAGACTGGGCGACATTGCTGGCCTTGTCCATCATCTGCCCGCCTTTCTCCTGAAATTAAAACAAATTATTACACTTTACCACTATTACTATCATCCTATCCTAAAAAAAGCTTTTTCATAGAAATTACAAACAAACAGAGTAGTAGGGACGGACGGACGGATGGAGTCAGGAGTATTTTGTAGAGAAAGAGTATAATTAAATTAGCAGATGGGCCGACCTGAGCCTGGCCAGCTTGGTAGCTCATGTTCTGTTGTGAACTCATGATAATTAATTAGTTAATGACGAATAATGGATGAATTCTTGTTTTTCTTGGCAAAAGACATGGTTACAAAAATATATGTATATATAGCGTTTTTAAACCAATCCAATGCCTGACACGTGTACACATCTTGCTCAAATTGAGGGCCCTCTGACTAGGAACTGGGAAGCTGTTATGGGAAATCCATTGATCAATTCAAAGGTGCTTAGAATTACTGGTTTGTTCCTTGATTTAAATTGATTGATAATACATTAAAAATCTTTGAGGCCAAGCTCTTTTTCTTTTTCTTTTTTCATTTTTTCAAAATATATTACCAATTTACCTTCTGGTAGAAAAGAAACACCAGCAAAATTTATAGGGCATGAGAATAACTGAAAACTAGTTGATCTTGGAAACAATATATATATATATATATATATATATATATATATATATACACACACACACATACATAAAAGGTGCATAGAAGTCCCCTATTCAATAGATAGGAGAGGGAGGGTTCATTATGGAACAAATTCCAAAACTTTCAGAAAGTTGTAAACTGGACACGAGTTCTAATAAGCATAGTTGCTAGGAAAATTCTTCTGTTTAGAAAAATATTTCTCATGCTTGTAACCTCTTGCTGCATATATATATTTGCTTTGGCTTATCATACATGGCCAATTCCAGTGGAGATTATTTCAAATATTTAGCAACAGGTTGAAGAGTGGACACAGCGCTGTTGCATTTCCTATCAATAGCACTGCTGCCTTGTGAATAAGACTCCACTCCAACAGTCCAACTAGACAGAACTCTCTTTGCCGTGCAAATTACAATCACCCTAACACCTAAAGATCAGCCACCGTGTTCTTGCCATAATTCTCCCCAGTGTCAGCTATGGTCAGAGTCTGTTAATGAATCTTACCACCTACAAAACACATTGAAAAGTGTAAAGCTAACTTCATTGTGAAAGTAAAGGACACACTCCTGTTACAATCTTCAGTTCATGGAATGTAAACAAAACATCATTTATGCACATTAAACTAGAAACAATTATCAGCCACCATTTATAAACTTAAAAACATCTAATTTCTTGGTATTTGAGGCTTGCATAAATTATTGTAGTAATAAATGTGATAAAAACTGTGTGGGGGGATTAAAACAATAATATAAAAAATTCTAAAGTTTTCCAAATTTCTTGCTCACAGTAAGCAGCTCAACGTCAAAGTAATAACTTGTGACGCAACTATAATAACTGTTGGAAAATTGATGGACAGTAATTCAAATAGAAACCCTAATGAATTTTACACTGCGATAAAGAAAATCAAGATACGTTCAGCACTTACCCGCATTTTGAGAGAAGAAAGTCAGAAACAGTAGCAAATCAACCAATGCCACACAACAGAGTTGAGATGGCTCAACACTATCAACAAGAGTTGCTGTCACACAATAAAACATTTAACTCATCATGCACGTCCTTAATAAACAAGGATGCTTGCTCTTTGTTCACGAGACTACTCTCACTTTTTGGAAGAAGAGAATCCATTTCTCTTAGTTATTGTCAATAATAAGTGTTGATTTCTGGCTAACCAGATCCTTTTTAAGATCACTCACTTGGGGGATGTACATGTAAGCACAAGCTCAGGCAATCGATAGATCAGCCTGAAGGTGAAATTTGGAAATATTGCTGATTTCCCTTTAAGAATGTACTTTTAACTGCTGGATATCCTTAGAAAGAGTCTTCGATACGAGGCCTCTCTTGATCACGAGATCCCAAAATATATCCAAAATGCTTTTGTCACCAGCATACGAAGCATTGAAACTTCTATATATCTTGAGAGTTATCATCAACCTCCTCTTATACATCTCATCTAATATATCTGAAGCAGCAATTTGCTTCCCTGCTTTTAAATAAGCATACGCCATACTAGTGTATACTACACTATCTCCCAACATTCCCCTCCCTTGCATCATGCTGAAAATTCTTTGAGCGCAATTAACCTTTTCTCTCTTACAGAATCTTCGTATTAGTGCCCTGTACAAGGAGATGTCAATACAAAAACCCCTTTGAAGAAAATCCTCTGGCAAATTTATGACTGCGTCTTCATTGCCTTGGTTGCAGTAACCATCGACAAGCCACGAGTATGTGCAATAACTTGGAGAAAATTTTGCATCCAGCATGGAAAACAACTGCTCTTTGGCACATTCCATCTCAAGTTTCCTGCAGAACCCATGGATCAATGCCTTATACGTGAACGGGTCAGGTTTTAATCCCGCTTCCAACATCCTATTTTTGACTTTCAATGCAGACTTCATGTCTCCAATCTTGCAGTAAGCATTAATCAAAGTGTTACAGGTAATGTTATCAGGTTCAATTTTCTTCTCATTCATCTCATTCAATAGTTTATTTGCATCCTTAATCCTCCCTTCTTCACACAATTTGCGGAGAACTGAGTTGTACGTTACAACCCCAGGATACAGCCCTTTAGACTCCATAGCCTCACGCAATCGTAAAGCTTCATCAAGGTCATTCACTCTACAATAACCATCAATCAGAGTAGTGTATGTCACATGATTTGGAGTGGAATCTTTAATTTCCTTAAAGAGCCTTAAAGCCTCTCTCATTCTGCCTTCTCTACAATAACCATAGATTAGGGAATTATAAGTTACAATATCAGGACACACTCCTCCACTTTCCATTCTATTCTGAATAGACAAAGCTTCATAATGCATACCCTTCTTGCAATATAATGAAATCAACGTATTAAAGGTGACAAGATCAGGAAACATACCCTTAAACTCCATCTCACTCAACAGCTGTTCTGCCTTCTCCACGTCTCCGGATTTGCAACAAGCATGAACTAACACATTATATATATGAATATTCGGAACCACCCCAACTTTTATCATTTTCTTATATACTTTCCAAGCCATATCAATCAATCTATCCTTCACCAATGAATTCAAAAGCACAGTGCAAGCATGCAAATGAGGCTTAAACCCCTTGGTCCTCATGTGCTCAAACACTTGAATTGCATATTGGGTCATCTTTGAATTTGCATAAAATATTACCAACCAGCTCAAAACATGCGAATTCACATCAGGATCGTCATGGGTACTCACAATTGCATTTAAAACAGTGGGCGACGACAGAAAATCTTTAAGTGCGATCTTTTCAAGTAAATTCTGAGCATCTTTGAAGTGCTTTTGCTTGGTGAGGATATGAATCATAGTCCAACAAGACTCTAATGAATGCTTGTAATTGGGTATTGATTCAACCCATTTAAAGAATGACCAAGAAACAGAAGACCCGCATAATGAAATATGCAGAAGTACCTGATTGATGGTCGTTGAAGAAACAAAAGATCCAATCTTTGGCTTCAAAAGATTGTCCCAATGTCCCTTCACTACAATTGCATACACAGTTTTGACCAATTGACTGTCACTGGTCACGCTAACTAAACTAGCCATCCAGAAAAAGAATTAAACACTATCTAAAGGTTGTGAGATGTGAGTAACAGATTTTTTTACTTGGCAGTGTTAAAAAATGTAGCATAAAAAAGAGATCTTGCTTAAACCGCGGTTGAAGAACCCTGGGAAAGAAAAAGAGAGAATTTCGAGCGGCTTCTTTCTGAAATTATCAAGAAAGCTCAAAGAAAGAATCGACCCAAAATATCCCGGGCTGATTAGGTAATCAATAGGTCCGACCCGGTTGCAGTGGGTCTTTTTGTCTATTTACTTACTTTAGAGTTTAGTCCCATTTGGCTCCCGTAGTCCAAAAAATTTGCTTCGCTCTTTGGCTAGCGCTATTCCGCCTCCTCTCAAGCTGCCCTAGTTCACCTCAAAAGACTGAGAGAGAGATGGGAGAGACAAGTTAAATAAGAAGCTGAAGATTAAAGCTGGTGATAAATTAGCAAAAAGGGCAAGATTGAAGAAAAAGACGATGAACAAAAAGGAAAACAAGCAGAAAATATCGACACTGGTTGAAATTGGTATCTTTCTTCAATTTGAATCCCTATATTTGTGTGTATGTAAGGTGATAATTTGTAAAATGGGATACTGATTATTTTCAGCCGAGTTTTGTTGAGTATGAACCATAAACATATCTAGGTAAATATGCATAAACAAAAAACCTACTCCTTATTTTGGCAGACAGAATTGCAAATCTGTGTACATATATGATAATATATGAAATATTTAATTGTTGAAGATTAATATGGTACTTAAGTTAAGATGTGTATAGCTCAAAATGTACTTTGTTCAGACTTTTTACATAGTCTAGATTGTTAAATATATACATACATGCACATACATATGTCATATGTGTGCGTATATTTACTGCCAATCTGAAGATATAGCATTGGGTGGACGAGCGGCAATAAAATGTTTTGATGAGTTATCATAATTCATATGTCATGTTAATTATTAATTTGTTGATAAGTGAACATGTGTCTCAACACTCTGTTACATACTAGCATGATTAGATGTAGAACAACTCACATTGTGTTGAATTGTTCAATCTTCTGGTTTGGGTTCTAAAAAAAGTAAAGGTTCTTTGTTAGTGTCTTGCACTTAATATTTCTAGATTCTTGTTTTAAACTTTTTGTGTTTTTGCTGGTATAGTTCTACTTTAGATTTCCTGCATTTTGCTACTTACGAATGCTAACCCTGCCTATTTGTTGTCCCCAGAGGAAAAATCGCAAAAACTGAAGGAAGAAAAGGAAAAAGTAAAACGTTCGGGCAAGAAGAGAAGAAACACAGAGAATAGGAAGAATTTTGAGGACGAGCAAGCTAATCACCTCAATAATGAAGGTGAATGCATCTCTGATGTATTATGTTTGTAGTTAAGGGTATTTTGTTGTTTTATTTATCTTCTCATGTAAGGAGATTTTTGTGGGTTTCAGCATATAAGTTCGATGAAGCAGACTGTGGGAAGAAAAAGAGAAAAATATTAAGGTATAAGAAAACGAATAATGAAGAGATAATTGAAGCTGATATTGACGAAGTTGGTAAGCTCTCTGATGCAATGAAAGATGGTCTCAATGAACAAAACTGTTCAGTTGAAGTGGGAGAAAAGAAAAGAAGCAAAACAAGGCAGAAGAAGAGGAAAAATGAGAAGACAAAGAAAGCTGAGGAACAAATTGTTGAGCTCAATAATGAAGTTGAAGATGGCTCTAACCAACGAAATGGTATTCAAATGCATTGTTAACGGGAACTACCAAGCTATTTAGAACACACACACACATATATATGCACATATATGGTTATGGAATTATTCCTTAAAAAACCATAAGTTGAGTGCGAGTGCACGTTGCTCGCACACTAATTAGCAGTCCCCTGGATTACTGGATTAAAAAGAATATCAGTAACATGACACTTTAGTTAACTTTATGATGCTCAAATATTAACATATCAGAAAGTCTCTCAAACACATAAAAATCCACCAGATTCAGGTTATGTCAGACGTGGTATTTGTTGTCTTATCGTGTTCACTTTTTCTTTCTTGTAGGTAAGTCAAAAAAGACTCGTAAAGTAAAAAAGAAGGATAGTTTATTACTGCAGAATGAGAAGTTGCCAGAAAAGACGGATGCGGAACAAGTTGAGGTTTATGAGATATCTTCAGGAGATGAGGACTGCTCTAAAGGAATGAAAAGTAAGAACCTTCGCTACTGAGATTAAACTTAGTTCCTGTTACAACGAAATGTTTTTTATTGCTCATAAGTTATTGACATCAAAACAATCACTAGCCACACAAATGAGGCATCTATATTTTGTGAGTTTATACTGATCTTCCAAAATTTTATTCTAACTATGGCAAGTTATTGTTATGCAATAATACAAGCATATTGAAAATATACCATGAAAATGTATTTGCATATTTATACGTATATATACTTTCCTGCAAGTCCGTGTATTCAGCATACATGTCAGTTTTTGACCTATTACTTTTTTAACACCGTGTAATAATCAGTTTTCTTAATTAGGTCCGTACCTCTTTGAAACCTCTTCAATAAATCAACTGTCTTCATAAATGGATTCTTTGAAAGTAGATTTATTTATAAACCCCAAAGGGTCAGAGAAATGCAAAGGCCTTAAGAAATAACCTCAAGGTCATTTTTTTGATTTCCATACAGGAGCAAATTCACGTATAAAAAATGCAGATTTTTTTAAATAAAAAAAATTCAAGAGAGTTTAGCATTCTGAATATTCATGCCTGAGCTAACTGAAATTTCCTGGTGCTTGTAGAATGGATTATGGAATACCATCAAAGTCAACCTGGTGTCGAGATACTGCAAGAAAGGATTGATGACTTCATAATTGCTCATGAGGCACAACAGGAGCAGGTATTTCTACTGTTGCACCTACCAGTTATGCGACAACTGTTGTTTTTATCAGTGTTTTTATCAATATGCACGTGAGGTGCTAATTAACATGCTTTTGCCAGTGTAGACTTTGAGTGTTTTGTGCAGCTATTTTCTATGTAAATAAAATCTCTCTCTCTCTCTCTTGTTTTGTATGGGTCACATTAAGTAATTAATGTATGCAGACTTATCAAAAATAAAAAATAATTGATGTATGCTGCATCTTCATCCTTAACCATAATCTGGAGCTTCAAACATTTATGAAAACTAGCTATGATGAAAGAATTACATTTTTGCTGCTTTTTTTTTACTTTTTCCTTTTGATGGTCAAGTAAAATATAGCTTCTACTTGAAGAACCCCAAAATGTGGTGGAACTGCACCATTTGTGTCACTTGTTCTTACTTATGCTGTAAATAACTAAGATATTTAAAAACAAATGTCATCTTCTTCTTTTTTTTATGTGTCCACAAACTTGTGTTTTCTGTACTAAATTTCCTGAATGCCATTCAATTTCTTGTGTGACATACAGGAAAGAAAAGAAAGAGAAGCTCGTGCTGCAGAAGGTGGATGGACTGTTGTTGTACATCACAAGGGCAGAAAAAAGACAACAGATTCTGAGAGTGGAGTTGCTGTGGTTTCCGTTGCCCATGCTGTTGTAGCTGACAAGATGGCAAAAAAGAAAAATAAAGAAGTCGGATTAGATTTCTACCGGTTTCAGAAAAGGGAGGCCCAAAGGAATGGTATGTTGAATTTCGTCAGCCTTTGCAGCGTTTCCATTTCTTTTTTCTGGAAGCACAATAATATATTTGTTAATAGAACAATTTTATTTTAATTCATTTAGTTTATAAGATTATATCAGTTTGATGTTTTCTTTTGTGGAGTGGGGGAGGGGAGAAAATATGTGCTTTCCTATATCCAAAACTTCCATCTGATTCTGATACGTTCTGTATTTCCAGCTAAACTTTTTTCCCCAGTCTTCAATAGGTATGTCTATTCCCTGATTATAGGTAGACATACATAATTCCGATAAAAATCAATCTTATTATCTTATTGGCAATGCAGATATCAATAGTGGGTACATATTTAATTTTAGGTTACACTGCTTTGGACCACTAAAGTTATGTTTATTTTAAGTGGCTCCGGCATGGGTATTAAATTTAAGTTTAGGTTTTTATTGTCTATGCGGTTACTAAATCGTTTTGGAAACTTGTTTTTTTTTTTGTGCAGAAATTATGATGCTGCAAAGCAAATTCGAGCAGGATAAAAAACGGATACAGCAAATGAGAGCTGCAAGGAAGTTTCGGCCATACTGAACGGTGTGAAATAATTCATTTAGCAGCTGTTGAAATTTTGGTCATTATCTTGGAATGAGCATTCTTTTTATAGTAAATGTTGTTAGCTTTTACAATTTATGATTATAGTGTAAGACTGGCTGTTCACAGTTGTGTGAGTTAATCTTAAAGATGTCTGAGTTACTGAAAATGAATGCTAAAGTTGAAAATTCAGGATCTAGTTACCCAACTGCTAAAAAAATCAGGATCTAATTACTTAACTGCTAAAATATTTAATGAGTTTAGAACTGGGTAGCTGGTACGGAGTATTGTTAACATCATTTTGTATCAAATTTTAGTTAGTATTCATTCTTTAGCGTCAAATACTATTACTATTGGCTGCAACTTCTCTTTACCGCTTTGTCACCTTCCATGGTTAATGTATCCACAAAAAGGTTCAGCAGCAGCCCCTTCCAACCACAAAAGGCAATATAAAGGAAAATAAAAATTGAAGGCAGGCAGGTATATGCCAACTGAAATTCATATTATTCCTAGCACCTAAATTCAGTGAACATATCCATCCTCTCCATTACCTGCTCTCTCCTCTCCTTGCATTCACATTCTGGTTTTCAGATGGACCAAAAAACCCATGTTACATGCATACGCATAAATTCAATCAATTCACATAAATTTTCACCTTGAAAATGAAAACCCAACTTAGATAATTATCACAGCACAGCAATGGACAGGACGGAGGGATTTTTAAATCTAATTCTCATGTGTCATCATCATGTCTTCCATCGTTTTTACCGGGAGCCGAAACGCCAATATCAGTCATAGAAATGGACTACTACTATTTCTACAGACTACTTTTCAAAACTTAATTTAATTATTTATTCATATATTATATACGTCCTGGATTTATATAAAAAAATTTCAGAGACCAAAGAGAGGGGAGACCTTTTGCACCATCGTTAATTTTTATATCAAGTTACATTTATATCCCCGTATCTGTTTAAAGGATTAAAACCAAAAGATGCATTTTCGGTAATACAACTAGTTCTAGAATGTTAGGATACACGATACTGGTATCCTAACTAACACTATATAGGATTGGTATAATTCGTTGCTTCGTATCCCTATAAGTATATTTACATTCAATTTTAAACATCAACGGACGAGATTTACACAATAAAATTTGTCGTCCGTTACTAATAATAGTTGACGGTTAAAAAAAACACAATTCATAGGCTACTTTATAGTAACGTGTGAAGATCAAAATCCTAAACATTTGTTAATAAACCTTGAATCCTAATTTATAAACCCTAAACCCTTAGTTAATAAATTCTAAATTCAGTTAATAAAGTTAAACCCAAATCCTGTGTGGAAGGGATAAAAAAAATCCATAAATTAATAAACCCTAAACCCTAATTACCCAAACCCATACTGGCCTTAAAAAATTCTAATCCGCGCTTGCTAGTAACTATATGATGCAACATAACCCAAAAATCACCAATACCATATTCAACAAGACATTTGCTGCTAAAACCATATTCAACAAGGACTTTTATGAAATACCAGGGCAACACGATCAAATCCAAGATTAGTAAAACGGAATGATACCTTTTATTTAGATAATTAAGACAAGTTAACACCAGTGGTCCAACATATGATCATAGAGGTCCATAACATAGAGAGAACATAACTTATAGCACTTGACTAGTGGAGCAATACTAAGTATCTCCCAAATTCTTATTTAAGCAAACAAACTAATTAAAACCATATTGATTGCACCTACTTCTTCACCACTTCCTCCTCCTCGTTCTCACTCCAACAGCATTGCAGGGTTGACCTGGGAGACCCACAGCTAGCAGCCTTTGTAAAACTGTGGTAAATGATTGATCCTCCCTTGCCAAGCACTTCACAAGTCCTTTCTTCACAGCAATATCCCTGAACATCTGGAGCAATATCGAAACCAAGACCCTTTCCCATGTCATCAGTGTGCAAAGCTACAGAAAACTCGGTCGGTTGGAAGCAAGCCAAAACCCTTTCAAGCAGCTGGTTGAAATTCACGGCTTTGAAGTCATAGCCCATTGCTTCAAAACTAGCATAACTAAACCCATCTTCAGGGGTAACATGAATGGTACAAATTGCATCCCCTTCAATAGCATTCATGGAGTACCCGCAAGGATCAAACTCAAAATCACATATCTTGGAATCTGGAAGAATCCTCCTAATACTAGAGTCTTCAGTCATCACAGCTGCAGAGCTTGACTGAGTCTTGTAGAAGACGGATGCCCTCTTCCTGTCCAAACCAGTCATGCACATCTCAAGAGTGTAAACCTCGTCTGAATGCTGTGCTGATTCAGCAGTAGCTGAGTAAACATGCCATTTCTGTGCTTTGTCAGCACTACCCATCACATATGCCTTGCTTCCTGAACCTAGCTTGCCAAAGTAGCTGTCGAGAATAGCCACTTCTTCAGAGAAATTACGATGAGGAAACGTCTGAGCTCCCGGAAATATAAAGCTTCCACGAGTGTACTTCACAGATCTCACAGAAAGGGAAAGTGCATTGGCTAACTTCAGTATGGGAGGGATTGAAAGAAGCAACTTTGTAGTCCCACAAGTTTTGATGATAATCTTGTAAGGGTACACAAAAAGACTGGATTCTGAAAGGACGTAAGAATCCACAAGTTCATTTGACAGCGCATCAACGATGGTGCATTCAGCTGGTGTTAGAATTTCATCCAATTGGTCTTTGCACAAGGATCGGAGGCCCTTGCCAAGAGGGTCGGCAAAGATGCCAGGATCAGAAAAAATTATCTCAAGCCGCTTTTCGTAGCCTTCAAATCCAATTGCAGACAACTGGGAGGCCATCTTGCCTTAAAGAACTGCTGTTGCAACTAGAGAACACGAGGACGGAAAAACTAGAAAGAAACTAATATTGAAATTAACTATCGAAATTGAACCACTAGTTTTGAACCACGTATGGTGGTTAATGGAAAACTTGAATAGTCTCAGGATGGCTTCCGTGCACACTGCAAACATATTACCCAAGTAGTTAGAAAGGATAGCTCTTCAGGACTTCAGGAATATAAAAAGACGAATAAAAGCTGAGATATAGAACTCACGTTGGAGTATGCAGCTGATCTAAATTTCTTGATTCCTCCGTTTGGTCGAACGTCTTCAATGCAGTAACCTAGGGGAGCTTCATAAAATGCTTTACTACAGCTAGACTTCTTCTTTCCACCTTTAGATTCCATTAGAACATTCAATCCCACCTGAACAAACCAGCAAAGCCTAAATTAGAACCAATTGGGAAACTAACAAGGACAGTGAAGAAATAAGTAGGCAAAGCAATTAAGGAAAACCAGGTTCACATATAAATAAGATAGAACCATTTTACACCTATTGAAGAGAAGAAAATGATTAAAAACGCTAAGGCACTAAATGTAAGTGAGCAAGCAAAAAAATTACTAAGATAATTCTTAACAAGAAAAGGGAAGCATGATTTATTCAGTTATTAGCATTTTTCACATGAATCATTTCACCATTTTATTACCCAAGACTACATCATTTAGGGTTGCTGCCACGACCAACTAGCCGTGGCAATCATAGCCACATTTCTCCCATATATATTGTGGATTTTGGGGGAAAAGAGTTGAGTTGCATAATTCTAATACTAGAGAACATAAACACTCCTTTTCTTCAATAAAAAATAAAATCGCTTTAATTCAAACATCCAGTAGCAAAAAAAACCGCAAGTTTTAATTTTAGGGCACTTGATTCCCCATATATAAGTACTGAAATTGCCTTTTAATTATTTATTATTAAAAAACAAATTAAATCTTAAATCAACCAAAACCAATCATAACTACAGAAGATACTGTTTAACACGATTCATTCCCCAGAAAACAAAACTAACAAAGAGACGTCTTTATAAGAATGTCAATACAAAACAAAGAAATTTCAAAAAGAAAAGAGGGAAAAAAACTATTAAAATGCAAACTTATTCTCTAGTTTCCCCTTAAGAACATAACAAAGAAAATAATACTTGCAACTACTACAGAAACTGATATATGAATGAGAAAATACAAAAAGAAAAAAATAAAGAATGTAAGCCAATAATATGAGCCAAACAATACAAGAACAGGTAATACAATGTACCGATATAAAAAAAATAGTTATAAATACAGATTAGATCAGCCAAACACCTAAAAATCTATACAATGCATCGTACGATTACGAAGGAAATCATTATAAAATTAAATACTTACAGATAAAAAAGGTTGTGATATAGAGAGCGCTAAAAGAATCAATTATTGGAGGACTTCAACAAATCAATCCCTGTAAATCAACGAAAACACATTTATATTTAAAAAAAATTAAAAAACAAAAACACCATAATGATAGAATTCAGGGATTATAAGAATTACCGAATTAATTGATTGAGATTGCAGAACGATTATCAGAAAGATGGATCGAAATAAAGCCTAACTCCCCACCTTTTTCGACCAAACAATTGATACGCAGATAATCACGAATTTATAAAAGACCAATCTAGAGAGAGAAAAATACAATTCTTTTTCTTTTGTGTGGAACGGAACAACGGGAGGAGATGCTTATATATTGGGAAAGAACGCAACCAGACGCGTTGGACAGTTTTGACACATTTATTCGTGATATTTACGGTTAAAACCAGACTGAGGATTTCCTTGTGCCACCACGATTACCCAACAGTTGGTTGCTTTTATTGATTCTTCAAATAATGAAATTTGAAAATTTTAACAGTTAAAATATATTTTGATTATTATAATTATTTGACCTAATTATTTATTTCACGCGTTAAAAGTTAAAACTTATAATAGATGTAATATATTATAATTTTATGCGTTAAAATTTATTATTTTATAATTTTTAGTAAAATTATTAAGTTTGAGAATGCATCAAATTGATTTATAAAAATTAATAATAATCTTATAATTTATAAAAGAGAAGTATAATTTATCAAATGTATTCCATTGTAAAATAACTTTTATTTTATTTTAAGTAATTTATGGAGTGATTATTGAATGGATTGTAGCTACAAATATACATAAGATCAATATTAATTTTTAAAAGTTAATTTGTGAAAATTTTAAATTTAAATTAATATGATTTATTTAAATTTTATTTTTATAATTAATAGTACTTTTATAATATTTATAATTATATAGACATAAATTAAATAAATTTATATCAATTTTAAATTTGAATACGTTTGAAATTAATTTTTAAAAAATAAGTCAATATTAATTTATAATTTGAAAATTAAGTAATAAAAAAGTAATGTGACAATAATGTGAAGATATGTATGATTGATGAGTTGTCCATTTAAATGTAATGAACATGTGAAATATTATTTTGCATATATAAATAACTGTCTTTTTGACTGTCACACCATGGGGATAGAGAGTTTATTCCCATACGGTGAAATGGATTTGTTATTTTCAAGGAAATTGAATAGTTATTTTATAAGACTCTTGTCATAATAAATAAATAAACAGTGGGTATCTCGTTAGTATTTACCTTATAAATAAGAAAATTAAAATAAACATTATTAAGAACAACATTATTAAACTAAAAGTGAATAAATTAAAAAATAAATATGCTACAAAAGCATAATATTTAGGTTTCCTTGGCCCCTCCCCTCGGCCCTCCCCCTCAATAGTTTGTGGTGCTGAGTGGGAGAATAAATTCTTGTGGACATCAAGTGAAGTCCATAGATGATAGATCTCATCTTTCCTCACGCTCTCAAGTCAAATCTTAACCACAGCCCAAGGCTCAAGGCCCCAATCCATCCCATGGACCCGACCCGTATATACTCGAGTCACTCATATTACGTGAGCTAGCTGGATTTTTGTTCGTATGTTGATGCCAAGTCTTGTCTTGAATGGGACGGGACGGGACGGGACGGGACGGGATCATCATTTGGTCCACTTGTCCAATTTACCGGACTACCCCCAACCCAACCCAACCCACGCCCTACTGTGATTTGTGGACCTCGTTACTACGGAGTTTTGGTCAATCATATTATTATCCCTTGCCTTTATTGCCCTCATTTGCCTTCCATAAGTTGTAAACTAGTTTTTCTTAACAAATACTAATACCAATTACACCATCCGTCCCATAATAAAAGTTTTAGTTGATTTTTTTATGTATATTAAAAAATTATAATAAAATTATTTATATTTAAATTCTTATTTAATTATATAGTTTTGTGCATATTCCATAAATATGCATAGAGAATAGAAATATAACAAATTAATAATAAGGAAATTATTATAAAAAATAGATCATTTAAGATAAATAAACATTTAACTTGGAACTACTTGAAATAGTAATAAATACTTTTATCCTGGGACGGATGGAGTAATACATACCAATACCAATATACGCTTTTGGAAAGTTTATTAGCTTCATGGATAATAGGAAAAACATACATTTTCAAAAAAAAATCTCATTTTTTTTTAAGTTTTAAATATTAATAATGTAGTTTTATTAATAAACAAGTTCTTAAGTTGCTCTTAAAGTTTTTTAATAAACATAAGAAAATATAAATGGACCGCCACGTATTTTAACCAAACTTTTTCCCTCTAAAATAATTGGATTTGGATTTAGACTTGGACGAAATAACACAAATTCATCTTTTATAATTTCTATTATAAACTCATTCACTTCATGATTAGTTACTAGTTTTATATATTTTTTATTTTTCATAATTTAATAAATTAAGGTTTTTATTCTTTTCTTTTTCATTCCATTATTAAAGTGTTATTGTCTTGTGAAGGAATTATTGGCAGCCAGTGGGCGAAAAAGAATAGAAGAGAAGACAAATGCAGGTGAAATTGTGTTAAAAGAAAGATTCGTTTGACAAATTGCTTAACAAAGACAAGTTTTTTCCTACTTCTTTAGAGATTGTGTTATCCCTCCCTCAAAGGAAAGGAATAGGATTCCATCTTATCAGAAGATGAATAGATAGATAGATGCCTGCCACCACCACCATCACTTTCCTGCTAATATTTATTAAACGGTACTACCCTAGTGACATAATAAATAAATATTTTTGAAACTCAAAAAAAATTTTATTTTAACGAGATTAATTTATTCATTTATCGATAAATTAATATTTATTATTTTAAAGTGAGTTTTTCAATTTATGTATGTGATTAAAAAAAATCAAAATACAACAATTAATGTATTAATTTGAGCTAAAAAGAATTGATGAAACTTATAATGTTATTAATGTCTTGGAAAACAAAAGATTTTAAGTTATTCCCAAAGTTATGTATGCACTACAAAAAATTAAAGATGAGATTGAATTTGATTTAGATGAAAATAAAAACAAGTAATTTTAGATACATATTTTCAAAAAATGAGTTTTTGTATAAATATTGTTAATCGACCAAAAAGTTTGAATCTATCGTATAAATGTTACTACAAAAGTTCAGATTTAATTATATATATATATATTTATAGTATGAAATTTGGTAATTATTAATTCATATTTCGTTGAGCCTGTAAGAATTCAAAAAAAATTATTATTCGATGCATTTAGCCAAGTTATTACTTTAGTACACATGCAAGTTCATCCAAGTTTTCTTCTGTGACGCACCCAAAATTAGGATCATCATCCATGATTGGATGTATATATCGTAGTGATGTAATTTAAATATAATTGATTAATATAAGCAGCAGTATGCAATCTGACATAAAGCGTGAGTTTGAATCAAATATTGTTTACTGTAGATTTATCTCAAATTTCGAAAGTTCTCATTATAATTATTATCACACTATTTCACGTAATAATGAGGATTACTAATGTTATCCTCCTGGACCATTATTCGCTCAGATTCGACTCGTCTCAAAATTTTATATTCTCATTTTCAAGAAGAAGCGATTGAAAGAAAGGGTGAAATTCAATAAATTTCGAGAAGAAATATTATGGTCAAGATAATGCAGAATAAATTATCATTACCTACTCACAACAATGTTAAACCGATAAAATATAATGAACATCAAGTTTAACTACAAATGAACCAAAGAATCCATTAAAAAAAATCAAGTAGAAAATAAAATCTACTATCTTTTATGATTTTAAAGGTTTTTCATCATTGTTATAAATTAAGACTCGAACTTTTAATAAATATTCCACATCATCGAATCACCCTCGCACTACTTGGTCGAGGATATTCTTTTAAGATCGCGACCACAATTATTCATGACTTCTGGTAAAGAATATTTCACAGATTCATTAATGGTCGTGATCACGCCAATAATTGTCCATCAACGCACTACGCCACCAACGAGGATTTTTACCACATCATTTGTAACATTACGGCCATGATTAATCGAATAATCTCTCATTATAATCATACCAAGTTCATCTACGCACTCTTGCGCCACGTAGATGACTTTCAACATAATATAAACATGAGGATGATAAGAATGATATAAGAATTCAATAAAATAAGTTCAAGAATTAATTTATCCAGGAACCAATAACATCCAAATTGTCAACACGATATTACTTTGTAGAGTAAAATTCAAGAATCTTGAGAAGAATATTTTCACGTGAAAGGATCTTTGGATGAAGCCTTGAATATCGAGGATATTCCACTAATTTCATTGGAGTATAGAAGCAAAAAGTTTTAACCATTTGGGTATAATAAAGAATAGAATAACAAAAGAAATCACCATAAATGCGATAGATCATGCATGGCAGTGTTATTCCAACAGAATAATAAATAACGGGAATCCGCGTCGGCGTAAAAGCGCAAAGCATGAGGATATTCCAACAGAATAATAAAGAATGGAACCAGGTTCGGCGTAAAATGCGCGACGCATGGATATTCCAATAGAATAATAATAAAAAAGACGAAACCAGGGTCCGGTGTAAAACACATGTATGGGATGTTCCAAATAATAATAATAAAAAGCGAAATCGGTCCCGCCAGAAACACACGCAGACGGGATGTTCCAATGTAATAATAGAAGAATGTCACCAAGATAGTAGAAACTTAGCCATTATACGAGGTTATTCCAATGAGAATAATAAACAATGTAATAACAACAGATTCTCTTACGTGAATAAGAAAAAGAATAACACCCCTTACTTTTTAGTAGGAGATTGAATCTTGCAAAGTGTAGAAGAATAAAAAATACTTCTCTTTTCTCTTATTCTCTATACTTTTCTCTCTATAAACTGAATGAATTCGTGAAAAATAATGAAGACTACGCTTCTATTTATAGAAGATTTACTAAAAGACCGCCACGCGAATGTGAAAAGCAGTTTAACGACTAATTTAGTGATGTGAAAAAAAAGTGGTTTGACGCCTTTCAGAATGTGAAACGACAGTGGTTCGGACAACAGAATGTGAAACGACAAGTGGTATTCAAGCGCTCAGAGTCTGCAAAGATGAATTGTTAATGAATATCTTTTGGTAGGATTGCAGATGAATTTAATGTTTTCAACGATAAAGGTATTCAAGGTATCCTCATCTCTTTATCATACTGAGACGTTACTACTAATTTCGGCGTGAAATTCCATAAGGAGAGGAGATTGTGAGATTCCCAGATTTTATCAATAAAGATTTAAATTTTGTAAAATAATTTTTAATATTATAGTGTGAATTTGAGATAATATTATAGTTGTGGGTAGATTTATAAATTTTGCAAAGTATGCACAGTGGTTATATTATATTCGATTAATTGGGGAATATTCGGTTTAGCGAGGGAATATTCGTGCAATAACTACTCAATCATTGGTGACCCTATTAATGTAATTATCATCGGATTGAAAACGACAAAAATATTTTATTGAAATAACTACGGAAGTTTTACCGATTGATATTGTTGAACTACTCCCAGAAGAAAAGTAAAGAATACGATGTCGTGTGGTTGCGTAGTTACCGCGGTATTGATTATCGACGCTTATGTGAGAAGTCACCGGTTTGATTCCATTATTGTTGATTAATAATATGAATTATTATAAGCGATAATGACGTTTTGTTTTATTCAGTATTATTAACGTAATAAAAGCGAAACATCTTTTTATATAAAAACAAAATACTTTATTAAAGTTATTCTATAAATAGAATATATTATATTTTATTATACGTAGTACAGCGTAGATTTTGCGTAGTGTTGCGTAGTGTTTGATAGTAAAATGTTTTTATATAAATAGAATATATGATATTTTATTTAAAAGATTTTGCTTTAAATATGGACCGTCGATTAAAGTAAATCAATACTGACCGATTAAATGAATTAATTACTACGCATTCTATTTTCCTATAAATAGAAGTTTCATTCCTTCATTATTTTCTTATTTAATTCAATGAAACTACAGAGAAAGAAATTATAGAGAGAAGTTTATAGAGAAAATCCATGTATAGAGAAAAAGAAGAGTATTTCAGACTTCACTACTTTGATATCCAAGTGTCTTTTACGTAAGAAGTGGGTATTATTCATTGCATCCGTAAGGGATATTATTCGTTTGTATTCATGAAGAGAACTTGATTATTCCATTCTTTATTATTACATTGGAATAACTCAGATAATATCAGATACCCTATACTTGGTGAAATCCTCTGTTATTCCATTCATTATTATTCATTGGAATAACTCCGAAAAAAAGTGGTATACCCTATACATAACTCAGAGCACGGCAGATACCCTACCCTATACTTGGTGAAATCTTATGTTATTCCATCCTTATTTATTACATTGGAATAACTCAGTATCGCTGAATCCCTATACTTGGTGATCTTCTTCTTGTTATTCCATTCTTTATTATTCATTGGAATATCACATCATAATGTTTTACACCGGACCTGGTTCCGCTTTTTTATTATTACATTGGAACATCCCATCTCGTGTGTTTTACACCTGGACCTGGTAAAATCTTTATCATTCATTGGAATATCCAATATGTGTGTTTTACACCGGATCTGGTTCCATCTTTATTATTACGTTAGAACATCCCGTCGATTGTGAATTTCACCGACCCTGGTTAATTATTATTATTCATTGGAATAACCCGCCTATCGCCAATCAATCGCGTGCGTGGTGATTTCTTTTGTTATTCCATTCTTTATTATGGGTTGGTTAAAACTTTGACTTCTATACTCCATGAAATTAGTAGAATATCCTCGATATTTGCGTTTCATCCAAAGATCTTTCAATGGAAATATTCTTCCGATCATTCTTGAATTTTACTCTACAAAAACAAAGATCTTGTTGACAATTTGGGACGTTATTAATTCCCTGGATAAAATAATTCTTGAACTTGTTTTATTGAATTATTATGTCATTGTCATCATCCTCATGATATATTATGTTATCTTTTGGCTTTACGCATAGATAGATGAACTTAGTATGATTATGATGAGGATCATTCGGTATAATAATCATGGCTTGTTATAAATGATGTGATAAAAGTCCTCGCCGGCACGTAATGCACGGTGATGGATTGTTTTTGGTATGATTATGACCACGGGTGATTCTAGATAGTCATGACCATTGATAATTTGATGAAAATCCTCGAGTGATGAGGGGATGATTAGATATTAAGGCTTTATTCATTAAACCGAGTCTTAATGATAAAATTTATGAAAACCTTTTAAAACCTAAAAGATAGTAGACTTTATTTTCTACTTGACTCTTTTAATGGATTGCGATATTCAACGCAGATTAAACCGGTTGTCTATCAGTATTTTATCGGTTTTAACATCATTGAAGGCTAATGATAATTTATTCAAAGATTATCTTAGTCATAATATTTTTATCTGGGTTAGTTGAAATTACCCTTTTTTTCACCGTTTTCTCGTGAAATGAGACATAATATTGGGACGAGTCTGGGAGCGAAAGTAATGGTCCGGAGGATAAGATTAGTAATCCTCACTATTCGTGAAATAGTGTGATAATAGTTGTAATGAGGACTCCTTTTGAGTTTGTATAATATCTAGTAGACAATATTTATATTCAAACTCACGCTTATGTCAGTATTTATATACTACGCTTATATTAAGTAAGTCATATTTAAATTTACGTAGTATGTAAGTGGCGACCCAAGAGATGGGTGACGTATACCTAATTTTAGGGGCGTCACAAACGTCCTCATAATGACTCTTTATATACATCAAGGATTGAATAAATATTACCACAAATCATTTTATTTTTAATCAACACATATTTAATCTTTCAACAATTATTAATCATTTATAACTTGTCATCTCAATTATTGATTTAATACTATAACATATTATATGATGATCATTGTGACAATAATTGAATCAATAATATAAAAGATATGATGTAGCAATTATTGTAGTAATAATTGAAAGCATGGTGAGTGACTTCTCACGTAAAGATCAATAATCAATATCGTGCTACTATCTAACCACGCTTATTAATTGTACTTTTACTACCTAGGGTAGTTCAACAGTTTTAATCTGTAACACCTCTGTTAGTTATTTTTATAGAAAGATAATTTTGTCGCTTTTTAACTACGACAATACTTCCGTCATGGGGTCCATTAATGATTGAGTGTCGTATTTAATATTCTCCAAACAAAAGAATATTCTCCCAACCAAATGAATATTTTATAACAACTTCGCTTACTTTACTTGCAAAATTTATAAATATTACCCACAACTATAACATTATATCAATTTATTCCATAATATTCAAAAATAATATTTATAGAAAAAATTCATCTTTATTTATAAAAGTTGGGGTCTTACAACCTCCCTTCTTACATAAATTTAGCCCTCGAAATTAGAAGTGACATTACTGGTATGTCGAAGAGGTAAGGATACCTTGATTTCATTTGATTCTAACTCCCAAAGTCATTTCTCAACATCGTGGTTCCTCCACAAAACTTTGACTTGAGGTATAACCTTGGGCGTAGAATATGTTCCTTCTTATCCAAGATTTGAACAGAACCTCTTCATACGTCAAATCTTCCATTATTTCGTCGGGTTTAACTCAATAATGTGGTTCGGGTCTTTCACATATTTACGTAATATGGATATGTGAAAAGCGTTATGAACACGAGACATACTTTAGCAGAAAGCGAAGTCTATAAAGCCACGTTCCTACTCGATCAAGGATTAAAATGGACCGATGAATCGAGGATTGAGTTTTCCTCTCTTTCCAAATCTTGTAACTCCTTTCCATGGAAGCAACTCTTAACAACACATGATCTCCTATATCGAATTCCACGTCCTTTCGATGAAGATCAAGATAACTCTTTTATCGATTTTGTGAGGTTTTTATCGTTGTCGGATCGTTTGAATATTTTCCGTAGTCATACGTACTCAACTCCGATCCCAACAACGTTGCTTCACCCACCTCATCCCAAAGATCTTTGGAGAACTACACTTTCTTCCATACAACGCTTCAAATGGAGCCATGCCAATACTTGTTTGATAAACGTTGTTGTAGAAAAACTCCACCGATGGTAAGAACTTGTCCCAACTTCCTGAAATCAAGGACACGTAATCTTAATAGATCTTCAAGAGTTTGAATAGTCCTCTCCATCGTCCGTCCGTCTCGAGGATGATATATGCCGAAGCTAAATCGTGAAGTCTCTGCGCTTATAGCTTTTTTACAAACTAACCCAAAATCGTGAAGTGAATCTTGGGTCTCGATCGAAACTATGGATCTGCAAGATACCATGCGATCTTACAATCTCGTTTATGTACATACGAGCAAGACGTTCAAGTGTATAAGTTTCTCGACGTGTCAAGAAATGAGCGACTTGGTCAATCTATCAACAATGACCCAAATCGCATCTACGCCTTGAGAAACCTTAGGAAGAAAGCGAGAATTGAAATCCATGGTAATGTGCTCCCACTTCCATTCTGGAATTTCAAGTGGTTGCAATGGACCTTTTGGTACTTGATGCTCGCTTTAACTCGTTGACAAGTTAAACACCTTGAGATAAACAAATATATCTCTCTCTTCATATTGCTTCCACCAAAAAATGTATGATTTAATATCATGATACATTTTGGTACTCCCGAGATGGATCGCAAATGGTGTGTCATGCGCTTCCATCACGATATTATACTTTAAATCGTGGTCGTTAGGAACACTGAAGTCTGGAGTCGACTTGAAGTATTCCTTCTTCATCGATTCTTGCTTCCTAAGAAAGCACCTTCTTGCACTTTCTTCCTCATACGCATCGCCTCCAGTGTCCGTAACGGCGAGCAACTTTAACTTTATCGATTAAAGTCGGTTCTACTCAGATACTCGCATTATCATCACACGCGCCCCCCGAGTCTTTAACTCTATCTCCATCCTTTGCAAGTCACACAAAATGGGCCTCGTTGACAATATCGCGACTCGTGATTTGCGATATGATCTTCTACTCAACGCGTCACCATTACCACGTTCGCTTTTTCGGGATGGTATTGGATGGTATGATCATAATCTTTCAATAATTCAAGCCAACGTCGTTGTCGTATGTTGAGTTCCTTTGAGTGAAGAAATATTTGAGGCTTTTTATGATCCGTAAAGATCTCCACTTTCTCCCCATACAAGTAATGCCTCCAAATTTTAAGTCAAGAAGACAACAACCGCTAACTCTAGATCGTGAGTAGGATAATTCCTCTCATATTCTTTGAGTTGTCATGAGGCATATGCTATAACTTTTCCATATTGCGTATAAGAACACATCCCAACCTTTGCTCAAGCATCATTTGTAGATGACAAATCCTCCGAGCCGGATGGTATTGCCGAGCAGGTCTTTGAAATAAGTCTCCTCTTGAGTTCTTGAAAACTCTTCTCACATTCTTCGCTTCCAACCGAACTTTGTATCTTCCAAAGTCAATTTGAAGTCGATGGAGTAGCGATTCGAGAAAATCCTTCCACGAATCTCCAATAATAACCAAATTAAACCGAGAAAGCTACGTCTTGATCATCGATTTAGGTTGTTCCCACTTTGAATAGCTTCAATCTTTTCATTGGTCAGCAGATATTCCATGACTTGATTCCACGTGCCCAAGGAATGCTACTTCTTGAGCCGTAACTCGCATTTCTTCAACTTGGCATAAAGCTTATATTCACGAAGCTTTTGGAGTGTCACCTCAAGTGTTGCTTTCATGATCTTCACGGCTTTTGGAATAAATAAGGATGTCATCAATAAAGACGACCACAAAGTGATCCAAATATTCCTTGAATACTCGGTTCATCATATCCGTGAAAGGCAAAGAGAGCATTAGTCAATCCAAAGGACATGACTAGGAATTTATAATGCCCGCATCGAAGTTTAAAGCCGTCTTTGGAATGTCGGCGGATTCTAATCTTCAATTGGTGATATCTCGGAACGAAGATCGATCTTTGAAAAGAATTTGGCTCCTCAGAATCGGGTCAAAACAGTCATCAATACGTGGCAATGGATACCTATTTTTGATGGTGACATGATTCAACTCCCGATAATCAATACAAAGTCGCATACTCCCATCTTTTTCTTCTTCACGATCGTAAGCAGAGCACCCTGAGGAGAAGTACTTAGGATGAATAAAGCCGATGTCTAACAATTCCTGCGATTAGGTCTTTAACTCCCGAAGTTCAATAGAGCCATTCGATATGGGGCTTTGGAAATAGGTTTTTACGGGTTCAAGGTCGATACAAAATTCAATTTTACGCCTGGGGGGTAGGCGGGGAGTTCTTGGGGAATACGTCAGAAATTTATTAACAATAGAAATATCGTTCAAAACCGGCGTATTTTTGTTTAAATCGTGACATGAGCTAAGAAAGCTCGACATCCGTTTTCAATAAACGAATAGCTTTATGGCTTGAGATGACCGTGATTGATTTTAATGGTTTGGTCACTTGAATTCGCATAATAGGTTGGTTAGGAATATGAAAGCTAACAACCCATTTAAAACAATCAATTTTTGCATGATAAGTAGTTAACCAATCAATCCTGTAATCACGCCAAATGCAAGTATTTTTAATGAAATAAGATCGACGGTGTAATGTGAAGGGTACCGATTTGAACCAAACAAGACTTATAAATAGTGGATGTAATGAAGGTTTCTCCCAACGGAGTTTCCACGAGATAAGTCAAAGTCTAATTTCTCCGAGTCAAATTTAATCGATGGCCAAAGTAGGAGAAATAAAAGAATGGGTAGAATCCCAGATCAAATAAAGTATAGACTTCATTAGAGTTTATGATAAGCTTACCCGTGATGACCTCATTCGGGTTCCTCGCTCTCCTGGGAGGTCACAACAAACGCCTCTCCTCTTGACTAACGGTTTGACTTTTTCCGGGACTACCTTTGGTGCCTCCATCCTAAATTTGAATTTGTGTTTTTGTAAGCACAAAATCGAGTTAAGTGACCTCTCTTCCACAATTATAACACGCTTTTGACGGCATTTACGCAGATTTGATCGATGTATCCCTCTCCTCCGCATTTGAAGCATATGATAGGTGGTCTTTCTCCTTCCTTAACAACGGGTCTTTGATCTTGACGTCTTTCCATCATTGTTGAATCTCCTTTTCTTGAAATGTCTATTCTTATTGTTTTGGTACGATTACACCGAAGTGGTTACCATATCCGGCCCATTGATTCCTCCACGCTTGTTGTCACCGCTCGATGACTACTCTCATTTGGTATTATAATTTTTGCGGCTTTCTCTTTTAGTTGCGTTGACTCGTTATCGCGCTTCCACTAATCGAGCCTATTTACAACATCCGAATACAAACACGGTTTATGAGAAATAAGATGTTGACGTATCTCCCGCTTCAAACCTCTTAAAAACATTCGCGCCATTCTTCTTCATTATCCACCACCAAGTGGGGACGCAAAACCGTGATAACTCCGCAAATTTTGTCTCGTATCGCGACACTGGCCATATTGTTTTGTTTTAACTTGATAAACTCCACCTCCTTCATGTGGCGAATACTTTCGGGAAAGTATTTGTCGTTGAAACGCCTCCCTGGAACTTCTCCCAATATATCTTGAAGACATCGGTTGAGTACGTTTTACCGATTCCCACCAAGAATCGCCTCTCGCGCATGACGTATAAAGGCCAAGAAGAGAACCTTTTTCTCTCGGAGCATCCCAAAGACATCAAATATCTTGTGTCTGCTTTATCCATGCTTCCGCCGAAGTGGTTTTTGCTCTCCCTTAAACTCCGGTGGTCCCAGCTCCTTGAATCGCTGTTTAGCGGTGACCGCCGAGAGTTTTCCGTGTTTCCACCTACGTTTTGATGTGAGTCGCTTCTCATCATTGTTGCATGAATCGCATAAAGCCTCCGAACATTTGATCATTCATCATTCGTCAATGATGTTGTTGTTTGCGTGAGGATTTATCGCTTCACGATGCATTATTATCATGATTATTGATATGTGGTGAATCAACGATCGCGTGCTTCCATTCTTTATTCTCAACATTCTCGGATGTCATTTTCAGACATCGCCACAAAACAAAAGGTTAATCGCGTACGTAACATATTATCCCTATATTCGACCTACCAATAAAATAAAGACATAAACTTAGGTAGGTCATACTTAGCGAAGGTATTCCCTGCCTCCCTCCAAGATTATTCTCACATCTTAGCCGGGGATCATATCCTCAAGCTCGATACTAAATCATGACGCCCCCAAAATTGTAGGTATACATCACCCATCTTGGGTAGTCGATACGTAAGATGTAATTTAAATCAACTTACTAATATAATGCATGTCGCAGCATAATACGATATAAATCGTGAGTTTGAATACAAATATTGTCTACTAGTAGATTATACAAACTCAAAAGGAGTCCTCATTACAATTATTATCACACTATTTCACGTAATAATGAGGACTACTAACGCTATCCTCCCGGACCATTACTCCGCTCCCCACTCGTCTCCCATTTATATTCTCATTTCACGAAGAAGAAACGGTGAAAGAAAGGGTGAAATTTCAACTAACTCAAGAAGAAATATTATGACCAAGATAATGCAGAATAAATTATCATTAAATTTTCACAACAAATGTTAAACCCGATAAAATATAATGAACATCAAGTTTAACTACGGTGAATCAAAGAATCCATTAAAAAAGTCAGTAGAAAATAAAATCTACTATCTTTTATGATTTTAAAAGTTTTTCAATCATTGTTATAAATTTGAGACTCACTTTAATAAATATTCCATATCATCGAATCACCCCATTACTGGCCAAGAATATTCTTTAAGATCGCGACCACAATTATTCATGACTCACGGCCAAAGAATATTTTTTGCAGATTCATTAATTGGTCATGATCACGCCAACATTTCGTCCATCAACGCACTACGGTACAATCGAGGATTTTTACCACATCATTTATAATATTACGGCCACGACACAATCGAATAGTCTCTCATTATAATCATACCAAAGTCCATCTACGCACTTCTGCGCCACGTAGATGACTTTCAACATAATATAAACATGGGATGATTAAGAATGATATAAGAATTCAATAAAACAAGTTCAAGAATTAATTTATCTCAGGAACCAATAACATCCAAATCATCAACACGATATTGCTTTGTAGAAAGTAAAATTCAAGAATCATTGAGAAGAATATTTTCACGAAAGGATCTTTGGATGAAGCGCAAATATCGAGGATATTCCACTAATTTCATGGAGTAGATAAGTCAAAGTTTTAACCAACCCAGTATAATAAAGAATGGAATAACAAAAGAAATCACCACGCACGCGATAGATCGCTTGCAAGCGGAGTTATTCCAACGAGAATAAAAAATAACGGAACCAGCGGTCCCACGTAAAACGCAAAGAGCAGGATATTCCAATGAATAATAAATAATGGAACCAAGTCCCGCCAGAAAACGCATGCATGAGATATTCCAAGAATAATAATAAAAAGCGGAACCCGCGTCCCATTGTAAAACACACGTATGCAGGATGTTCCAACAGAATAATAATAATAAAGACGAAACTGCGTCCCCCAGAAAAACACACATGCGACGAGGATGTTCCAATGTAGAATAATAAGAATGTCACCAAGATAGTGAATAAGCCAGTATCTGAGTTAATCCAAGCAGAATAATAAGCGATGGAATAACAACGATTCTCTTCGTGAATAAGAAAGAATAACACCCCTTACTTTTAAGAGAGATTGAATCTTCGCAGAAGTGAAGAATAAAATACTCTTCTTCTTTTCTCTTATTCTCTATACTTCTCTCTATATACTTGAATGAATTCAGTGAAAAATAATAAAAGACTACGCCTCTATTTATGAAGATTTTACTAAAGACCGCCATGTGAAAAGCGAGTGGGCGATATTTGGTGATGTGAAAAAAAAAAGTGGTTTAATCATCAGAATGTAAAACGACAAGTGGTTCGGACACCAGTAATAAAACGACAAGTTTGGTTCGACGACCGTAATAATATAAAACGCAAGTGGTTTGGCGTCCCAGTAAAGGTAATTACTATTGACGAAGGTAATTACTATTCACAAAGGTAATTACTATCGACGAAGAGACTCTTAGATGATGACATATGGGCCCCATAAAATAATCAAACTTACCACAAACGTCTCATAATGATTCTTTATATACATCGAGGATTGAATAAATATTACCACAAATCATTTTATTTTTAATCAACACATATTTAATCTTTCAACAATTATTAATCATTTATAAACGTAAATACCAATTATCGATTTAATACTTATAACATATTATATGATGATATTGCCATAATAATTGAATCAATAATATAAGAGATATGACGCAAAGAATTATCAGAAGAATAATTGAAGATACCGAAATGACTTCCGCGTAAAGATCAATAATCAATATTGTGTCTTCTTATACAACTACGCCAGACATCATTTTTTACTACCCAGTAGCTCAACAGTTTTTAACTGAATACTCTCCGCCGTTATTTTTATAGAAAGATAATTTTGTCGCTTTCTAACTACGATAATACTTCCGCCGCGTATTCAATTAACGATTTGAAATTCGTCGTCATTTAATATTCAACCGATTAAAAAAGTTAATATTCCCCACCAAACTAATATTTTATAACAATTTGCTTACTTTGCAAAATTTATAAATATTACCCACAACTATAACATTATATCAATTTATTCCATAATATTCAAAAAATAATATTTATAAAAAATTCATCTTTATTTATAAAAGTTGGGGTCTTACATACTCTCCATGGAAAATTGAACTCAACCTACCACTCGGAGAAGAAGGTATTTAACTGATAAATTTGTTTTTACCATCTTATATACCAAGGTATACATGTAATATTAGACCCCCCCCCTCCCCCACCCCCCACACCCACACACCCCACCTCGGCAAAAAAAAAAAAAAAAAAAACCATTAATAAAAAGCTCAGGTGTCTATATATTCACAAGTTGCATCAGCTGAGGCGCTGAGCCAACTTTGACACACTCAGGGTCAGGGTGAGGGTGGTTGCTGCTGTTTCAGCTTCACATGGTATTCCGCTAGCTTCCCATTTTTCTTTTCATACTCGTGCTTCAGGTCTTCCAACTGCTTCGATACCTAAGGAAGGTTCAACAAAAATGTAAAAATTAACAAATCTGTAACATATACGTGGAGGACAATCCAAAATAGCCTACGTGAAATAATGAAATTGGAGCTTTTTCTTCTCTTCAATTATTAAATTTCATACACACAAATGTATCTCCGGTATACATAGGCATGCATGCATATATCATGTATGCTTTGACAAAGACAGGAGACAGAGTAAGAATAAACCACCACCACCACCACCACCACCACCACCACGACGTAACTATACTGGAAAATATTTATATTCTTTTCACTAAGAAAATTAATTAAGGACCACACGGTCCACACTAAAGCCAAAAGTTAGACCAGATTCAATGTTCTAGTGCACAACTAATGTTGTTACAAAAACAAGGAAAACCAAAGACACGGGTAAGGCTTAAAAGAACTCTGGCTGATAAAGGATAATTGCAAAAAGGAAAAGCCGTGCAACAAATCCAAATAGGTGAAAATACATGGAGCACGAGAGATTGAGAAATAGCATAGGCCTTGCTTCCATTCAATACTTAGGCCCACATAGCTGCTCTGGGACATGCATGACCCTAGCTGTCCATTAAAAGGATATGGCAAGACAGATTTTGATGATGACATGATAACATGAACAATCAAAAAAAAAACAATAGGCCCTGATCTATTATAAGTACATGATTCTAGAAATTACACAAAGGGCCCGGTTAAGACAAAGACTTCAGCTGTAATAGCATAATCTTGTTCATATTAAACAACCTAATTCTTTACTATTTATTAGTTATTACTACACTGGTTCATCCATCAATATAAAGCATATAATATCGAGGAAAAATGACATGAGATTTTGTGATGACACCTAAAAATTAGCTATACTTCCCTCCGTCACTATTTAAATGACGTTTTAGAGATGGGTACAAGAATAATACCCAATTGTCTATAATACTCTTAAATTATTAATTTATCATAAAGACAAGAGAGTTTAAAAGTATCAAAAAATGTAGTAGAAAGAATGAGGGTAATTTTGAAAAAAGTATCATTAATTCTCCTAGATTTGAACAAACGTCAATTAATTAGGGACAAATAAAAAACTCTAAAACATCATTTAAATAGGGACGGGGGAGTATTTTCTAGTGGAAAGTAAATACCTTGATTGAATAGGCCATTGGTAATAGTGTATCTGGGTTCATTGCATCCTCCGGAAAATTGCGCATGGCTTGTATGAGTTTCTCAAAAGGTAATTTTAACTGACGAGTGTTAAAAATGTTTAGATAGCAGACACGTTTACAACTTATAGGGATTTAATGGGGGAAACAATATGAAACACTCACCAAGTCATCATGACAATATTTCAATATGGCCAGACCGACTTTGAAAACAATTTGGACACCCTGCCCAGTGAAAATATGTTAGGTTCTAAACCAAATTTTGATGCTTTTAGTTTTATCCATATAATTTGATTTTCCTTCTAATCTGCCTATTTGAATATGTGCAACGGAGTGGCGTATACAAAATATTATATCACTAACCTCGTAGAGAAAAACATCCCAAATTCGAAGAGCCAAATGGAATGGGAAAGAGTACGAGAAAACAGTTATGAACCACTGACTTGCATACATACTAGGGTTTATCATTTCTTGAGTGAAATGTTCTCCCAACTTTGGCAAGTGCTCCCTTACTAGCTGCTCAAATTGAAAAAGGTATTGTTGTACCAGAGGCAATCCAGCCTACTCCAAAAATATTAGATAAGAGTTCTCAGAATCTTGGAATGTGTTTTGTCTAGAAAAAAAATATAATAGATAATAGGTTTTGGACATGGTAATGAGCAATTAGATAAAATGAAAGAGGCGCTTGACTGAAATAATTAAATCAAAACAGGAAAAATGAAAAATGCATTAGGTGTAATCTAAAACTCAACAAAATTCATACATTCCACAAACTGATGGCGGGGAAGTTTCCATTTTCAGATTTCTTTCATCATATTTTCAGAGAAAGAAAGCTCAGGAAACTTGAAAGAAAAAAGTAACTAGAGGAAACACTCCAACACTATATTCAACATACCAAGATATATTGGTAACCTGATTCCAAGATGATCCACAGTGCCGACAGTAACTCCAAAAAAACTATCATGTAACTGTTGTACGAGTAATTATCAATAGGAAGGACACTGATGGGACATTTCCTCGAGTGAAACGTGCCAAGTCCATAAGCTAATACCAACTTTTATGGAAATCAAATTATGCACTCTAATGTATTTGAACTTTTTAGTTTAGAAGAGAAGTTGAGAACAAGAACACATGAGCCACACAAACCGGAAGAGCTACAACACTACCACAAAATTAAACCTATCAAAGTACTCCCTCCATCCCAGTTTTTAGATGTAACCACCAAAATTTCAAGCAATATAAGCTTAAGATAATAATGATAATGGTTTTAAAGGCCTATGTATAATACTTTACGTAACTTATCCAAAAAAAACAGGAGGAAAAAAGAAGAAGCTTAAAGTAAAAATGCTACATAAAGTTCCAATATAACTACACCAAACTTTGCTGATTTCAAAGAAGCAGGAGGTGGTAAGGTGACAAGATTTTGGGCCATCCTGAGAAGGAAGAAGGTCAAGTAAGAATCTAAATTTGGATAGAGGGAGTAAGAAATAATAAAAATTCTTAATCTTCCCATGAAAGCTCTCAAGTCTCACCAGTGAGACACATTCCTCAAGAAATCTAATAGATAATCAAAATAATTCTTCTGCTGACAGTTTTAAATATTAAGATAAAAAGGAGAAACAAAATTAGTCGACGTATCTCAAGAACCTAAATTGATTAATGATGCAGGACAGATTTAGTGAAGGATTAATGAAAAATAAACTAGGATTTAAACTCCACGTTTAAACCACTAGGATCTCTCAAGTGTATCAACTCCACGTATCAACACCAAGATGGATAAAATACCTCTAGGATACCTCTACCATATGAATAAAATAATCAACATCAATATCAGTAGTCTCTAGTCTACCAGACTTGTGAGGATTACATCACTATTTAAATAGGCTCAAAACCCTAATATTACTTGGGGAATAATAAAAATCCTAAACAACTAAAATACCCTTATTAATAATTCATAATCACTAATTAATGTCCTAAATCCCCAATAATAAATAAAATACATAAATCACATCAACTACTTTTATATTAAACATAATAAAAATATGCTACACTCGCATTAAACACAAAGCTGAAAATATGCTACAAAGTCGAGACAAAAATATACATGAATGGAGTCAACATATTGTTGGGCTAACAGAATTACCAAATATAATCCTTCCATTGGGGCATGGACAGCTCCTTTTAGTAATGCAACCAATAACCAAAATGCGTCTTCTTCGCTCATATAAAGAAGCAACAAACCAGCTAAGAAACCCATCCCCTGCAGTTAAAATAATCTCAACGTATTCAGTGTATTGCAAAAGCAAATAGATATGTACAACATTTGTGAGAAATAAACCTGTACATATCCAACATCTCTGTCATACACGGAGTACGCCTTCAAAACATTGTAGAGGGACCTCTGACCAGGTCCATGTCTTTGTTGGAAGAAAACATGCGAAGGGAATGTCCGAGAAATATCTCGAATAATATCCAGCTCTGAAGCTGAAGTCTCATATATAACAAGTTGCTGCAGCCGAAAAAGTATATTTGAAAAGCAAAATTAAGTAAATATGAGCACAGGGAAAAAGCACAGAACAAATAATACCAACAGCAAAAGCATCATAACTAACCTGAGCAAATTTAACATAAAATAAATAGGAGCTGAACCCAAAAAGCATTGTAAAAAGCCAGAAAATAATTGTCAACAGCCTATGATAAGCAAAAATGAATATCAGGTTCATCAAGTTTGACACACATTTGATCCTTCCTACATTATTGACTTTGGTCCCTCCTTATCATTGAAGCTCCACTCAAAGGCACAGGCTCAATTTGTACCTTATCTACCTGTATTATAAATATTTTCCTATTAACCAATTTAAACTACATACTAAAAGTTAGGATTACTAATTACTTTTTATATAAAAAATAATAAAATAAAAACTGTAAAAAAGATCTTCTACTCAACGCGTAAATTTCACTACCATGACGCTTTTCAGGGATGGTGATGAATATAGTGTGGTAGTAGTCTTTTAATACCGAGCCAAACGTCGCCGCCAGACGTTGAGTTCTTTTTGAGTGAAGAAATATTTAAGCGCTTTTTATATTCGAATATATCTCCACTTTCTCCCATATATGAGATAGGCTCCATATCTTTAAGCGAAAACGATCACGCCGCCAACTCTAGATCACGTAGTAGGATAATTCCTCTAATACTTTTTAAGTTGTCGCGAGGATAAGCTATGACTTTTCCACGTTGCATGAGAACACATCCTAACTCTTTCTTTCAAGATCGTTGTAGATAACAAATCCATCCGAACCAGATGGTATTGTTAGAGCAGTCTTTGAAATAAAGTCTCCTCTTAAGCTCTTGAAACTCTTCTCTCGATTCTTCGCTTCCAAACGAATTTTGTATCCTTCCGAAGTTAATTGAGTTAATGGAGTAGCGATTCGAGAAAACCCTTCCACGAATCTCCGATAATAACCAATTGTAGACCGTAAAGTTACGATTTTGGCCACCGACTTTCGGTTGCTCCTAACTTTCAGATTGCTTCAATCTTCGTCGGGTCCACGGATACTCCATGTTTTGACACCACGCGTGCCAAGAAATGCTACTTCCTCAAGCTTTAACTCGCAGCTTCTTCAATTTGGCATATAGTTTGTTTTCACGAAGCCTTTGGAGTACCAAATTTCAAATGGTGCTCATGATCTTCACGACTTTTGGAATATATGAGGATGTCATCAATAAAGACAACAACAAACCGATCCAAATATTCCTGAATACTTCGGTTCATCATATTCACGAAAGTCATAGGAGCATTAGTTAGTCCGAAAGACATGACTAAGAATTCATAATGCCCATACCGAAGTCTCAAGCGCGTCTTTGGAATATCCTCGGTTCTAATCTTCATTGATGATATCCGAATCTAAGATCGATTTGAAAAAAATTGCCCTCTTATAATTTGGTCAAACAAGTCATCAATACGAGGTAGAGGATACCTATTCTTGATGGTGACATGGTTCAATTTCGATAGTCAATCAAAGTCGATACTCCCGCTCTTTCTTCTTTTACGAATAAAACAGAGCACCCCAAGGAGATGTCTTAGACGAACGAAACCGATGTCCAACAATTCTCGTAGTTGGACCTTTAACTCCCGAAGTTCAATAGAGCCATTCGATATGGGGTTTAGAAATGGGCTTTATACAGTTCAAGATCAATAAAGAATTCAACTTCACGCTCGGGGTAGACCGGAAGTTCTTCGTGAAATATGTCAGAAAGTCAATAACAACAGAATATTATTCAAATTTGACGTGTCTTTATTCAAATCCATAACATGGGCTAAGAAAGCTTGACATCCGCTTTTTCAATAAGCGAATAGCTTTATGATTAGATATGATGTTGATTGATTTTAATGGTTTAGTTGCTTGAATTCGCATAACAAAGTTGGTTAGGAATATGAAAACTAACAACCCACGAAAACAATCAATTTTGGCATGATGAGTAGTTAACCAATCAATCCCTAAAATCACATCAAAAGCAAGTATCTTTTTAAAGAGATAAGGTCAACAGTAAGTGATGGTGCCAACTTGAATCAAACAAGATTTATAAGCGTTGGATGTGATGAAAGTTTCTCCTAACGGAGTTTCCACAGATAGGTCAAAGTCTAATTTCTCCGAGTCAAGTTTAAACGTTGAGCCTGTTAGGAGAGATAAATGAATGGGGTAGACCCAGATCAAGTAAGGTATAAACTTCGCAAGAATTTATAAATAGTTTTCCGTGATCACCTCGTTTGGGTTCCTCGATTTTGACAATCACAACAAACGCCTTTCTGGAACGGGCTGACTTTGACTTTTACGGGACGATCTTTTGAGTCACCATCCCATTGAACTAGGTTTCACTATCAGCATAATCTGAGCGATATGTCTTCTTCCTTTCCACAATTATAGCATACCTTGAACTTTTGTGGACGGTTTGACCGATATATCCTCTTTTCCGCAAGATTTATAAAGATATAACCGGTGGTCGTCGTTCTTGTAAGACCCCAAATTTTTATAAATAAAGATGAATTTTTTATAAATATTATTTTTGAATATTATGGAATAAATTTGATATAATGTTATAGTTGTCAGGTAATATTTATAAAATTTTGCAGTAAAGAAGTTGTTATAAAATATTCGTTTGGTCTGGGAATATTCTTTTTGTTCGGGAATATTAAATGCGACGACTACCAATCATCAGTGGACCCTATTAACGGAAGTATTGTCGTAGTTAGAAAAGCCACAAAATTATTTTCTATAAAAATAATTGGCAGAGGTGTTATCATAAAAACTGTTGAACTACCCGGTAGTAAAAGTACTGATGTACGTAGTTGTATAGATAAGAAGACACGATATTGATTAATGATGCTTACGTGAGAAGTCACTTCATTATACGCTCAATTATTGCTACGATAAGAATTGCGATCATATCTCTTATATTATTGATTCAATTATTATCACAAAGATCATCTCGTATAATATGTTATAGTATTAAATTATTAATCGAGACGACAAGTTATAAATGATTAATAATTGTTGAAAGATTAAATATGTGTTGATTAAAAATAAAATGATTTGTGGTAATATTTATTCAATCCTCGATGTATATAAAGAGTACATTATGAGACGTTTGTGGTAAGTTTGATTATTTTATGGGGGCCCATATGTCATCATCTAAGAGTCCCTTCGTCGATAGTAATTACCTTTGTGAATAGTAATTACCTTTGTGAATAGTAATTACCTTCAATCGATAGTATTTACCTTCGCCAATAGTAATTACCTTTGTGAATAGTAATTACCTTTGTGAATAGTAATTACCTTCGTCAATAGTATTTACCTTCGCCAATAGTAATTACCTTCTTCAATAGTAATTACCTTCGTCAATAGTAATTACCTTCTTCACAATAAGTAATTACCCCTTCGCAAATAGTAGTTGTCCCTTCAATATTACCAAGCGTTAATCGCTTTTCTTGATTGTTCCAAGGGTTAATTACCCTTCATGAATAGTAGTTGTCTCTCAATATTACCAAGAAGTCATTTTGACCTCGTTACACTCAAGAGCCACCCTCGCTTTTTCTATAAATAGAAAACTCATTCCTTCATTATTTCTTACTTAATTCAATCGAAACTCTAGAGAGAAACTATATATAGAAAGAAGAAAAGTATTTTGCTACTTCACTTTTCCAATATTCAAACTCTTTCTAAGGTAGGGAATATTATTTGTTGTACTCGTAAGTGGGTGTTATTTTTTTTATTCATGAAGAGAACTTCATTATTCCATTCTTTATTATTACATTGGAATAACTGTAAAAGTGGCATACCCTATACACGACCAGATATGCGGAATACCCTATACTTGGTGAAATCCTTATATTGTTCCATTCTTATTTATTCTCATTGAATAACTCAGTATACGCTGAATCCCCTATACTTGGTGACATTCTTCTATTATTTTATTATTCCATGGAACATCCTGTTTCAGGTTTCTTACGCCTTTAATTCTGGTTAAAATCTTTATTATTTCTGTCTTTATTATTCTATTGGAATATCTTTCGCTTACATGCATAGATGAACTTAGTATGATTATGACTGTGGATCATTCGGTATAATCATGGCTTGATATAAATGATGTGACAAAAGTCCTCAAATTGGCAGTAATGCAATGCGATGATGGATAGTTTTGGTATGATTATGACTGTGGGTGATTAAGATAGTCATGACCATTGATAATTTGATGAAAATCCTTGACCGTGGTATGCGGTGGATGATTAGATATTGTGGTTTATTCATTAAACCGAGTCTTAGTGATAAAATTGATGAAACCTTTTAAAACCTAAAAGATAGTAGACTTTATTTTCTACTTGACTCTTTTAATGGATTACGATATTCACCGCAGCTTAAACCTGGGTTGTCATTGTATTTTATCGGTTTAACATTGTTGAAGACTATTGATAATTTATTCGCATTATCTTAGTTATAATATTTCTTATCGGGCTAGTTGAGCTCACCTTTTTTCACCGTTTTCTTGTGAAATGAGAATATAGCTGGGACGAGTCTGGGAAAAGAGTGATGGTCCCGAAGATAGCATTAGTAGTCCTCACTATTCATTAAATAGTGTGACAATAAATGTAATGAGGACTCTTGAGTATGGATATTGTCTAAATGACAATATTCTATTAGAACTCTCGTTTATGTATTGTCAGATGTTACACCTACGGATGTATAATTAAGTTTGCATTTGAATTTATGTACCATGTAAATGGCGCACCCAATATGGGTGACGATACCTAATTTTGGGGAGTCATGTTCTCCTCCCTTAGAACCGATTCTTCACGCCAAGACCGCTGCCTTCATACGGTCATTGTTAAATCTCCTCTTTAAAATCTCCTCTCAATCGCTTCTTCTATTTTCATGGCCATGATTACCACTAGAGTGGTTACCATTTTTGTCCGTCTGCATTTTTTCTCTGCTTTGGTTATCGTTATTCATTGACCGCTATCTCCGGTATGATCCTCGGTTATGGTCCCTCGGTTGAACATACTCGTTATCTCGCTTCTAACAATTGAGCCACATTAACAACATCATCGAATAGAGAGAAAATTTATGAGAAATGAGATATTGTCGTATCTTGGGGTTTCAAACCTCTCGAAACATCCGCGTCACACGTTCCTCATTCTCCACCAAATGAGGTGCAAACTGGATAACTCGCAAACTTTGCCTCGTCTTTGAGACACCGTCGTGTTGTTTTGTTCTAATCGATGAACTCCACTTCCTTCATACGATTTAACACTTTCGGGAAAGTATTTGTCATTAAATAGTTTCAAACGCGTCTCCCAAGACATCTTTGAAAGTGCGGATTTGGATGGTACGCTTCACGACTCCCACCAAGAATCGCTTTCGCCACGCGGAACATAAAGGTGGCGAATGGAACCTTCGTTCTCCGCATCCCAAGACATCGAATATCTTGGTAATTTGCTTGACCCATGTTTCCGCCATGATCGGATCTAGCTTTCCTTAAATTCGTGGTCCCAACTCTTTGAATCGCTTTGTTTGTGACAACCCGTGAATTGCTATCATTTCTCCTCAGATTTTGAACACGAGTCTCCTCGTCGATTTTGCATGAATCTAAAAAACTTCTAAACATCCCTCGTTCATCATCTCGCTTCACAGTGGTGTTGTTCACGGGAGGAACATTGCCTTGCCTATTGCACACGTCCTCCTCGTTGGAAAATCTTGGCGTCTCCACGGTCTCATTTCCATTGTTAATATTCTCACGACATTCTCAAACACTTCGTCATAAAACAAGGGTTAATTAAAGAAATCAATATATCACATAATATCCCTATATATCTTGACCAACTAACAAATAAGCTTAGGTAGGACACACTAAATGAAGGATTTACTCTGCCTCTCCCTCCTATTTCTATTCCCGATCTCCGCCAGAGATCATATCCCTAAGCTCGATACCAACCGTGACGCCCCCAAAATAGGTATACATCACCCATTCCGAGTCACAATACACGGGTACGTAAACAACTACAACTTTATTATTACAACAAGAAATTGTGAGTTTGAATACAAATATTATCTTCAGACAATATCTATACTCAAATAAATCCTCATCACATTTATTGATACATTATTTTACAAAATGGTGAGGACTACAAAACAACTCTCTCTAGAACCTTCATTCCATACCCCGACTGCACTCGCTTATATTCTCGCCTCCCGAGAAGAAAAATGGAACAAAAGGGAAAAAGGTGAGCTCAACTAGCCCAAGATAAAGAATATTATGACTAAGATAATATACAACAAATTATCATTAGTCTTCAACAGGAAAAAATCTAATAGAATACAATAGACAACAAGTTTTAAATCAATATTTCAAGCGGAAATAATAATTCATTAGAAGAGTTAAGTAGAGAATGCAAACTACTATCTTCTATGTATGAATTTAAAAGTTCATCGCTCATCTTTTATCCCTATAACATCAATCAATATATATCCGAATCAAATATTCATCTTTGCACTACATGTGCCAAAGATATTCATCATTGGTCATGTTCATTTAAACACTGCTCATCTTTTGACTACGAGCCAAAGATATTCATCGAAATCATTCATCTTTGTGACTACTGTGCCAAAGATATTCAATAATATCATCATTTAAGACGAAGATGATGATGAAAATATTTTTAAAGAAACGAATCCAAAGTGAAACAAAATGACAAGGATTAAGGATTAAGGATTCAGACTTTGTTTTATCCACGTCCAAAAATACCTCAAAAAATAATCATAGTGGTGTAAAATTCAAGAATGATCAAAACATGGATACAATCAAAGCTAGTATCCACAATAGATATTTTGTATTTAAAAGGAAAATTTTCATTTTTCGATGAATAATCAGATTCAGAATAAGTGTCAGATACGTGAATAGGTCAGATACGTGAATAAGAATCTCAGACACCAAAAGTTTCAAATTTGATAAAACTTCAGATCAATATTTCAAAGATAATGATATTGAAGAAATAATATCATTACGAAAAAAAATAATATCCCTTACCTCAGAAAGACAAGACTTCTAAATTAAACACAGGATATAAAGCTATGACTTGAACTTGCATCAGATAGCAATACTCAAAATATACTCAAAATACTCACAAGAATACGCTCGATAATATAGAGAGAGAAAACTTCATTTTTCGGTGTGATTTTCAATTCTAACCTAAGCACCCTATTTATAGGAAAATACTGTAACACCAAAGTAGAAAATTTAATATAATATTATTATTATTTGTTAAAATTCTATACGCCCACTCTTGGAGATCTGATTCCAGCAATCAATCAACACATGCTAGACCCACTTAACACACCAAAACGTTTTTCTTGAAAAAAATAATTAAAACTTCCAAAATCAATTATTTTGAGCTTTGAGCTTTGAACTTAAATAATTCATAATAAATAGCCCTTTTGTCGTAAAATTCGAATCTCGCGATTTTTATAGAAAATTCAATTTCTACAACTTTGAAAAGAAAGTTTTTCTAAATTCCAAACAGAAATTGACCAAAATCCACAAACTACCGATTTTACAAGCTATAATCAAATTTCTATTAATAAATCAGGTCCACTAACACACAAAATATGTGTTAAACATTTAATGCCACAAAAATACTCTTTCTCCTCATATACTCATATATCCCACATTCATTATAAAATATCACCATTAATATATTATGAAAATAATATATTTAAATGAATTATTTTATAAAAAAGATAAAATATTAATTTTCAACAATTGTCATTTTAAAAATTTCTCCATCTATATCCACATAAAATCAATATTTTCCTCATCATATAAATCAATAATTAATTATTCACAAATAATATTACAGAATCACATCTTCGGCAAAAGAATATTTCACCAGAGAAGAGGGCTTTCCAATAAGAATTTATCCTCATCGACGCTGTATAATTAGGTGACCAAACCTCTCATTATGAGCAGAACTTTCTAGACATTGCCAATAATATTATCTAATAATATTATTAGGATAATATGAATTATTGCTTCGATAATGAAAATCTCGTGTAATGACAATTATTGAAACAACAAAGAATATAAAATATCAAGAGGTGAGGATTGTGGACGCCCCCAAAATAGGTATACATCACCCATTTCGAGTTGTCAATACATGGTATGTAAATAACTACAACTTTATTATTACAACAAAGAAAAGCGTGAGTTTGAATACAAATATTATCTTACAGACAATATCTATACTCAAATAAATCATCATCACATTTATTGATACATTATTTTTCAAAAATGGTGAGGACTACTAAACAACTCTCTCTAGAACCTTCATTCCATACCCCGACTGCACTCATTTATATTCTTGCCTCCCGAGAAGAAAAATGGAACAAAAAGGAAAAGGGTGAGCTCAACTAGCCCAGTAAAGAATATTATGACTAAGATAATATACAACAAATTATCATTAGTCTTCAACATGGACAAATCTAATAGAATACAATAGACAACAAATTTTTAAATCAATATTCGCAATGAAATAATAATTCATTAGAAGAGTTAAGTAGAGAATGCAAACTACTATCTTCTATGTATGAATTTAAAAGTTCATCGTCTATCTTTTATCCCTCGTAACATCAATCAATATATACTGGAATCAAATATTCATCTTTTGCACTACTGTGCCAAAGATATTCATCGATTGGTCATGTTCATCTAAACACTGCTCATCTTTGCACTACGGGCCAAAGATATTCTTCGTAAATCATTCATCTTGCACTACAAAAGCCAAAGATATTCAATAATATCATCATTTAAGGTGAGGATGATGAAAATATTTTTAAAGAAACGAATCCAAAGGAAACAAAATGACAAGGATTAAAGATTAAGGATTCGTACTTTGTTTTATCCACGTCCAAAAACACCTCAAAAAAAATAATCATAGTGGTGTAAAATTCAAGAATGATCAAAACATGGATACAATTAAAGCTAGTATCCACAATAGATATTTTAGATTTAAAAGGAAAATTTTCATTTTTCGATGAATAAAGGTCGATTCGTGAATAAGATCAGATATCGTGAATAAGTGTCGATACGTGAATAGTAACTCAGACACTAAAAGTTCTAAATTTGATAAAAACTTTAGATCAATATTTCAAAGATAATGATATGAAGAAATAATATCATTACTTAAAAATAATAATATCCCTTACCTCGAAAAGATCAAGTTTTTAAGCTAAAACACCGGATATAAGCTATGACTTGAACTTGCACCGTATAGCAATACTCAAAATATACTCAAAATACTCACAAGAATACGCTCGATAATATAGAGAGAAAACTTCGCTTTTCGTGTGATTTTCAATTCTAACCCAAGACCCTATTTATAGAAAATACTTAGAACACCAAAGCAGTAAAATTTAATATAATATTAATATATATAATAAATCTTCTACGCCATCCTACCAGCTGATCTCAAACACCTAACACATGTCCATAAACAACAAAAATGTTTTTCTAAATAAAAATAATTAAAACTTCCAAAAATCAATTATTTCGGAGCTTCGGAACTTCAATAATTCATAATAAATAGTCCTTTTGTCACAAAATTCGAATTTCGCGATTATTTATAGGAAATTCAATTCTCTACAACTTTACAGAAGAAAGTTTTTCCAAATTCCAAACTGAAATTGACCGAAATCCACAAACGAACGATTTTACAGGTTATAATCAAATTTCAGTCAATAAATGGGGTCCACCGACATGTTTAACATGTTTTAAACAATTATTGCAACAAAAATACTCTTCCTCCTCGTATACTCATATATCCCACATTCGTTGTAAAAATATTACCATTATTATATTATTAAAATATAATAATATATTTAAATGAATTATTTTATCAAAAAAAGATAAAATTTCAATTTTCAACAATTGTCACATTAAAAATTTTCTCCATCTATATCCACATAAAATCAATATTTTCCTCATCATATGAATCAATAATTAATTATTTACAAATAATATTACGTAATCACAATATCGACAACTGCATAGCGTTCCTCAGAAAAGAGGGCTTTCCAATAAGAATTTCTCTCTACTAATACAAGCAAATTAGGTGACCAAACCTCTCCTTAGATGTAACTTTCTAGACATTGCCAATAATGTTATCTAATAATATTATTCAGATAATATGAATTATCGCTTCGATAATGAAAAAAATCGTGTGTAATGACAATTATTGAAACAACAACAATATAAAATATCAACGCAAAGAATTATTAAATCAATAAAATGATCGAATAAGAATTATCGTAACCATTATTGAGTAAAGGCCTTCACGTAAGAATCAATAATTTGTGCAATACCAGGTAATCTTCTTGTGTTTTAACCACCGAGTATTTTAACAAGATAATTCAGAATATTCTACCGTTATTTTTAAACAACTTATATTTGTCGCTTTCTTCATCCAATCGCTTTCATTATGGGGCTCACAAAAAGGCTGCTTGCTTAGTCGCATTTAATATTCCCCGACAAAGAAGAATATTCCACGACCAAACGAATATTCCCCGACAACAATGAATATTTTATAACCACTTGCTTATTTTGAAATATTTGCGTATTTTACCCATAACTATCCACATTAATCAAATCAACCCTTACTATTTTAAAATAATAAATAGAGAAAATTAAATTTCATTAATAATAAGTTGGGTCTTACATGTTGAAAGAATTATTAAATCAATAAAATAATCGAATAAAGAATTAATGTAACCATTATTGAAAGTAGTGCCCTTACGTAATAATCAATAATTGGTGCAATACCGTGTCTTCTTGTGTTTTAACCAAAGAGTATTTTAACAAAGATTAACTGCAGAATAACTACGCCTAGTTATTTTTAAACAACTTATATTTGTCGCTTTTCTTCATCCAATAGCTTTTTCAGTTATGGGCCCATTAAAAGATCAAGCGCGTGTCGCATTTAATATTCCCTAATGCAAAAGAGAATATTCCACGACCAAACGAATATTCCCCGACAACAATGAATATTTTATAACCACTTGCTTATTTTAAAATATTTGCGTATTTTACCCATAACTATCCACATTAATCAAATCAACCCTTACTATTTCAAAATAGAGAAAATTAAATTTCTTTAATAATAAGTTGGGGTCTTACACGCGGTCCCACTTATTTTTTAAAAGAATCTCCAAAACGTAGTTTTAATAAAGTAGTCCTATTTAAGGAGAAGTGCTATGGGTTAAATACACTTTTGTCCACTCTACTCAACCTTGATTTACAAATGCATCACTGAACTGAATTTTTTTACAATCGACTCATTAAACTACAAAATTTTATCAAATCGTTACAAATACCCATCCCTACACGTTGTTGTCCTAGACACGCAACACTAAGTAATCCAAGCTAACCCACACTATTGACTAAAGATGAATAATAATATTTTTCAAACGTACTAAATGCAAGTTCATGAATGAGTAAAATGAAAGCTGCATTAATGATAAAGATATATAGGGAAACGGGAGGGGTTATCCTAAAGTTAACTTTGATTAATTGACCAATACAGTGTCAACATGCAAGTCGAAAGGTAATCTCTATGCGTGTCAGTACTGTATTAGTCAATTAACCAATTTATCATGAAGTTAACTTCATGATAATCGGATCCTAGAAAAACCTTAAAAGATATTGAACATGTGGGAGGAAGGAGCCAAACGAATTATGCTTTTGTTTCCCCCTATCAGAAGCACTAAGGGGTGTTTGTTTAGAGTTGAGTGGTGAATTGGTCACCATTAATTCGGTCTTGACATTTTGAATAAAAATAAATGCAATCATTGATTTTTAATTTGAATGGTGAAGTGTAATTTTTTTGGCTGAATGACTGCTGCTTAATGAAGTATTGTATATTTTTTGTTATAATATTAACTATTATATTAAATAAATTTATAACAATTTTGAATTTTTTTAGAGGGGTAAAATAATAAAAATCTGTTATTTAATTGTTTCAGACATGTCAATTATCAAACAATTTTTTCCATTCAATATTCAAAATTCTATTTTATTCAACTCATTAAAATTACTTAAACATTCAAAACTATTTCATTCAATTTTATGAAATAGCAATAAGTTACTTGAATTTAATTACACGAGTGTTTGGTATGTATTCACAAATTTGGAACAAAAGCAACAATCAAAGGACAATTGAATAACTTTATGCAAATATTTTGATACTTTTTATTAAACCCGTACCTCACATGCGGTAAATGCGGGTATGGGTAAATTTTGCGAGTCGACTACCCTGTTAATCTGAGTCGAGTGTATTCTGGAGGCCTGGATTTATATCTGTTGAACTGTGGACATAAGCCCTTCCAAATCAAATGGAGTAGTACAAAAGAATCTTCTGAAAATCTAAGGCTACTCTTATCTTCCCTTTCAAAATACCAGCTCGAGGGTACCCCGTTTCTCTACTTGAAGGTTCCAAAAGTTAGTCAAATCAGGTATCAACTTCTGTCAATGTATCCTTGAAGAATATTCTGTACTGGGCTTTCAAATCTTTAAGTTTCATGGAAGATTTGAGTTCATGTTTATAAAAAAAATGGCTTCTTTCCCCATTGTTTCAAATGATGGGTTTTTGATTACTCAACGGAACTTGAGGGTTCATGTTGTAAAAACTGAATGTTTGGGGAGATATAGAGGCGTGTCTTATTCATTGTCTAATTCTTGTTATAGTTCAATTTCTTTTCCTTTATTGGGGATATATAATTGTTGTAAGACTCAACAGAGGTTGTTATGTAACACTAGGATTAGGTCAATGAAAAATGAGAAGAGGAATACCAAAACCCATTTGCCAAACAGAGTAAATAGTGGCTTAAGAAAGAGATTTTCATTTATAAGATTGCGCCCAAGGCTGCTGTTATTGTCAAAAAGATTGAAAAGGGTTTCAATTAAATCTATGTTAAATGACCTTGGCACATTTTTGCGAAAGAATTTGAGAAAAGTGGCTCTTTCCACTTTGGTTTCTATTGTATTGGGGATGTGCTTTTTGTTTCTAAAATTAACTGCAATACCTTCTCCAAAAGTTGTTCCATATTCGGACTTGATAATTGGCCTTCAGAATGGGGCTGTAGTGAAAGTTCTATTTGAGGAGGGATCGCGTTATATTTACTTTAATACCAACTTGCGGAGTGCTGAAAACACTCAAATGTCAGAAGATAAATCAGTAGCAGAAAATGCTGAAGCTAATAGATTGGAGGGTGCGGTTATAGACAGTGATGTTGTGAGGAACAGCAAGGTAGCACAGTCAAATTTGTGGAGGAAATTGACAAAGACCAGACCTGCACCCCAGTGGCAGTTTTCTACCAGGAAGATAGACCAGGACGTAAGCTATCTTCTTAGCTTGATGAGAGAAAGAGGAGCTACATACAGCTCTGCTCCTCAATCAGTTCTTACGTCAATGCGGAGTATCTTAGTTACTGTGTTAACTCTTTGGATTCCTTTGACTCCTTTAACGTGGCTTCTTTATCGTCAACTTTCTGCTGCTAATAGCCCAGCAAAGAAAAAACGACCTTGCAACCAGCAGGTTAGCTTTGAAGATGTGGAGGGAGTTGATACTGCAAAAGTAGAGCTTATGGAGGTAAGAAATTTCCATCCTTAAGTTACATCTGGTAGATATAATTTTCTTGCTACATTTTTGAAGTAGTGAACTTCTCATATAACTGTTTGTTTGTTTTTCCCGGCTTCTATGAAGTAATAATAAAAGGTATCATAAGGATCTTTTCCTGTAAAGAGACAAAACCATAAGCAGTTAAACTAGTCACTAAAAATGACCATCCGGGATATTCGGAAGATAACGTAGTGAAACTTTAATTGAGTTAATATTGTTATCCAACAACAAGATAGGCAATTATTGTTTGCAAAAGAATTGTTCCTTAAGACTGCACAGTTAGTTTATTGTATTGTAAATAGAGTAATGTATGTATGATGTATTATACTTTCTCCGTTCCACAATAAGAGTCCCATTTACCCACACAAAAAAAAAAGTTCCAAAAAAGAGTCCACTTTTTATTGATGATAGTAGAAAATGACATAATGTTCTCAAGTATAACAACACAATTACACTTCTATGCCACCACTACTAAACTAAACACTCATTATATTTAAGGATAAACTTGGAAGAAAATTATATCATTTACCTTTGTAATTGAGACTCTTTTTATGAAATGAAGGGAGTATAATATAGGAAATTGATATTTCCACATGAAAAATATATATTTCTACATGGGTCTTTGAGTCTCTTTCATCCCGTATTCCCACTAACTGTTCATGTGAGAGAAATCATGTGGAAATATCAATTTGCTATAATATAATATCAATTTGCTATAATATAATATCATGCTTGTTAGCATGCATAAATGAATTATAAAAGTTGTAGGAAAACGAAAAGTTATGGAGATTATTCTTACTATTGGTGCATGACAAAGTATTCGCCTCTTGTAGAATGCAGAAATTCAAATACGTCAACTTCCTTGAATATAAAGGGTAGAGTTGGATTATGGTTCCTCACTCCCTTAGGCTTATTCAACAAGGTAATGAAGATGGAATTATTCAAAACGAAAAACTGGAAAGGAGAAAGCCTCTACCTCTACACATCCTTATGTCCAAAGTGTTGATCTTCTGATATATTTATTAAAAATGACTTGTAGTCAAGCGTTTCGGAGAGGATTACAAGCTTATGCAACATGATCCCATGCTCAATAACTCTTAGCACCATATAGGGGCACATCTACCACCTTGAAATTAGGTTCATAATTCCTAGAGCAAATTAAGACATAAAACAATAGTTGGTGGATTAAGTTCAATCAAGCTGAAAATTCATTTTGTTTTCTAAAGGCTAGTTTTGGACCCTGAAATTAGGTGAGTTCAGCACACAATGTTGCACTGCCTCGGATTAGTATTCATATTTTAAATCTCTTAATCTTTAGTATATGTCCCAACAAATTGTAACACTGGTAAAAGGGTTTTGCTTCCCATCAGTATCTAATCCCTGTTGATAATTAAAGGAACTATTATTAGATTAGTTCAATATTACCTCCATATATTCTTAAAGGCACATCAAATGGTCATTTGAGCTAATTTCCGTGATTAAAGTTTTTAGTGGAATTTTTAAAATGATAATTATGTTGTGGTGCACTGTTAAAATATATCTGATCATCTCTATTGATAAAAATGAGGCAAGACAATAAGAGAGAAAGTCATGGTTAATGAGCTCAATATTATCCGTTGCTGCTATATTTGAACTAAATTTCAAATTTTGACGGGAGGCAAGATCAAATTTGGCCTTAACAATAGTCTCGAGCATGTAGTGACAAGGTTTACTCATAGCCATCCTTAAAATATATAAGATTCAAAATCAGTTTGAATAAAGAAATTAAATTATAAATGGTGGAGCTTGATTTAATTAGGTTTCCTTGTAATTTCTGAAACGTGTGATACAAATATTGAAACTTGAACGTAGATTTTGAATCCATTTAAAGTTAAACAACTATATTCCTTATAGAAGTCTCGACAATCAAATAAAAATTTGTGTCTTAGTAATTTAAAATATTATCCACTCTTCCAAAAGAAAAGTTCTTGTATTATAGTATCTTCTGAGTTACGATAGGAACAAATGCTGAATGGTGGTAATCCACAGGTCCTCCAAATGTGCTATTGATATGTGCAGTGTCAAGTCATTTTTTATTCATGAGCCTACTCAAATTCTAAAGTTTCGTGATTGTTTCCCTTGAGATAAATGGTTAAGTACATGGAATTCAGGTCACAATGTTCTTCAGGGAACCTTATAAAAATATATCTATATTCATCCCACTGTTGATTTGAAAGATTTCCGAGACCTATCAGTGGAGGAAGATGATCAGCTCCAGTAGTCATAACAATATGGCTATTAATTCATCTACACCCGTCAAGAGAAACTACCTTTCAAGGAGACTCCCATGGAGACTAGCAACAGTAGAAAGTCATGTATTTTGACACCGACACTGATCTGACACCTGAAGGAAGTGGACATTTTGACAATATCGCGAGAATATAAGTACTCTATATTGACCTGACAAATCCTAATTGCCCATGACTTGAACTAGAACACTGCTATTGACCTGGAAAATCTTGATTGCCCTCAAATTGATATTAGAGCACTGCAATATTTATGTCGATTAACTGCGGGAAGCTTCTTGATCTGCTACTAAAGAGTAAAGATAGAATTGGATGGTAAGGATGGCGGTGCAATTGTTTTTGTTGCCAAAAACCAGTTAAGAGGGTTTGGGTCTCTTGTCAAATGTGCTCTATGGCTAGAACAAAAATGACCTTACATACTGATATATCACTACTATCTATTCCTTACTTTACAATCATTATGCTGTTTGAACCATTGTAGTCGCCAAACAACTATGCATTTGATTATATGACTTTTAGCACCACTATGCCACCCCCAAAGAGTGGAGGTTCTGTACCCAGTAGGTTTGTAAGGATGTGTATGTCTGACTTAACTATATTAGTAGTAGCAATTGTATAAGCAGAAAAGATTATGTATTTGCATAAATTTGTTTTAGCTTTCTGGTAACAGTTTGAAGATTATTGTTTACTCACATCTTCCTTTTATTCTCGCAAGCTATTCAAGTGCCCATCAATCTTTCTTTCGACTTGGACTCATGCATTTTATTCTTTTGTAGATTGTTTTGTGCCTGCAAGGATCTATTAACTATAACAAACTAGGAGCAAAGTTACCTAGGGGAGTGCTTCTTGTGGGCCCTCCAGGTACCGGGAAAACACTACTAGCCCGTGCTGTTGCTGGAGAAGCTGGAGTACCCTTCTTTACTGTTTCTGCCAGTGAATTCGTGGAAATGTTTGTTGGTAGAGGAGCAGCTCGTATAAGAGACCTTTTTAATGTGGCAAGGAAGAGCGCGCCTTCGATCATATTCATTGATGAGCTTGATGCTGTTGGAGGAAAGCGTGGTAGAAGTTTCAATGATGAAAGAGACCAAACATTAAACCAGGTAGTTTTAGTTTACATTTTATGTGCATCTCTCAAAATTATCTGATGTGTTGAATTTATTCGAAATTGTTAATACTTTTATATCATGCATACTTGTCAAAATATAAGAACATATAATACATATGTTTCAGTGGTGTTATCAATGTAATTACTTGTGTACCTGTTCTGTAGCACTTAGAAAAGTTGTCTTTTGATAAAGTACTTTATTATTAACATTTTCACTACTTATTTCTTTTCTGTCTAAAAAAGAGTACTTTAAGAGAATACGGCAAATACCTATTGATACTTGTCTTTCTTTAATGGCAAGTGTGGAATCTTATTACTATAAGCTGGTGAGCTTCCAGAATAGGTCTTAGTTTTGAATATTAGTGTTTCGTTTGAAAAAAAAAAGAGGTCTTGAGTAGTTGAGTTTTGAAATAGTATTTCGTAGTAAGGTTCAACAGAGTAATTCCAACTGGCTCTCACAAATCTTTTTACCTTTGTAGTTGCTGACTGAAATGGATGGCTTTGATTCAGAAATAAATGTGGTTGTTATAGCGGCAACTAATAGACCAGAAGCATTAGATCCAGCTCTTTGTCGACCTGGCCGTTTCTCGAGGAAAGTATATGTAGGAGAGCCAGATGAAGATGGAAGGCGAAAGATTTTGGCAGTACATCTGAGAGGAATTCCTCTGGAGGAAGACATCAACCTTATTTGTAATCTAGTTGCATCTGTTACCCAAGGATTTGTAGGTGCAGATCTTGCAAACATTGTTAATGAAGCTGCTCTACTTGCTGCTCGCCGAGGTTAGATTAATATCTATTGCTTTCTCAAATTTTTGGCTGAGGTGTGTTTTTGGGGCAACAGTGTGCACTCCGCTTTTTAAGCTCATTGGCAGATGGAAGTGGTGACTTGGATATAAAAATATAGATAGACTAGTATGGTAATGAATTTTGTTAGTATAAGAACATAGCTTAGCTTTTACTGCTTATTTCCACCTTGTCCTATTTTCTAAGTATATGCTCACGTATAAGTAATGCAACTAATCTGTTTCACCTTATTAAATGGGGTGCCTCTTATGAGATTATTGTTGTTGTGTTTGAGTTCAGTTTTCTGTTGTATAGCACTTTTTGTTAATCCCAGGTGTTATTAATTTTCACAGGCGGTGAATGTGTGGCAAGAGAAGATATCATGGAAGCAATTGAGAGAGCAAAGTTTGGGATCAATGATAAGCAAACGAGTCCAACTACAATAAGCAAGGAAATTGGGAAACTCTTTCCATGGATGCCATCTCTCATGGGTAGGAATGTGACAAGACGGGATGGAATGGACGGACCCCTGGGTTATCAAACTCTAAGCTGATGAGTGTGTTCCGTCTTGTTGATGTTTTTGACATATGCCTGCCAGCCACATGTTTCAAGTATCAAAAATTTTGATTACTTTGCCCTTTGCCCTAGTCTTTATAACGTGGAGTAGAAGTGGTAGAACAACCGGATTATTTCTGCCAATATATAGACAAAATGACTTGGCATGGGGTTGAAACTTGAAAGTCATTTTCCCTACATATTTGTTGCTTCGTTTAGGAATCAACATAGCCTTATTTCCTTAAGTAAGCAAGTGGTTTCTTAGCTTATTGGCAATGGTTGAATGGTAAATGCTCAAACTTATTGGTGTAAACGGCATCCAGCTTGCATGCCAACTTTAAAAGGTACATGTACAAAGAGTGCAGAGAGAGAGAAGTTGTTCATATATATATATGAATAATGTTTCGGGGGTGTAATATTAAAAAGCTTGTTATAAAAAAAAAGTAGAGAAAGGTTATGATTAGGCCAGTGCGATTATCAGTATTTAAGTTTTCTGCTTTTTTGAGTAGAAATATTAAGGTCAAACTCACCCAACTCATAAATTGAGTCCTTCTCAATCTTAACAATATATATATATATATATATATATATATATATATATATATATATATATATTTATCTCATGGCCCATGCTGCCAGGTATATTTGCCTCCCAAGGCAAGGTCACACCGAATATTGCATAATTACAGGATAATATTTATGAATACAAGAAAATGTACTCTTGTTACTTTGCATTTGAGTAAGTAATTAGTTAAAATTTACTAGATGTGGACCACGTGGTAGATAATATTTTTATTTATTCATTTCCAAATGTTCGAATTCAACTAATATAAATAAATATATTAAACACCACAGTTGAGCACTTTTTTTTTTTCGCTTTGACGATTTAGTTGGCCTCCTCTTGGTGAGAGTGGAATTAAAACGTAAGGGTGTAAATAGATCGAGTTGAGTATTGAATTGTTTAAATTTAATTTATAAAATTTATTGAGTATAAAATAAAATTTAATTGAGCGCATTTTAGGGCCAAGAATTGAAAAGCGATGCCCTCGAATTGATCGAATGAATATGATCTATGAATAAAAAATTGTAATTCAAGGAGGTTCGAGCAATTTATCGAACTTTAAAACTTATTCATATTTTAATTATTTATATTTCGAGTCGAGTTCAAATCGATCTTTTAATCGAGCAAATACGAATTGAGCCTGAATTATTTGTTTATTTTACAACTTTAATTAAAGGTGCATACCCAAGGTCCTTTGGCCCGAGTGGTATTACTGAACCCATGGTAATCATGAGATTGGAGTTCAAGCCTTGGCATGCCAAGTTGGGGCATGTGAGTGTGCTAAATTGGCAAAAAAGAAATAGTGCATTTCAACAAAATCTCCGAAAATTCATATTCTACTAAATATATTAATTAAACACACCAAGTACTAAAGGTTTTCTATGCCCATTTACAATAATTATAATCTTTTCATCTTCCTTAGAGAATTGCAGCTGTTAATCTCCTTTTAAGCTCCATTCTGCATGCACAAGAACCATAAATAACACACAAAAATGCAAATTTCACTTGTTGATTGTGAAATGATTTGTCAAATTTTGTTATAGTGTAGGTAAATATTACTACCTCATGAGTTGTCTGTCAAAGGTTGAAGTAGATAACATCCCTTTGTTCTCTTCGGCTCTTCTTAATAAGTAAGGAATGATCTGCTCCACTGGTCCAAACGGCAAGTACTTACTCACCCCAAATCCTGCATTTCTCAACCCATAACTCAGAGCCTCTGCCATTCCATATAGTTGAGCAAATTGGAGCTTTTGCATTTCCTTCCCAATTCCCAAATCTTGTGCTTTCGAAGCTGCCAATTTCCCTATTCACCATTCAACTTTTGGATGTTAAACAATGGCCTCAAAAAATATTACAAAATTTACGCATGTATTTTTGTTCGGCTCCATAAAAAGAGTCCGTCACTTCGACTATTTAGTTTAAGAGTGGTCACGTGATAGTGAAATTGTAATTATAAACACGAAAGAGAAATGAGACTATTTTTGTAGAACAGGAAAAAGGGACAAATGGGACTCATTTTTGCAACAGAGGGAGTATTAATTTACCTGATTCAAAATTATGAGTCGCAAGAACAAGAGCTCCCGGGCGATCAGCTATCTCCTCAAGCATGAAAGATGCACAGTCATTGTAACAAGCATGCGTTTGCTTAATGCTGTTATGAATTGGAGACTCATGACCCAAAGAAACAGCAATTTGTCCTTCAGTTGACATATAAGCTCCCCTTACCAACTTAACACCCAAAGGCAATCCCATTTTGTCTGCAGATTTCTTTGCTAGTAATAATCTCTCTTTTGCATCTTTTAAATATGCTTGAATCGTCCCAAAAATGAATGGTTTATGATCAATGTTGTTGTGCATGATTGCGGCGGAGTATGTAAAATAATCAATGGCAGGTTGAATTAAGGTCTCCTCTGCATCAATTACTAGAGGGACATTTGTTTCTTGGCATTTTTGGATGATTTTTGCTAGTCTTTGGTGGGCTAATTGGAGATCTTGCTCTTCTTGTGAGGTTAAGGGCTCTGGCTTTTTGAGGGTGTGATATAAAGGGCTTGAATTTGAAAAAAGTGGAAGAGTATTTTGCTTCCATGGGAGATGGAAAGATTTTTCTCTGTATTCCCATCTGAGCTGATGGCCTACTCGCTTTAGCAGACTAACAGGACAAATTGCAGTCATCTTCACCACAACAAAACTAACCTATAAAAATGAAGGGAAACAAAATTCTTAATTAATCCTGTTTATTTTAGTACAGAAAAACAATACAGGTGAATATATGTATGCCTACCAATCATCCGTTACACCCCATTCAGATAAAAAACAAACAAGATGTGGAAAAATCTTGCAAATATTAAAGATCTAAAACGGCCATTTAAAATCAAAATTCAGTTGGGAACTTGGGAAATTAAGCTATGAGCATGTAGTTGCCATGGAAAGACTTGATTTACATGTAAAAGCTTAAGAATTTGGCAGAAAAAATGCTTCAAAGTTTATTTTTTAAAAAAGAAACTGGTCTATCATCAAGAACATTCCTTTAAAACATCGAGCATGTTTATGAAACAGAGTATGGCAAACCAGGAAGAGAAATTCAAGAAACGCTACAAATAATTAAGAATCAACAAAACATCAACTCTTGTTTGTGGGTTTATTAATTTTAAGTAATTAAGAAGCTTACCGAAGATGCCGGAAGTGAGTTGGCGGAATCAACCGTCCGAATAAACGCCTCCGAATTCCGGTCACAAGAAAGATTATCATCAGCATGTTCCAATCCATAATCCAACATTCCTCTCAATCCCTCATCCCAAAGCATTTTTACAGTCTCGCCAGCCTCCTCCGCATTAGTACCCGCAACAAAATGTTCAAAAAAAGTACACTTGGTAAAGCCCAAAATCAACTCCCTAAGCAGGGCCATGTCCATCAGCCTGGAGTTCATAACCCACGTGCCCAAATCCACCACGGGCCCAGCCGCCGCCATTTCAAGCGTGAAAGCTGACCTTATCAACTTTCCAGTGGAAACCGACGAGAATAATCCCTTGCCGTCCTCAAAATTAAGAATTGAGTCGGCGGTGGGCGGTTTAAGGACGGGGGTGTCGTGTTTTCCGTCGAAATTCAACGGGGAGATGGCGTTGGACGAGGGAGAAGAGGAGAGAGAATTGAGAGGTCTATTGAAACGAGAGCGGAGGTTTTGGAGAGGTAGGTTTGATGAGAGAGAAGATGAAACACGACGGATTGCCATAAACATCAATGGCTTATGGCCGGCGTGTATACGTATACGTATAGGTGTATGTATATATTTATATTTATGCTTGAGCTAAAAGTGGTGGTCTGTTCTTTAGTTTTCCCGAGTCTTTTGTGAAGACTTCGCTATACTTAGCTGAGTTATATATAGTGGATGCTATATTTTTTTAGGGCGTGTATTTACCATGATTTACTGTGATTGGTTAATATATATTTTTTACAGAAATAGAATGCTCAATATGTGTTGTATTTTGGAAACAAATTGAAAATTAGATATTTGGATTTCATTATTTATATTTTGTTTTTGAAATTAAGCACTTTTAGGTGGAAAAAATATATTTAAATTTTACTTATTTATATTTTTATTCATTATTAAAATTCAAAATATAAATAAATAAAATTTTAATACCGAGAAATAGATGGGAAGGAAGGATCATGAGCTTTCATTTCTCCATGCCGTACACTGATTCATGCTACGTAATATTGTCGGACCTTTGAAATAATGTTAAGAGTTGAGACACACGCTCTTTGTGCGCGTGTTGAAGTTTCAAGAGAGAATTTTGGAGATTCTATTGCTGACGTTGATGTGAGTAGGATGAGCTACTTCTGCCGTTGCTGCATGTGGAAAGAGATATAAAATTGCATCGTCAGTGAACATTAAGATGGTTGAAAATGGATGGGTTAAGCGTAAGTTTATTTTTTTTGATAAGTTTATTGATTGATCGATAGAATCTTGACAGCATCAATTTCACCGCGTGTTAATATTCTATCATTAATCGATTAACTTACTTCAAAATAAACTTCATATTAACCACTTCCGTTGAAAATGTACGCCCCTTTGAGCCATGTTCAAGATGAAACTAAATTTTGCCCAAACAAAGGTATCCAATTCTACATTTATTTATAATATTTTACAAGTGAATTTAATAGTTTTACGCTACTTCTTTTTTTTTATATTTTTTTATTTATTTATACTAAATAAATTTTAGCAGTCCACCTCTTAATGCATCTTACGATCTATATTTTTGTATTAAAATTTTTTTTTGAATAATTTAGTCTCGTATATATATCTTAACTATTTAGATTATTTCTTAATAACTGTTGTTAAAATGTATTAAGAGGTAGGTTGTTAAGATGCAATCAACACCACTTTAAGACGAACTTAAAAGGATGTATATTTTTTTATGTATCGTGTTTATCAATAATGAGTAAAATTTGAACTTGTAACGTACTTACGTTCCACAATAAAAGAGAGATTTCTAACACTAAGTTATTTGGTTATTATTTATCTATAATTAATTGAGTAGTATCATGCTATAAGTTTAAAAAATATATATATTAATGCTTAAAAAAATAATTTTACAAATATATTTTTAATTTTAAAAAGGTGAAGATATATTTTTATAAAAAGAAAAAAACTCTGAATGTAGTTTGGGTAAACATACAAATTGCAAAGCATCGTCTAGTCTGTCTCGCGTCTTTCTGGATACAACTCACTCATCATTATTAATTATTAATTATTAATACTCCAGTCCAGTCCATATGTAGTAAAAGTGAGTGACAGCACCTACTAGTTGGATCGGATCGGGGGGTTCATCACCTCTAAACCTTATTAGGCGTATATGTCAAGTGTCAACACTCAAGATAATTTAAATATATCACACACGATCACTAAATACAATATAAAATAAAAACTACATATTTAAATTTACAATTTTAATTGCTCGTGTCTCAAGTTGCCTCAGAATTTTTGTGTAGGATGAGCAATATATTAATATAATTATTAAAAATTAAATATAGAGTAAACAAATATAGCCTACCACTAAAAACAGTACAAAAATATTATTACAGACTTCATCTTTTGATTTACTTTAATAAGTGCTTAATTTTTATTAGTATAAAATACATTTTTTCCCCAGCAAAATCTAGTATGGTAACAGCATAGAATTAGAAATAAAAAACTATGAATTTTTTGGTGATTAATTACATGGATAAGTATAATGGTACTCCCTCTATTTCTATATGTAAGTCGTTTTAGACTTTCTTTTTTATTCTTAATTATTTGTCGTTTGTGGTTATCTAGGAGAATTGATTACTATTTTTCCCAAATTATCCCTTATTACTCCACCTAATCTTTTAATCCATATTTATGAGATAAGTGAGGTGAAGGGTATTATAGACAATTGATACTATAGTTAATGCTTTTCAATCATTTCCTTAATTCTTGTGCACATGTCTAAAACGACCTATATTAAAAAACGGAGGGAGTACCATTTTTTAAGAGATGTGTAATAAGTAGGGCTCTCTTATGATTTTACTTAATCCCATGTATTGATATATTTTACAATTATATTTCACTACAAATTTGTCGCAATATATAGTATGACTCTTTAAATTAGATATATATTTTTTAAAACAATAATTATATAAAGAATAATTTTATATTACCAAATATATCTTAAACTATTAAAAAGAATTTAGTAGTAGTGGTGTAATATTAAAAATAATGATTTAGCAAAAAAAATAAAAATAAAAATAAAAATAATATTAGAAAAGCAATAGTGAATTAGAAACTTGATGTTAATTTAAAGTCTTAAGTAGAAACCTAACTTTCGTTTTAGGATTAATTAAAAATATTTAAACCGTGACTTTAGTAATGTGTTGATGCCATCTTAGGCAAAAAATAATGGGGAATATATATACTCATGTATGTACCCATATAGAAGGACAGTGGACCAGTAATATATATTTTAGTAGATGCATTGTGAACGATCAAAATAAATAAAAACACATTTATGTATTCAACCACTATGAAATATATTTAAATTATAACTTATGTTATGTATTGCGATAATTTTTTTTGAATTATAATTATAAAGTATATTAATATACGAGATTTGATATGATTATAAATTTGGTTCACTGTACATCGTTAAAATATTACTAATTATAATTAGGACCGCACAAAAACGGGTAAAGTTGAATAATCGAACCTAACCAAATTTTTTAACCAAAATATTTCAATAATTTGATTATTTTGAGTATTTTAGTTATACCAATTTTAATATCCGAATTTTGAGTTCAAATTTGGATCTTGAAATTTTGTTATTCGGTTAACCGAATCAGTGGGGTTGGATTTGGTAGTGTTTCTGGCTGTATATGCAAGCATGGGCTTATGATAGGGACCATCTTACCAAATAACGAAGTTACTCAAAAATGGATATCGAAATTGGTATCGATCAATTAAATTGTTTCCCGTATTGATTAGACTGGTTCGGTACCGATACGGTACCGGTAAATACCGATTTAATTTGTACCCGGTTGTTTTTTTTCTTTTTTTCTATTTTCATCACTCATCAGCATGCAACCCATATGCCAAAAAAATCCAAACCTGAAATCCATCTAAAAACCCAAATGGTCATTTCCTTTTCTTCAAAACTCAGTTCATTTAAAAACTCAAATGTGCATTTCCTTTTATTCAAAACCCTACATTATTTATTTAATTACTTTACACTATCCATATCACTATAACACTATAACAGTTGCTCTCTGCCTCTCTCCATAAGATAATAGATCTAAGAATATGTTCGTAACATATATAAGAAATCAATTTCATATTTTTGAAGAAGATGAAAGAAGAGTAGGTATGGGTATGAAAATTAATAGGTTTAGTAATTTATTTTTTTATTTCTTTAACCTCTCTTCTACTCAATTTTTTATTATTTTTTTAATCTCCATTAGTCAACCTTGATTTGCCATGTTCTTACGAAGATTAAAGTTCTTTACAAAGATTTTACTGTAACTTTGTTAGAAAAAGAAATGAAAAAAAGAATTGATGAGTCATAGCTAAACTAATACTATATATATATATATAAATCGGTAAACCGGTACTGATTCGGTATATATCCCGTATATTATATAACTAATATCGTTAACGGACTAGAAAAATCGATATTTACCGATTACATTTACTGTTATTGGACCGGTTCTAAAATATACCGTACTGATTGATTCGGCTAAACCGGTATCAGTAAAAAATCACCTACTGCGCTATAAATATAATGGGGTTTTTCCCTTTACACCACATACTAGCAATGCTAGGGTGTAGGGTCCCTTCCCCTTCCCTTTTCTTTTAAATCATGTCCCCTCCCCTACCACGCCATTATCATTTTTTCATTTCAGAGAGACTGTAAATACTGGAATTACTTTACTTCAAATTAAAGCTATAAAGGAATGGTACTGACCATAATATGTAGTGCTAATTTTTGTGTTCTTTTTTTTCCCTCCTTTTTTTTGGTAACTCTCCTCTCATTCATTATGCATAGTGATTTATGTACGGGTAAATTCCCAGGTGAAAACAAGAATTCCATGTCTCTTTGAAGGTATGATATGAAATCAAAACAGGTATATCTAAATTTTGAAATTTATAAAGTGAAGACCTTTTGCAATCATTTTACTTCATATATATGTAAAAAACAACAATAATTAACAAGTATCTAATTCAAATTCGAGAAAATAATTCATGTTTGATCATGCTATAAACACCAGATAACTAACTATGACACTAGACTATTGTTAATTTATGGAAAGTCTTGATTTTCGATTACTAACTGAAAAACGACTAGCGGTTATTATTCAGTTACCTTATAATTCGGGTAGCTGTTCGAATATTAAAAGTATATAAATTTTGATTTTCAGTTATAACCCAGTAGATTATTCGGTTCGATTATATCTGAATTAATTATCAGCCCTAACTATAATTAATTATCCACGTAACTTGCAATTAAAAAGTTGACATATAAAGTCATATGATATATCATTATTCTTAAATTATTTTTGATTTGTGTTTTACCGTTATGAACTCTATATACGTGAACATAAATATTAAGATAATTAATAAAACACATAAATGTATTAATTATGTTCCAAATTAAATATAAAATCACTTGCATATGTATTACTCTTTTTGTCCCCAAAAGGAGAAGTAAAGTATAATTTGCACATATATTAAGAAAAATAAAATAGAGAAAAAGAGAAAAAATTTAAATTTATCTTTAGTGACCCTACAAGATTATATAGTGATGAGTTTTTTAATACTATTAGACTCCACTAAATAACATATTTACTCTTCACTCATCTTTTGGAATTTTTTTTATACATTTAGTCATCTTTTGGGGTTAGAGACAATATACAAATACTAATAATCTTATATCTCGGAAGGAAACAATATTACATTTATATATACATATTAAGTACACATAAATATAAATATTATTCCCAATAATCTTGAACAAACTTCTGTTGAAATAGTATATACTCAAACGGCCATATTTTTAGGATCACATTAATTAATTTGTCTACTACACATTCAATATGGCTACGTGTCATGCAATGACTTGGTTTCTCAAACTATAAATGCTTCCCCAGTTTTGGAAGCTTAATTGTAAGCAAGTAGAGTAATTGTTATATCTGCAGTTTAGGCCTGTGTTCCAATTTTGCTAAAGAGAAACCAAAGATGAGCTCATCTGAGAAAGCAAGCTACAATGCTGGCCAGACCATGGGCCAAGCCAAGGTACGTACGTACGTTTATATATCGTTCTCTATAATTAATTAAGCTCCTCCTGATCAGCCATGCATATGGAAAATTATATATATTTTGTAACAAAAACCGTTTCCACGTTTGTTGCGATCGAGTAGACACATAAATATATTATTCATGTATTTATACTTAATTAAATAGTGTATTATTGTATCATATATGCACAAGTCTAATTTCTCCTCTCTCTCTCTCTCTCTCTCTACATATATTACTGCCACATATATATATATAGCTAGCAATGATTATACATGAGTTTTTATTTGGTATGGGGATAACTAGTGATGTCATGCATATATAGTATTTGTTGGTTAATTTCAGGAACAGACTAACCAGATGATAGACAAGGCTAGCAATACTGCGGAATCTGTTAAGGAATCAATGCAGGAGGTTATATATATATATATATATATATAAGTATGTTCTGGGTAATTAGGGATGCTTAATTAATTTTGTTATGCACTGGTTAATTTGCAGACTGGTCAGCAGATGCAGGCTAAGGCACAAGGGGCAGCTGAAGCTGTCAAGAATGCTACGGGAACTAATAAATGAAAGCCATTTTAGTCAATAAATCCACTCTCCAATTCTGCTTTTACTAGCTCTTTTTTATATATGTTTTGTTTTTTTTTCCCTTTCAATTTCTGAAGATCGTCTGGTGCTTCTTAATTATCAGCAGTTTTTTTTTCTATTTTCGTTTGGGTTAGCAATTCCTTTGAACAACAATGTCTTTTGTGGAGTTGTCATGACTAATTTAGGCACTTGGTTTTAGTGCAATTGGAGAATTAATTTGCTTTGATATGTAGGAGTATATTTTGAGTACCGGTACTAATTTATTATTAATGATCTCAAACACTGACATTAATTAGTAATTATTAGCGTCTCATGAGTACTGCCTCCTCTCATAATTATTAAGTATAAACGCAAAATGTATAAGAAGAAGAAAAAAAAAATAGTATGGAACCGAGCTAGGGAATAGTATTGTGCAAATTCTTCATTGCATGGAACACCATGCAGCAGGCATTTCAGTTTAACCATAGCCATTAGCAATCTTGTATACAAGGAAAAGAAAAAATAAATAATAATTCAATTGCATACGATTCATATGGTACCGACATTCATCTATCTAATAAAATACAAATAATTTTGAAGTTTTCGCTCACTCAATAAATCATCTGAGCCGTCCAAAGTTTAGATTAATTTCCACCGTCCATACAGCCATACAGTGCCGGAGGCACGAACACAACTAGTGCATATATATAATACAATTTTTATTTTTTGTTCGATTTGATGTTTCAATAATGATGAAATCAAATCATTCCCCATGCACACAATTTCAGCTGATAATTTATTACTCCATCCCATTCTAATTAAATGACATTTTAGAGTTAAGCACACTTATTAAGAAATAACACAAAATATCTTTTGTGTCCCTAATTAATTATTTCTCTCTCCACAATTGTCTCTTCTCATTCTCCACAATTATCCCTAATTAATTATTTCTGTCTCCACAATTGCATTTACTAAGCATATTAAATAGAGGGGTAAATTAGGAAAAAATAGTGCAATATTGTATAGAGATTCCAAAACGACACTTATATAGAATAAAATTAAACTCCCTAAAACGTCATTTAATCTGAATAGGAGGAATAAGTAGTAAATAGGAGTTACACTACAGTCTACAGTAATTGACCGTCAGTCAGTCGGCAAAAACTAAGACCAACAATTGCCAAATTCCAACATGATATTTGGATAAAACAAATAATGAAAACTGAATCTAAAAATTGCCAAATATTATTTGAAATTGATATTTTCACACCACATTTTTTGATATTTTTACATGAAAAGTGTTGCTATAGATGTATTACGACGGTTTTCACGTGCAAATATCATTTTTTGTTGTGAATTTATCAGTTTCCATATTAAATTGAAAACTGATAAATCCATAATAAAAAATGATGTTTTCACAATAAAATAGTCGCTACAAATCCTATATAGCGACACTTTTATTGTCGAAATATCAATTTCCATGCATGTGTGATGGTAAGGAAACTAAGAAAAATGCTTAAATAATGATTTGCAAAGTTAATAAATCTTATCAATGATTTAAGTTGTAGGACTAATATATTATTTTATTTTTTTTATTTGTGCACAACCTTTGTGTGGATAGAGGTACTCTTGTTCTAAAGAGGAGAATGGATGGTGATGTTTTACAAAAATGTAAGGAAAATTATATATATCGGAGTGTTTATCTCGATTTTTTAATTATCATAAATGTGAATAAATTTTAGTGGTAAGTTTTTTAAAGAAAAATATATAATAAATAGAGTTCTTCTATAATTTATACGAATCTCATGTATTTTGTAATTGTATTCGACATAAATTTATTGTTATACACTGATCGGCTAGTGAGATTTCTTATGTATGATGAATAAATGTAGTGCTAATTTATTTATTTTTCTGTTTATTTATACTACTAGTAACTTACAACTTACCCAATGATTGTGGAGGTTAAATCATGTTTCTCACTTTATGGTACTAAACAAACTTCAACAGTGTCCGATTAATCATGAACAAATATTTGTTATTGTTAGGTATTTTTTTAGTTGGGATACACCGGGATGAGAATAATAATTTCCTTGTTATTGTTTTTAGAATAGAGTCTGCCCATAAATTTATACCTAATAATAATTGTAAAATTTATTAATATATGGGGTTGGTAAAAATGAGTTTACTTATTCAGTTAATTGACCATCAAAGAGCTAGTAATATGAGTATATTACTTTCCTTACCATAAATTCTATGTCAACTACTTTTTCAATTAATAACCATCAAAAAACATTATGCCAATTATTAACTTGCTTTAAAATATAAAATAAAATGACAGGATTATTAGGAGGAGGAAGAAACGACGTCGATTCGATACGTTTGCTTCGTTAATTATAGACAGAAGATACTACTGCAATTCTGCAATTGAATTGATAGCGGTATACTTTTTATTTATTCCTCACTCCCTTCTTTGCTTAGGGTTAAAATTTTATTTTTTCCGGAAAGACGCAGATCATCGCTTGGCGACTTTCCTATTACTTGTCCGATCAGGTGAATCTCCACAACCTTATCTTTCAACCCTATATAACATATATATATATACAGAATATTGTTACATATATTTGTTTGTGTTTTCAAGTTTTGCTTTTAAATATCTATGCCGAATATGTTCTGCTAATTACCGATTTAACACTCAATTATTAAACAACCCAGAAATCATTTAAGCCTTCAAGGACGTTAGGTTTTTGGGGATTTAGATAAAATTTCAATTGAAGCATTACCAATTTTCTGATGAGCTCAAATACATAATTTATCTAATTAAGACTCTTAAATCCTTGATTACTAGTTGCTGTGTTAAGTGTGCATTTTTTTTTTATTGTTTTCTGATGCTTCTTAGTTTTATGTTTTTCTAATATTTGTCTGTCTTGTTTTAGAACCCCTGTTATATTTGATACAAAGTTAGAAACATAAAAGAGACGTATGGTGAAGAAAATAAACACTGCAATTGATATTGAAAGAGAGAAGAGCCTATAAATAGGCTTTACATCAAAAATTGACAAACCACTACATCCTAGCACTAACCACTACATCCTAGCACCAACCACTACTATAAAATAGGATCACATACTACACTTCCTAAGCCACTAATCAAAATACGTAAAGACTGGGACAAACCACATCTTAACACCCTCTCTTAAACTGAAAACTGCAGAAATCAGTTTAAAAGAAAAATCAACCCTCTACAAAGTCCTTCTTTACAGCAGCACGTGAACAAACTCCAAGTAGACCATGCAACTTCACAAATGTAGCCAGCTTGAGAGGCTTGGTCTGTATATCTGCAACTTGGTCTTCACTTCTACAATAAACCAGTTTGATTGTTCCATCATTGTTGAGATCTCTTAAAAAATAATATTTCACATCGATATGTTTGCTTCTTCCGTGTAGCACATAATTCTTGGAGAGTTTGATTACTGAGTTGTTATCACATAAAACTGTAGTAGCTTCCACTTGCTTGAACTGTAGTTCTCGCTTCTGTGGTCGATAAAGTGACAATTGGTTGCTTCTTTGAGGACCATGAAACAGCTCCCGAACCCAACATAAAAACATGGCCTGAAGTGCTTTTCCTATCATCTTGATCTTCAGCAAAATCACTGTCTGTGAAGCCAATCAAAGCTGATTTTTCTCCCTTCTTATAAAACAACCCAAACTTCTTTCAGACTTCGTAAGTATCGCAGAATTCGTTTGGCAAAGAAAAAGATGTGACTCGATTGGGATTCTCCATATACCGCTAATAAGACTCACAACATACACTATATCTGGCCTTGTTGATGTCAAGTACATTAAACTCCCCACAATTTGCTTGAATAAGGTGGTGTGAACCTTATTTCCTCCATCATCTTTAGTTAGCTTCAAACCAAACTCTGTTGGCGTGCTAACAGAATTGCAATTCGCCATCTGAAACCTATCTAGAATCTCTTGCACATATTTTCCTTGAGAAATAAATATTCCAGCAGTTGATTGAGACACTTCAATGCCAAGGAAATAGTGCATCATTCCGAGATCAGACATTTCAAATTCAGCCATCATGGATTTCTTAAATAACTCAAGCATAGCATCATCATTTCCAGTATAGATCAAATCATCAACATATAAGCATATAATGAGCATTTTACCTTGAGCCCCGATCTTCATAAAAAGTGTATGCTCATAAGGACATTTGTGAAATCCTTCCTTTAAAAAATAAGCTTTTATAAGACTATAACAAGCTCGAGGAGCTTGCTTTAGTCCATATAGAGCCTTTTTTAATTTGTAGACTTTGTGCTCATTACCTGCTTTCACATAACCAGGAGGTTGATCAACAAATACCGATTCTTCCAATGTACCATGAAGGAATGCTGATTTTACGTCCAACTGGAAAATAGGCCAAGAGTTTTGAGCTGCCAATGCGATCACCAATCTGATTGTATCATGCCTCGCCACAGGAGCAAATACTTCTTTGTAGTCGACACCGAACTCTTGCTTATAACCCTTAGCCACCAATCGAGCTTTGTACTTGTCGATTGCACCATTCTCCTTCAACTTTGTCTTATACACCCACTTGACACCAATGGTCTTCTGCCCTTTTGGAAGCTCTGTTAACTCCCAGCCTCCTAGGTGTGATTTCTTTCAATGGCTTCTATTTCAGCATCCATAGCCTCCCGCCATTTTGCTTCCTTGACAGCTTCGTGAAAGACGGTGGGATCACAATTTGAAAATAGAGCAAAGTGTGTAAGTGGGTCTTCAGTCTGATCAACTCCAGTTACCTCATAATCAGACATCCATGCGGGGCTCTTTCTAACACGTTGGGGACGTGAAACACTTGTTGGAATGAATTGCTCCTCAATTCCTGTTGTTGTCAGAGAAATTTCATTGAAGTTTCTATTCTGCGCAGAATCTGGTTGAGTGTCAGGGGTTGTCGAAAAGTTGCAGAGAGTTGTCATTGTCTTGATTCATTATCTATACCATCAAAATCTCTTTGGAATATGTGAATCGCCAGGGTCAACTCAAGACCACGTCTTTTCTTCATCAAAACCACATCACGGCTTAATGACAATTTTCTTAGTGATAGGATTAAACAATTTATATGCCTTTGACATATCACTTAACACCAAGAAAAATGCATTTTTCACCTTTGTCATCCAGCTTTCTTCGCTTCTCATCAGGAACATGAGCATAGGCTATACACCCAAACACCCGAAAATGATCAACAGCTGGTCGACGCCCACTCCATGCCTCTTCGGGAGTTATATTTTGAACATCTAGTGTGGGACTTCTGTTCAAAATATAAACATTCCAATCAACAGCCTCAGCCTAAAAGCTCTTGGGAACACCACTCCTTTGTAACAAGCTGCGAACCATATTAAGGATTGTGCGATTTTTCCTTTCGCACACGCCATTCTGTTGGGGAGAGTAAGCTGCAGTAAATTGCCTTCTAATTCCATGTTGACTGCAGAAATTTTCAAACTCCCGTGACATGTACTCTCCACCACGATCTGTACGGAGGCTTTTAATCTAAGATGCCGACTTCTTTTTCAATGCGTGCTTTGAATTCTTTGAAGACTATAAAAGCTTCTGATTTTTCATGCAAAAAATAAACCCAAGTCCGCCTACTATAATCATCAATGAACGATATAAAGTATCGTTTACCTCCCTGGGACATTGGATTGATCGCACAAGTCAGAATGTACTAGCTCAAAATGCATTTTTCACCTTTGTCATCCAGCTTTCTTCGCTTCTCATCAGGAACATGAGCATAGGCTATACACCCAAACACCCGAAAATGATCAACAGCTGGTCGATGCCCACTCCATGTCTCTTCGGGAGTTATATTTTGAACATCTAGTGTGGGACTTCTGTTCAAAATATAAACATTCCAATTAATGACCCTCATTCAAAAGCTCTGGGAACACCACTCCTTTGTAATAAACTGCGAACCATATTAAGGATTATGCGATTTTTCCTTCGCACACGCCATTCCTTGGGGAGAGTAAGTGCGCAGGATAAATTGCTTCTAATTCCATGTTGACTGCAGAAATTTTCAAACTCCCGTGATATGTACTCTCCACCACGATCCAGACGGAGGCTTTTAATCTAAGATGCCGCCTTCTTTTTTCAATCATGCTTTGAATTCTTTGAAAAGACTATAAAAGCTTCTGATTTTTCATGCAAAAAATAAACCCAAGTCCGCCTACTATAATCATCAATGAACGATATAAAGTATTGTTTACCTCCCTGGGACATTGGATTGATCGGCCCGCACAAGTCAGAATGTACTAGCTCAAGCACCGTCTTTGTTCTTGTAGACTTCCCGTTGAGAAGGCGTCTTGATGTTGTTTGCTAACAACACATTCTTCACAGATTTCAGAAGGGAACTCAAATGGTGGAAGGCCTGTCACCATACTTTTCTATTGCAGTGTCTTCAAGCCACCGAAACTGAGATGACCATAGCGAAAGTGCCATAGCCATGATGTATCTTTCAAGTTTGCAGAGAAGCATGAATGAGTGGCGTCATGGAGAAAAAGAGGGAACATACGATTTGACGTCATGTTGACCCGAGCAATTAAGCCCAGCTTTGCATCTTGAATAAGACATACACCATCTTTGATTTTAATCTCATATCCTTTTTCTTGTAGCTGGCCCACACTAAGCAAGTTGGTCTTTAAATTTGGCACAAAAAGGACATTCGAGATAGTGTGGGTGATGTTTCCTCCGGTCTGGAAAGTTACCTTTCCTTTTCCCTTTACTGCAATCATGGAGTTATCGCCAAACTTCACTGTGTTGCAGAATGATTTGTCAATTTCAGAAAACAACCTCCCGTCTCCGCACATGTGGTTGCTACAGCCGGTGTCTAAGTACCACATGTGTTGATGAGTCTCTTCCTTAACGTGACACACCATCAACAGAGACACTTCTTCTTTCTCTTTCTCAACAAAGTAGGTTTTTTCTCCACCTTGTCTGCTCAAATTAGGTCGGCATTCCGACTGATAATGACCAAACTTATGACATTTGTAACATTCAACATTAGACTTATCTGTGTATCTTTGTCGAAAAATTGTTGAATGATGGCCTCCACGTCCTCTTCCCCTTCCCCTTCCCCTTCGTTGAAACTGACTTTCTTGTGACTGATGGTTGTGTTGTTGAGTGCCACGATCATTATGGTGTCTTCCTCCTCTACCTCGTCCTCTGTTGGAGCCATGTCCTCTATCAGCTTTATTTGGTGTAGAATGATTTTCTGAGAAGGCCTTCAATGCTTGTTCCTCTTTATCTTGGTGTAATATTTTCTGCTCATGGACCAACAAAGAATTTTGTAGCTCGTCTATTGAGAGAGTATCGATATCTTTAGACTCTTCAATAAAACAGACTACAAAATTAAACTTTGCAGAAGTCATTGATCGAAGGATCTTTTCAACAATACTCACATCCTCCAGCTTGTCCCCGTGAATCCGCATCTTGTTTGCAATAGCCATCGTCTTAGAGAAATATTCTGAAACTGACTCTCCAGGCTTCATTTGGAGAACTTCGAACTCTCGTCGAAGAGCTTGGAGGTGCACGCGTCTCGCCCTTGTGTTTCCTTGAAACTTTTTCTTCATTGAATCCTAGATTTGCTTGGAAGTTTCTTTGTAGAGAATGGTTTCCAAGATTGACCGATCAATAGCTTGAAAGAGATAATTCTTTGCTTTGAGATCTTTCAGCTTCATCCCTTCAGTCTTTTGTGCTTCTGTAAAAACAACATCCACAGCTGGTTCTGCTACTCCAGAAACACCGGCCAATATTCTTTGGACCGCAAGAAATTTTTCATTAACATGCTCCAATGATCATAATGACCATCGAAGCGAGGAATGGCTGGTTGCACAAAATTTTCTGCAGCCATCGATTTGGAGAAATGAGAAATGAAGCTGCTGCTGTGTATCACTCTCACTTTTACTCACGTAACAGAGAAATAAAACTACTACTATGTATTATCACTCTCTGTTGTTTCTACGCATATATCACTCTCACCGGCCCTTTCTTTTTTCGCAATCGGCTCGATACCACTGATACAAAGTTAGAAACATAAAAGAGATGTATGGTGAAGAAAATAAACACTGCAATAGATATTGAAAGAGAGGAGCTATATAAACAGCTTTACATCAAAAAAAACCTGGATGCACCACTACATCCTAGCACTAACCACTACATCCTAGCACCAACCACTACTCCTATAAAATAGGATGACATACTACACTTTCTAAGCCACTAATCAAAATACCTAAAGACTTGGACAAACCACATCTTAACAATATTTAGTTTGCTTGTTCAAAATGATTGTCGATATTCTTTCCATGGTAGTCATGGATCGCTAATACTAGAGAATAAGGTTGTGTTTGATAAAATTGAATGTTAAGATCTGAATAGTTTAGACATCTGAATAATATAGAGCATCTGTTTAGAATTGTATCTGAATGAAGAAATGTTGTTTGATAATTAATTTTTCCAAAATGTGTGAATAATATTATTTTACTATTTTAACCCTCCACCCACCATATTCAATCTCAGTTACATGAAATCATATATGCATATATACAAGTAGCACCAACCACGTGGTGAATATAGCCCTAATAAGTACAACTTTTTGCCGAGAGAGAGAGGAGAAATTGAGGGAGACGCTTTTGACAGAATGAGGACGGGGAGAGTAGGAGGCAAGAGTGAATCGTCACCGAGACCCAATCGAGAAATCTTAACCGGACGTCCTTGGTCCTCGAGACACCGACGCTGGAACCTAACGTCGGAAGAGATCGGAAGAAGGAAGCGAATATGGTCTCCAGGTGGCGGTTCTAACCAATCACCGGATAGGGATGGTATGGGCGGTTCAAGTTCAAGCCTTTAAATGCTAGGAGGAATAATGACTCGCGACCTCCGCCGCCGACTTCGACTGACGGATGGATGAGAGAGTGATCGGGCATTGCGTGAGCGTTTCGGACGTTGACAAATGAGGGAAGTTGGTTTTAATACGAGCGACGGTGTAGAGAAAAGAGGAGATGGGGGCTGCAAAGTCGATAGAGAGATGAGGGATGAAAAAGGAATTTTGAAATATTGATGAGGTTAATTTTGTCCAAAAAAAACAAAATTTCGCTCATATGGGCTCTGAATGGTAAAAGCATTATTTTTGAATCTAACCGATTAAGAGGTATTAAGAGGCATAAAAATATTTACCGAACAAGTTGTGCCTTTGACCGAATCAGAGGCACACCTATTCAGAGCCATTAAGATCCAAACAAACACAACCTAAGTATCTGATACTTGTTTAATTAAAAAAATAATACTAGGTATTTGACTGCCCCTAAGGCACATACTGGACTAGCTGTCGATATAAAAAATATTTATACTTTGCAGAAACTCCCTTGCAATAGGAAAGGAAATTATTTTGGATTTCTTATTTCTCTTTGATAGATGTCTGTCATGTCTAGCTGCTCAAAGATTTTATATTTACCAATATTTGTCTGAGTTTCAGTTGATGGGTTTATTTTGTCTTTATAAAAATTTCCTCCGAAGCACTAGGTTAAGAATAATATTAGATTCCTATAATGAAAAATCAGTTTGAAATCAACATAGTTAAATTGATGCTACCAACAAGAGTGAAAAGTTTAAGGGAATTTTGTTTGTTTTATTTTGCTAACGTGTAAGTTGAAAGTTCTTAAATTTTGGCCTTAGATATCACTAATGTAATGAGTTTGGGCACAACTCTTATATGAATATCTGAGATTTCTTCGATCTTACAAGAGGATGAATTTAACCGTATGTGGTGATCTAACTTTCTTCTGGCTTCTTGGCTGGGGGTGGTTTGGGGGTGGGGGTGGGGGTGGGGGTGGGGGTGGGGGTGGGGGTGGGGTGGGGGGTGTATTTAGGTATTTCAAGTGTGGTGCGGTCACTTCTATTAGTGGATTGTCATTGATTTTTATTTATGTTCTGAATGTGAACATAACTTTCTAGACCTTCTGTTGGAACTAAATAGTCATGATTGGATAATATTATAATAACAGATTTCAAAATCAAATGAACATGATTGGATAGGTTCCTGTGATTTTAAGGTCATCTCATGAACTTCTCTTGTACTATACTCTCACTGAATCAGAATTCAGTGTTATTCTCTATTTATCCCTATCTCCGTTTCATCAATTTCGATACATGTGTACATGTTTTTAGTTTCTTATGTTTTTGTAACTCTTCACATGCTTGTGTTGTTATCTTAGTTTAAGTAGTTTTGACTCACAATGTTTATGACGTTGATATGTTGCAGTCCATATTGTTGTAAAATATTATGCTTTCAACTTATACTAATTACCCTTGTTAGTTCCAGGTTAAATTGGAAACCTGATGGGAAGCAAAGGTCGAATCCCTACTCAACACATACAGCGCCCTCTCCCTGGGCCTGGCATAGGGCATCCTGACCCATTTACTCCAGGGTTACGGCCGCCACATAGTGCTTTCCCTCCTTTTGATATGCTTCCTCCTCCAGAAGTTATGGAACAGAAGCTTGCTGCACAACATGTCGATATGCACAAACTTGCAACTGAAAACCAGAGACTTGCAGCCACCCATGGGACCTTGAGACAAGAACTTGCTGCTGCACAGCATGAGCTGCAGATGTTGCGCGGTCACATTGGAGCCTTCGAGTCTGAAAGAGAACAACAATTTAGGAGCCTTATGGATAGAATTGCAAAGATGGAAGCTGACCTCCAAGGAGCCGAGCCCCTTAAAGTGGAGCTACAGCAAGCACGAACAGATGCGCAAGAATTGCTTGCAGCAAGGCAGGAACTTGTATCTAAAGTACAGGATCTGACTCAGGATCTTCAGAAGGCTCATGCGGATATGCAACAGTTTCCTGGTCTGATGTCAGAACTTGAGAACCTTAGACAAGAGTATCAGCATTGCAGGTATCTTTCCCTGATTGACTTGGGTTTAAAAGCAAGTTTAAAAAAAAGTGGGTTTCATGCTAAATTTTAGTCCGAGGCATATATGGATCTTGGTGATCTGGCCATTGAATTGGATTTGTAATTAGTTTCAGCTTTCTATTGCCTGTGCGAAATTTTTCACTCTCGCGAGATTGGTTTTTCTTAGGGAGCTCTTTGGAAATTAATTTAGTGAATTAGACTAGATGTTTCACTGCCAGTAATCCTTGTAAAGGTGTTATATACTGTTGAAGTTGAAGTTGCAGATGAATTATGTCTTGATTTTCACTCATTGGCTATTACAGGGCTACCTATGACTATGAGAAGCAATTATACAACAACCATCTCGAATCTCTTCAGGTGATGGAAAAAAACTATATAACCATGGCCAGAGAGGTGGAAAAGCTCCGTGCAGAGTTGACTAATTCTGCTAACGTTGACAGGAAGACTGGTATTTTGTATTTGCTGTATATTTGTTGTCTCTTCTAGCCTTCTATCTTAGACAATTCTCTTCTATTCAGTGTTGTAAAATGCTGACATAGCACATGTACAGGTTTACCTTACGGTGGCCATACTGGATACTATGAGAATGATGCTATTGGGCATCACCCTGTTGCACAGAACGCTTATGATGAGGGCTATGGTCTACTCCGGGTTAGTTGTTGTTTTTCACCATTGAATTTATCTAAAGGAAATGAAAAAGATGCTTTTATTTCTATTCGCTATATTTGGCGAAGAATGTTTGTTATTTTCTTGAGAACGAAAAATCAACGGACATT